>BGPR01000348.1:69213-145003 GCA_013235015.1 Araneus ventricosus
TCTGTGCTTCGTTCAGTTACATTGCTTATTTTGTTGATTATTATCAGGCATTACAACAGTTTCTTGCTCTTCAGAGTATGGAGTCTTCAGGAGTACGAACATTTTTCATAAAATTTATTTGATTTATCTTCTCGATATGAAAAATCTATTTCTCAACTATCTATTTTACCTGTTTCTAGCACAAATTGTATAAGTTCTAGGTTTAGGACCAATATTTACTATTTTACCTCTAATCCATAGTTCTTTTTTGGTAATTTTCGAAACCAGATGCAAGTTTAGCTTTAATGGCTTTAAATTAGAATTACTTTTAAAATAATTATTTTATTATTTTGCCTATGTTTAAGAACTTTAAGAGTATTTAATTGGATACTTTGGCTTTTGTTGTTTAGATAAACATGGTAACATTATTGTAATTTTCTACCCATTAATAATTCCATGGGTAAGCTAAATCTGGTGAGGAGATATTCTATAATCTAATAAAACAGAATATATCTTTACCTTCTCTATCTGCTTTAATTAAACTTCTTTTTAAAGTTTTTAATTGCTCTTTCTACCTCAGCCATTAAGATCGGCTAAAATATGGAGAAAGATGTATTAAGTTCTATTCCCCATTCCATAAAAAATTCTTTAGAGACAAATGAATCAAAGGTGGACCTCCATCACTATTTACTACTTCCAGGAATCCATGCCTTTACCAAATTTGATTTCATACAGTTAACAACAGAAAGAATGCATTAGTACTATTCATTTGTTGTAACTCAACATACTTCGAAAGAAAAAAAATATCAATAATAAGTAAATAATATTTTACCTCTTAATTCAAAAAAAATCACAACCTACCACTTTTCCCAGGGTCTATGGTGTTAAGGATGATTTTATTAAACACTCTTTATTATTATTTCTCTGATATTCTTGACACAAATCACATTTTCTTATAAAATTGTCAGCATCATTATTTATACCTGGCTAATAGAAATATTCTTTGGCTTAATTTGCAAGAAACAATACATCTGTGATGCATGTGAATTTTTCAAGAACGTCAGTTCTGGATTCGTGTTAACAACTAAACGAGGAGCCTCTACATATTAGCCTTCTTTGGTTAAATAAAGTTCATCTTTACAGAGCCAAAAGTGTTTCGCATATTTTCTCGTATTTATTTTTATCAGGCCATCATTTCTTATATGATAAAACTACATCTATCTAATTCAGGATCACTTTAGTTAATTTAGCTAATTCTTCCCTACCTGGTAAGACTAGCTGTAGCTAAAAAAGACATGTATAAGTCAACAGGCGATTGATAAACCTTATCATTAAAAATTTTTGTCATTTAATTGAGCTCTGAAAGGGTATCAGCTATAATTAATTGTTTACCTGGAACAACAAATCAAATTAACATTATATTTATTTAACCTTAAAGCATATACACTGTAAACGAGGAGGTATAGAATCTTATGGTTTTGCTTTATCTAACAGAGGTTTATGATGAGTTTCTACTGTTACGTTTCTTCCATAAGTATAATAATTAAAGTGTTCCAGGGTCAAAATTCAGCTAACAACTCTTTTTTTTTCAATTTGGGCATATTTTTTGTTGAGTATTTGTTAAAATAATACTGAACCATAGGCTACAGATTGAGTACATAATAACACTGCACCTAATCCATATGTACTCACTCTACAGATAAAATTACAGGTTTGTTGAATCAAATTTGTGAAACAAAGAACTTCTAACAGTTTTTTCTTAATTATTCAAAATCCTCTCCATATTACTTATCCCATAACCATACTGAATTTTCTTCAAGAGTTGAAAGAAAGAATATGTGTCATGTTTGATAAATTAGGAGAAATTTTGCCAAATAAAGTAACATACTCAAAATCTTTACAGTTCTTGATTATTTTGGGGTTGAAGTACCAATAGATTCAAGTTTTAGTTAGAATTCAAGTTTTAGTTATAGATGCTGGCTCAATTCCTTTTCCCTGATATTTTATTACCTAAATAAGTTATACTTGATTTAGCTAATCTTGGTTTTCAAAGGTTAAATTTCAAATTATTTTTCTAGCAATATTTAACACACATTTCTTATTGTTTTACAATGTTCTTCCTTTTTTGAACCAATGCGAACTTAGCTGCTATTTTTAGCACTCCCTATCACTCATTGGTTATGACTAACTTAAACTACATGTGTCACAATATAACCTTGACAAAGCGTTAGACAAAAGTTCGCGTAGTTTTGCCATTTATGTCAATACTACTGTATAAAGGGTGTCCATGATCCAAATGATATATTTTTAATGTTCAAGAAAAAATTTGTTTAGTTTTTCCAACATTCTAATTTTAGTATAAAACTTTTTTTTATTCAATATTGATGATATTTCATGAAACGATTAATACAGACGTTTTATAATGGGAGTTTTGACTGTAACTTTTGTTTCAACATGTAGTGATAATATATTACAAATTTAATAAAAGTTTTATGGGATATCTTTCAAATGCTTTATTGGTATTTGTTGGCGATGTCGAAGCAAAAAAAAAAGAAAGTTGATATTCTAATTATAAGAAAAAAAATTAAAACAGTTATTTGGAACAATCGAAGACTAAGGTAACGTAAATTTATTTTATCTTATGTTACGTGAAATTATCAACTTGCAATTCGAAGTTTATCTGCAGTATCAAGTAACTTTTCATATAATTGCCTTGAAAATGATACATCAAAATATTTGGAAATTAATGAAGGGACAGTATATGAATATGTAATGAAAATTTCATTCTGTCACAATATAATTATCTGAAATACTCTATGTATATTATATGATTTCTTACTTTATTCGATGGTAAAAAATTTCATTTCAGAAATCCTACTGCTTCGTTTTTGACTTACTTAATGAATATTGTATAAAATTAGTTTGAGGATTATAGCTTATTTTTCTAGTTTACTGTCTGTCGATGATAGAATAAAATATTCATAAATTTAAAAAAATTACATATAAGTAAGTAAGGATAAAACTCTCTGAAAAAGGCAGAATCTTCATTGCAACAGAGAATTTAAGTGTTACTTAATTCCTATTTTTCTCTGGAGATGCTGGGGTCACTCTTACAAAAAAATTTCTACCTAAGATATTTCTCTTTTTTATGATAGTCGGGAAAAGGAGCCACTCAATATTATTCGCCTGTTCGTTCCATATTAAATCAAAAGTACTAATTTTTAGGAAATAACGTTACATATTCCATTTTAAATATTTCATAGGGATGGCTACCTATTTATAAGTGTACAAACTTTAAAATGTCCAATTGGAACACATATTTTTGTCTAGGAATTCAAACTGCATCAAAATGTTTCCTTTCATGGGAAATTATAATATCCTATGTCTATTTGTTCGAATTTATAAGCAAATCAAATTTTGACTTTCTAATGTAAAGTGAAATTTTGAATTTTTGCTGATATCTTAAAAAATAATATAGTTATTGACGTAGAATTTTTTGCTGTTATAGTATAAATTATTCTGCATATTCTGCACTTAAACCTTTTATTTTAAAATCGTTTTGAGCGCATGAAATATTTTATGAAATTGCTTTGCTTAAAACGTTTTCAAAACCTTTATAAGCACATATAAAATTTCAGCATTTTCGTACGAGCAGTTTTTAAGGTAAATTAATTATATTTATTTTAGGTGTAAAATGAAATACTTTAGCGTCCCTCACATATTTCCAAAAAAACACCCAATTTTTCTTCATTTCGTATTTTAATGCATATTGGTTATTTTTAATTAATAAACTTTCTAAATCAATGTTGTTTGATACAGATTTTGTCTTTAAAAAAATCACCACTTAAAAATTTTCCTTTCTGCGGACCTGTAAAATTATGAAAATGAAAGAAGCCTTTAGAGCGACCCGACACTGTTCATTTTGCAACTACACCATGAATAGGCTGTTACTTGAGTAATTAATGGAAAAGACAGTTTTACGCAAATAACCTGTGGTATATTACAGAAGGTAAGACTTAAGACCATGGTGCCGTTTCTCACCAAGCTGGGAAATTGCGCCAACCATCCAAAAAGTCGCCAAATATCCGCCGTCTTGGATGGTTTCAAGATGGCGGCGATTCTAATGACAGCCATGGCAAAAAATGTCAATAGTACATAAAATTGGAAATAGTACATAAAATTGCAAATAGTTCATAAAATTGTATGAAATTTAGCATGAATTTTCTCAAATTCTAGCACAAATTAGAAATTCTGGGAAAGTTTTAGGGTTGCCAACAAAATGAAGAAGGTTACCACATTTGGCGAGGAAAAAAAATTGAACTCGGCGGACCGCACCATGTTCTTAAGTCGAGCCCAGCGCGTTACCTATTTGAAAATATTTTTTTAATGTGCTCTCCTTCAACAAAAGCCGTAGTTGCATCATTAGTAGGTTTTTAATTAATTTTGGAAATGGGTTCAATATTTTATGATTACCTATTTAAGGTATCCGACTGTGTTCGGAGACATTTTTGCATATGTTTTAAAACTATGAAAATATTGTAAAATTAAACTTTCAAAATAATATTTAAAAAAACTGAGAAATTTGAAGAAAAATGACTAAAATATTTGCCTTACGCTAACAGCCATAGACAAGGCCATATTCTAAATATACATAAATCCTTGTAGGAGTACATTTTCATGACAGTTACCTGTGTTATGCTCTAAAATATTTCGTGTACTTCAGAATAGTTTTGAGACATAGCTGAACATAGTTACTAAACTGGTAATTTTTCATAGAAAATACTTTTCGTTTATATTTAAGCACTTAAAAATGAAACTTGATTTTAAAATTGACCTTAGTTTTTAGAGGAAAACCATCAAACGCATTACAGATAACAATCTCAGAAAATTTCATAACAATACTTGAATAACGTCTTGAGAAATCATTGTTACGGTCGACAGTTTTCCTCAAAAATATCTATTTCTCAGAAAATACATTTAAAGTTTTGGTGCAACATAAAATAATGCTTACAGTTCAGTAATAAAACAGTTGAAACTCCGTTTGTAATTCACGTAGAGTAAAAAGTGATTAAACAGGCTACAAAATTAAGTCATAAAATTTTTTTTGATAATTTCATCAGAAACGACGATTTTAAACCAGTCGGATACCATAATAAATCGTTCGGCTGCTGACGAGATCACAAGAAGTTCTGAATACATATTTTCAGCTCGCAGGCTGACTCACATACATCGCCGCCTAGCGGCCAGTTCCATTTCGCTTCCGTTTAGATCACCGTAAATACAAAAAGGCTTCGACAGTGTCTGAGATGAAGGAATAATAAATTAATTAATAAAAATAAAATCCCCGTCCAATTGTTTACCTCATAGGAGCATATCTAAATAAAGGGAAATTTAAAGTAAAAGATGAATATACAATGTTGGACACGAATTCAGTTGTACTTTCAACCTTTGAGAATTCACCCATATCATATAAGAATACTAATTTGTTTTCACCAGCTCAAATATAAAAATTCAAGCTATAAATAAAAGAGACCCATACTCTTGTGTGTCAAGCAAAGTGCGAAAATTTAAAAAGTTTAAACAGGATATATTTTTATAAAATAAGTGGTAATTTTATGCATCTCTGATAAGTTGATGTGAAATATTTGAATTGGAAATGTCTCAACAATGTTCCAAATCTTTTGCATTTACGTTTTTATAGGTTATAATTTTAAATTTTTTTGTCTTCTATGGAACTTATCGTTTCTTGTCCTTGTACTTCTTTGCAATGAGAGAGATTTAAAAAGATCTGTCTACTTTAAAATTTCCATTTAAATCTATATTCACGACAAAAGCGCGATCGAAGAAGTTCTATTAGGTATTTTAATTTATTAAAAAATTAATTTGCTGGACTATTTTTGTAGACGTTAATATTATTGCATAATTAGTGCAATTTTGAGTTATAAATGTAATGTGTTTCAAAGATTATAAAGACTGTATGCTTATATGTTTCAGAAATAAAATATTGCATATTAAATTGAAAATTATACAGGGTGTCAGAGAATTGTGGGCCACATTTCAAAAATTAATCAAAAAAATTTAATAAAGTTACAATTAGGGTTTTTATTTAAAATAGAGCAAATAAAAAAGGTTTTTTTAGATAGGTAAAGCGGCGTTCTAAATTTTCTTCAGCAAGAATTCCGTACTCAATGGCTACCGATAGGCAGAAGCCGATGCGCGTTTTCTGTCTTCCGTTTTTAGTTTCTCTTGAATTCTGAAAAACATTCATTTTTCACATCCCATGTGAATAAACAAATTAAAGAGCATAAAATTCCCTATAAATACGAGCTTTTATTTTTCTTCCAGCTGTAAAATTTTCTCAGACAATGGCGCAAATAATGGCTCTCTCAAATGGGAGATTTTTAATAAGTTAAGGCCACCTAGAACACCGTAACGGAGCATTTCCTATCTGAGAAAAACTTTTTGAAATGCGCTCTTATTTAAAAAAATGCCGTAATTGTAACATCATCAGGGTTTTTTATTTTTGAAATGCGTCCCACAATTTTCGAACATTCTGTACATTAACGTTTTTTAGAAGAGGAAGAGGGCGCAGAATGCCTTGGTCTAGGGTTCAGAATATGCCTTGGACTAGGGCGCTGAATATGTATTGGCTTAGTTCGCAGACGTAGGGCGTAGATATGTGTAAATCCGGTCCTGGAAAGATCACTGAAGTAGAGAGATCTTTTTAAATTTCTTTCTGTGCAAATAAGCTCAAAGGCAAAAAACGATAAGGAGAACGAGACACAAACAAAAAAGAAATGTATCTCTCAATAAATTTTATGTAATGAAGGTAAATTTGAAAAACGTCATTTTATAAGCTCCTTTGAAAAGAACACTGAAAAATGTGAATATATATGGCTGTTAACTTCGCCCCGCGTACTATACTATGGCTTAGGTTGGCCCTATGGGAAATCTGGCACTACTTTAAGCAAAATCTTATGCCCTACAAAGAAATTTTAGGACCTATCATGGTTTACGGATCTCCCATTTTTTGAACAATTTCAGTCGAAAATCTACGCAATTTGCAAGATTATTTAAAATCGTGAATTCATGAAAATAAATGACGCTCCTTAGTATGTACGAAGCCAGATCATGCGCAACCATCTCAAAATTGATCCCGTTTTGGACTATATGAAAACTACTACCGTTTATACGTCTTTCAAGCGCCTGACGTAAAACGACGTATAAATGAAAAGACGTATCATAGAAATTTTACTAAACAACTTTAATGCTGCAAATACAAAAAAATTTTAATTTAGTATTAGTGTATTACAACATTTTTATCATAAAAGTGAGAAAAATCATATCTTTATTATATATCTTGAGTACTAATTGTACATTTTGTATACGATTTATGTGCATGCATTTAATTAATAAAAAATCTTTAATCGTCGTCTAATGGGCTGATTGTCTGTGAGTATTAAGTTCTGCACTATGATTTGATTTAAGTTCAATGAATGCTTTTTTCACTGGTCTTTTAACAAAAGATATAAATTCGAAGTTTTCAATAGAATCCATTGCATCTTTTAGAAAGGTGGAATAACTTCCTCGTCAACGCTCAAATTAGTACCAGACAATTCGTCTTCTATTAATTCCCCAACTGTGAATAATTTCCAAAACATTGCAATGAATACGCAATAATTTTATTAGATTCCCAATGAAACTTAATAAAATACAGCTACGATTTTTGTCAAATTAGAGAGCAAATAATTTTTTTCAGATAGGTAAAAACGGCGTTCTAAATTTGCTACAGCGAGAGAATTCCATACCCAATAGCTTCCGATCGACAGAAGCCGATGCGCGTTTTCTAGTTACCTTTTTTAGTTTTTCCCGAATATTTCAACAAAATTCAGTTTTCACATTCTATGTGAATTAAAAAATTAAGGAGCATAAAATTCGCTATGAATACATGCTTTAATCTTTCTTCTAGCTTTAATAGTTTCGCAGATAATGGCTTTCAAAAATGGGAGATGTTCAATAATTTACGACCACCCATTCCACCGTAACCAGCATATTACCTTTCTGAAAATATTTTTTAATGCGCTCTCATTTGAAAAAAGCATCAGTTGCATTATTAGTAGGTTTTAAATTAATTTTGGAAATGGGTTCAATATTTTATGATCCCCTATTTAATAAATCGTTCGGCTGCTGACGAGATTACAAGAAGTTCTGAATACATATTTTCAGCTTACAGGCTGACTCACAATCATCGCCGCTTAATGGCCAGTTCCATTTCGCTTCCATTTAGAATAATGGATATACAAAAAGCCTTCGATAGAGTCTGAGATGAAAGAGTAATACATTTATTAATAAGATATGAAATCCCCGTCCAATTATTTAAATGAAAGCAGCGTATCGAAATAAAAGGAAATTTAAAGTAAAAGTTAAATATGCTATGTTGGATACGAATTCAGGTGTACCTTCAACTTTTGAGAATTCATCCGTATCATAGAACAATTCTAATTTGTTTGCACCAGCTCTAATATGAAAGTCCAAGCTATATATGAAAGAAATGTCATATGAACAATTCCTGCTTCCGTTACATAATTTAAAAAAAATTTAAATAGGATATATTTGTATGAAAGTAGTGGTAAATTTAAACGTCTCTGATAAGTTCATCTGAAATATTTGAATAAAAAATGTCTAAATATTATTCGAAATCTTTTGCATTTAGGTTTTTATAGGTTATAAGTTTACATCTTTTGTCTTCTATGGAATTTATCGTTTCTTGTCCTTAAACTTCTTTGGATTTAAAAAGATCTGTCTACTTGAATTTCCCTTCAAACCTATTCACGACAAAAGCGCGAACGAAGAAGTTCTAATAGGTATTTCAGATGATTAAAAAAATCGATGGAGTATTCTTGTACCCGTTAATGTTTTTTTCAGAAGTAGTGCAATTTTGGCTTAGGTTGACCCTTTGGGAAAGATGGTCCTGGATTAAGCAAAAGTTTCTGCTCTACAACGAAATTTTAGTACCTATCATGTTTTACGGATCTCCCTTTTGTTGAACAATTTCAGTAAAAAATCTACGACAATTGCAAGTTTTTTTAAATCTTGAACGTAAATTTTAAATCATCATTGTATACGGTCTTTTAAGGAAATTTACAGGTCAGATTTAAAATTAAATTGTCCATAGTGACATAAATAGAATAGTTATTCCCAGAAAAAAGGAAGGCTTTCTAGAGGTATCAGCTCCTAGCTCCATCTGGTAAAAGAAACGCTAATTAAATAAAAAAAATCAAGAAAAAATAAATTCTCTAATTCTTATTTATTAATTTTCATAAAGGTATGAGCTTTTTCGTAAATTGGTAACTGCAATCTTAAAACATATAGATTCCATTAATTCCACTTACTTACGAGTTACGTTGTATCCGCACTCCTAGAAAGAGAAGATGATTCCGCAAAGGCTAATACTGTTTTGTGTAAAATTTTTTAACAGAATCTAATCTTTGAAGTATTTTCTTCTTAGAATTTTACTCAAATCACTGATAAGTAGAAAATTCCAGAGAATGTCTAAATTTTCTAAGAGGTGGAGAGGAGTATAATTCTGAGACTTGTTTTATAGACCATTATTACTATCCTATATTTATCAGTTCTCTTCTCCAACGAAATAGATGTTTTTCAAGGAATGACTTGTT
Organism: Araneus ventricosus; assembly: GCA_013235015.1. Lineage (NCBI taxonomy): Eukaryota > Metazoa > Arthropoda > Arachnida > Araneae > Araneidae > Araneus > Araneus ventricosus. Next base: position 78,870 of record BGPR01000348.1, read on the forward strand.
GAATGCAATCCTCTGAAACCAAATTGTTCCTTGGGAATAGTCTGAACTAAATTAATTTTTCAAAGACTTTATCAGTTGTACTAAGCAAGCTGGGAACTTTCAGTCCTGCTCTAGTATACTCAGGAAGGCAGAATAGGTACAGAACGCTGCTTTGTAACTGGCAAACTGCCAGTTTCGGGTTCTCGTTATCCTCTGAAATACTTTTGCAATAATTGGCTACAATAATTGTTGCTTGTGACAGTGTGCAATGGTCTTCTTGCGCTTTTAATTTGTATTATGGTAATAATTAGGTAGTTAAAACTTTCCATTTCAGTCTCAATTTTACTTCTGCTGGGAACGGGAGGATTAATTGTTTATTAAGTAAGCATGGAATTTTATTGAGTTTTCAGAAGTCTCACTTTCATGTAACCGGTGTTATTGGGAATTATAAAGCCGTTTGAATGTCTGATGTGTGCTTCTTGTATACCAACTAGGTGTGGATGCCATTCTTGAACGGAAAACCTAAATTCCCCTTATATAGTTTTGATCAAACTGGTATTCCAAATTAAGCATTTGATCTCATTGCATCAAAAATAATGAATTAACACGAGTTTAAATACTATCTTTTTTCCAAAACAGTAAACCTGGAAAATTTAGCTTCCTATTTTGCTTGGGAATTGGATTGTGGCCGCTGTAGAGATATTTCAATGAAATAGAAACACTCCAATTAGAAAGAAAGCACTGCGATGAATTCTATACTTGAATTACATTATGGAATTATACCATCTTTTAGTTGTGCGTTCACACAAATAATATCGCCTTGTGAAAATAATAAGTATTTGATAAATTCATGTGGATGAATTATTATGTCTTTTGTCTAAAAATATAGGCGAGACTTTTCAGTGCATTATGATTTCACTTGTAGTTCTTTGGATGGCAAAGATTTTGGTTTTATGCAATTCTTTGGTTTGTGCGACTGTTATGCTATGTTTTCGACGTTATTTTTTCTGATTACCTTTAAAAGAAGGCAAACAAAACAGTTCTCATTCATGAAAACAAACTACACTTTTAACGACAAAGTTGTAAATGGTATATATGAAAGGTAATAAGAGTTAGAAATTGTCTCATCAGACTGAATACGCCTAATTATACAAAGAAACAAAATAGTAATATATGCAGTAATTCGTAAAAAAATTAATAACATCTAATGCATCTGCAATTTCTTTAATTTTGCAATCCACAGATTAGAAGAAAAATCGCTGGTACTCTAAGGCTTTCTAATTGGTTATTATGGATCAGCAAGTTAACTTCTAACTAACAGCAAGGTGATTCTGTAAGCGGACACGTCGAATAATGCATAGACGACATTTTTATTATAGTTGTCTGCATTCGAAAGTTTTGGGGTTGAGAAATAACTTAACTTCGAATCCTGTGTAACATATTGAAAGTCAATTTCAAAATAGTTCAGAAAATTATAAGTCAATTTCAAAACCAAAATAAATTAATCAAAGAGAAAAAAAGACAAAGTGATAAAACGAATTACTTTTTATAATGTGTTCAAGAAATAAACTTCTCTAATTATTTTATATTATTTGAAGGCGTATGACTCCTATAAATAATAACACATTTTCTACAAATGTATCAGCATTGTTACCGCGTAACGGTAGTTTTAGAAAACTGTTATTGTTTCTCGATCATGAATCAGATGAGCCGTAAACTGAGCTTTGGCTTGAAATTGCATGTTGAGAAAAAATTCGTAACAGTAAAACTGCCAAAATGAAGTTTAAGTTTTACATATTATTGACCAATTAGGACAATAAAACGCGACAAGTTTGACAATCAGATTGAAAATACGGATTCTCAGACCTTTAAGAAAAAAAAAAGAATGCTGATGACGAAAAAACTCACACACAATTGAAAAATTCAAATGCGTCTGAATTTTTTGCGAAATAAACACATGGATTGATATCTTTTTTAAAGCACTGTGAAATCCTAAAATATCTAACTTCCATACAATGAAAATCGCTCTATATTAATTGTTTTCAAGAACCTTGGATTTTCATTACAAAAAAGTTTTTATAAATATAACACAGTTTCTATATTCTTCCTTTTTCTTGCAATGCGTTCAATTTACCCATATATATATATATATATATATATATATATATATATATATATATATATACTCATAGAACTTATCTACGAGTATATTGTAGTAGAATATTTGAACTAGTATCTAATATGGCTAACACTATTTCAATTCGACAGATTACTCTGTAGAATATTAATTCATACCTAAAATCCTTCGATGTTGACAGTAATTTTTTTTAATTTCGTACAAATTAAGAATTTCCTTATGATTCTCTAATTACTTAAAATGTTCAACTCGGCCGTCAAACCGCAGGTTGGATGATTCCTTGCCTCCTAAAATAAAAAATAAATATATTAATTTCATTTTAAATGCTTCTGTGTATTAATTAATTTCTTAGTAGCTAGTCTGAAAAGATGAATGAAAAACAAAAAATACCGAGACACTTTTTAATCTTTATTCTTTAATTTAAGTAATTTAAATATCATTTTCTCCAAAGGGCACTTATTGTTACCTAACTAAATTTTGTATTATTTAAAAAAAGAAAAATCAGTATCTATTTTAACATTTCGACAGCCATATTAGTCTTTAGCATAGTTAAAAAGAAGTATGTATCAGAATATATTCGTTACATCAAATTATATATTCTTTACATTAAATGGAAACTTCACGTGCTAAAAATATAATTGTTGTTGTGAAGACAGTTATGGAAACTCAGAATTCGAAAATTCAGAAGTATAAAATGTAATACAAAATAGAACATAAAGAACAATTATGATCTGCTTCTATATTTCAAACCATTAGTTCAGATTGAAAATTGGTTTCTTTTGTCATGACAACACTTTAGAGTTTCATTACCCCCATATTCGAAAAAAAAAATTCCGGTCAAATGATGTGTAAATAATGTTCCAAAAATTTGTTTAGTTTTTCCGCTGCATTCCACTGAACGTAGAAACTTTTTTAGACATTATTATGTATGGTATTTCATGAAAATGTTACCCAGATCGCATGTACACTTGCAGCAAGTTTGATTTTTATGATAGCAAACTTACAGATAATCTTTTGTCTCTATTTTAAAAAACATCCTGATTGGTTGGGTTTTTATGGCACAAGGGCCAAGATTGGCCAAGCTGCGCCAAAAAAAATCCGATTTTTAATAGCATCTCCTAGATCGTCCTTTTTTATTGATTCAATAAATCAATGATAATTTGCAACAAAACTAACTTTTGTATAAAAGAAAATTGAAAAATTTTCCATCTTTTTACTGATTATAGAACTCGCACTTTAAAGAAAACTATATAGCCTTTTTCTTAATGTTGATATTTTAACGTTCATAAACAAAATTAAACCTGAAAAGCAGTCAATGTTATTTGAAAAAATTAACTTGCATTTTGTCCCATTTTAAAACTAATTACTTTTGAACACTAATTTTATAATTTATTCTACTAGCAAAACGTAGTTATAAGCGAAAATCTCTCTCTCTTTGATTTCAAATCATATCATCGACACAAAATTAAAAAATAATGAAATCAAGAAAACACTTTAAAATAAATCGTATGCACAATCTATTAGCGCAATCTATCTTTGCCTTTCAGAGTCTAGTTGCCTGAGTGGTTAGGACGACAGCTTTAGGAAGTGAGTTGTTGCGTGTTGGAATCTGAGGTTGTCTTCGTACTCTGTTCTTGCTGTAGTTTGCAATGAGTTTGACACAGCAAACTTGTGACAAGTATAACACGTGGTGATTAACTCGTTTGCGGAAACTTGTTTCAAGCTTGCACTCTTACCGTATCAAATCTGTTGCAAGCTTGCAGATTTGCAGAGCAAGATTGCTGCAACTTTGCTGCAAACTAAAATTGCTATTTGGGTAATAGAGATGTTTCATAATAATAGGTTGGAGGAATTTAGTAACATCTGTTTGAAGTGAAATATACTAGGAAAACTATTAATACTAAAAAGTAGCCTCGGAAAACAAAAATGCACCTGGTGCGCGCACACGCAGCAACTTCCAGGGGTACCGTGACAATAATATGTACAAAAGTTAACCAACGAAATTAAAATCCTATCACAGGACAAAATCAAGACGGTAATAAAAACATTAAATAAATAATAATAATAAAAAGAATCCAGCGGACGTACTTTGTCAAAGGCCACCCCGTGCTGTATTTCTAAAATTCGGAAATGGGATAATTTTCTGTAAAGGAATCGACTGTCAGGTCAAAGTGTATGGTTCATCTGCGACCTGAATTACCTCAAAACTGGAAGAAAAAGAAAAAATGTTTCCTGAAAATACTTAAAAATGCCTTTATAATAAAAAGCAGAAGAAACAAAATGAAAAAAAACTTACTTTCTGCCGCGGAAAAAACATCAGATGGAACATCACGAAAGTCCTAATGCTAATGTTTTGGAAAAATGGCACCGAAATATATATATAAAACAAAACAAAAAAATACTGAGAAGGAAGCCAAAGAGCCTAACACCATCTTTTCAGGAAAAAACTAAAGCAATTACAAAGTCTCAAGTTCTCTTTAAAATTAAATTTCAAAGCTAAAAAAGTTTTTTTGGGAAACCGTTGAACATTTGATTATTAATTAAATTATCTTTCGCTTTGATATAAGAGATATGGTTATAGCAATTTTTTTAATTCTGTTAAATTTAGAGAAAACTCTACTTTCCAAAATCTATGAATTGAGACCAGTTTGAAAATCGCATAATGATAATATATTGAAATAAAATGAAAATAAATAATTTAATTTTAATAAGAAGATTTTATAATATTACGATACTAGATACCTTTTAAATATTTTTATTCAAATTCTTAGCGATAGCCATAGAAAAAAAATGGTTGATATTCTAATTATAAAGAAACCCTTTAAAATGGTTTTTGAAACAGTGTATACTAAAGCAGTTTGAATAGTGTAAATCGCATAATATATTAATTTAATATATATTGATGTAGAATTTGTTTGATCTTTCGTTACGCATAAATTTCATTTTCAGTTCAATAGCTTTTCAGGAGTATCAAGAATTTTTATGCTCGCTCTATGTATTAATTTTTATTGCTCTGGAACTGATACATCAAAATATTTCGAAAGAAATCAATGGGACAAGTATATGGATATGCGATGAAAATTTTATTCCCTCGCAGTGTATACATCAGAAATACTGGTAGCTACCTATGAATTTCTTACTTGATTCGATTCTAAAATATTTCTACAAAAAATCTACTGCTTCAGATTCATCTAACTTTAAATTATTTAAATTCAAGACTTATATCTTATTTCTCTAGTTTACAGTTAGTCTGATGATAAAAAAACATTCAAAAATTTGAAAAATAAAAAAAATATTTTATACATATGATCAAAATAAGAATGAAACTTCTTGAAAAAAGCAAAATCATTCCGAGCAGCAAAGAAATTTAAGTGGTAACTTAATTCTTTTTTCTACACTGGAGACGCTGCGGTCACTCTTAGAACAGAAGAAAAAAACAAAATTTAAAACAGAATTTCCTGACCTAACTTATTTCTCTTTTTGGATATACAAACAAGGATTCAAAGTAAAGCACTATGGACATCCTATAATATAAGTAAAATGAAAGGATTTTGCGAAAATGATGGATTACATTGTTTGAAAAGTAAAGTTGAAACTTGCTTTGTTTCTTTTTAATATACTTTTACAATTAAAACAATTTATCTCATGAATTTTATTTTTACCACTTTTTCTATTCCACGTAATTATATATTAATAAGCAGATATACGACATTAAACATTCTTTGCACTCAAGATGTATTTTTTTTATATAAGTGCTTAGTGATAGACTGAGCATAGTTGAAGAAAATTTCTTTACGGTTTGGATCCATTCACTTTGCGCATTTGAAACAAAATTTTCAAAAATTAATTCCACATGTTTTGCACGTCAAAAAAAAGGACTGACGCAGACGTATTAAGTGATTCCATCAAAGAATAATAAATCAAAAAAATTTACTACAAGACCTCAGAGAAACGCAAAAATAGGTATTAAAAATTATACGGTGACAATCAAAATTCAAGTACATCAGTTCCCTTTAACAATAATGCCAGCATATAGTTCTCCTAACAATGAAATTCGAAACACATAGGGAAAATTACAAGATATGCTTGCGTCAATTCCAACAGAGCATTTAATAATAGGCGAAGATTTTAACGGACGTAACACCTTTTGGGGTAAAAAAGAGAAAAAGACTAGAGACAGAAAAATCAAGACTATATTCTAGAGAATTACATCTTCATTATTAATATTCCAAAAGCACCATCAACTTTTGTGTTAGGAAATTCTGCATTTTAAGCTCCGAAGCTTGCATCTTTTCTAAATTGTCTCTCGTACCTTTACTCTAAGCTTCGAAGCATTCTTTAAGATTTTTACGTCATTTCTTTGAGATATTCACTTCACTTGACATCTATATTAGCAGCTATTTAATAGGAATCGTATGACGTTGTCTGTTCGATTCCCGCAGCTGATATGTAGATCTACTGATTATTAGCAGAGTATATATACTTGTCCCTACTATGTCATTTTGGTACGGTCTGTAGGTCCTCTAAGCATACTCTCCTCGGAGAGACTTCAGTGCTATTTAAGCTTCTGCTGGTTCTGTATCTATAATATGTAGGACAAGTATCAACCCTGCAAAATGGAAATATGGTAATCTGTAAATATGTTCTTAAATGTGGTCGTCTAAATAAATGCCTCTTTTAACTTATATGTGTCGTCATTTTTGAAACAATAAGAAATGCTCCATCTCATAGAAATTCCACTGCAAAACCCAGGACGCTTTTTGCTTATTATCCAGCAGCTCTTCATAACTAGTGTTACTCAATCTGCCTGTCTCTACTACTAGTTACAACGTTTTACGAAACTAACAAGTGATATTGGCAAATTCGCTTCCTGTGCCTAACATTTTGCCAATAATGGGGGCAGATGTGGTTGGCCATATCTTATTATTTGCACTCAAAATTTGATATCAGAAAGGGAAAAAGGACGCTTTGAAAGAACTCTCTCTAAGTGAACACAGTTACATGAAACTGCTATAACATCTAAAATATTAAACTGCTTTTATAACATGTACAAAACAAAATATGGAAATCAGTAGAAATTCTTGAAAATCTTTCTTTAATTTTTTCAGGAATTTCTACAACTTGTAAATCTGTATCAAATTTGAAATGAAATGTATATAGGAAAAGTCTGGAAATTAAGAAAAATTAGCAAATTAAATAAATGAAGATTCACATATAGTTTTATACGCAGAATTGTAAAAACACACTAATTTTTGAAGGAAGTCCGTCAACGGATCGACTGTTTGTCTGTTTGTTGGGCATTAAAAATGAAATGAACAGAAGATATAAAGAAAAGAAAAAGGAACTGAAATAAGCTAGGAAGATGAATTTTAGAATCAGGAATTCACACCGAACTTGCAGCTCTTTGTCTAATACTGGACTTAATCCATTAAAGGGTATACTAAAGAATGTCACTTAAATTTCTTCCACTTAAATCCGAATTTTTTCACTAAATTTTTAGCTTTGAGCGAACAACGTAAAATGAAATTTATACTATTTCTCGATCATAAACAACAAATATTTCCGCGAAAGTTCAAATTCTTAAAAAATAATCCTGTCAGTTGAAGGATTATATTCTTCGTTTGACCAAATTCTAAATATAAAGCCATGATAAACTCCAATAAATTGTAGAAATATTGAGTAAACAGAAGTTTTTTCCGTCCGAGCCAAGGCCATACGGAAGAAACGATGGAGTCTACACCCAGTCGAGAAGCACAGGCACCCATTATCGAGAGGGAGAACCCCCCTCGATAAAAAAAAAGACTAAGAAAACTGAACTCCCCAAAAGTTTGTGTTTGTCCAGGGGCCCCAAGCAAGGCATCTACCACAGCTCTCTCTAACTCAACTGTCCTCAGCCACAAGAAGACCATTCCACTGCAAATTTTATGCTCATCTAAATTATCACAATTTTGTTATATTATAATTTTGCTTTAATGTCATTTGTTCGTGGCATGTACTAAAATCTAAACAAAAATATTCAATACTGGGTAAGCCACAAGGAACATCACCCCGCCCTTCCTAGTCATCCGAGGAGCACATAAAAGACAGGCCGCCACGACAGCATAATCAGGCACTGAGGTTCCTTCATTATAACCCCCATTACGAGCGGCTCATGAAAGAACCCCCCGTTTTACAGGGGTACGATCTGTCTTCGGAGGTGGGCCCAAAGAGACACACCATCATTACTGTACCATCGGGTTGGGAAGAGTCAGCTTACTTATAACTGGATAACTGCAACCCGGATGAACTAGAGTATATTAGAAGATAAAGATATAACATAGCAATAACAGGCTGAAAATCCTTTATTCTACAATATTCTATACTTGTAAAGAAGGTGCATAGATCCATGTTTTCTCAGAGCTCTGCTGAGAGTTCCGACCATTTCCAGAATTACATGCTTCCCTGTGGCGGCTCATGGATTGGCGAACCCTTTAAAAAATATCCAGCATTAAGCGGACAGTTGCAGCTTTGACGGAGATCGCTTTGAACTACATAAGCTGTAGGACATTTCACAGACTAAGCATTTCAGAGTTCCGCCTCATTATAAAACTTGTCTAAATAAATTGATCTCTCTGATTCCATTTGCACCGTTTGAGAACAGTGTCCTCTAACTCATCGGGTTGGTGTTTGCAGTCAAACTTTCCTATGTGACTTGAGTTTATTTCTGTATTTCTTGACATCCAGGAATGTTAATAACAATTAATTTTAATTTTAGCATTCTAAAATAAATCACTGACCTTCGTGGGGAAGCTTAAAAGATAAGAAAAGTAGGAATATTGTCGCAGTAACGTCATCATGAAGCGAAGACACAAGAAACACGTATTTCTTCACTTTTGGAACGTAGGATAGTACATCTTTCCATCGCTTAACCAGTCTTGATGTATTATTGGGTCCTACCTCTGACAGAATCTGATTTTTGGACGACCGTTTTCAACAACAATAAATTTACATAATAAAGTCATGAAATGAATCAAATAAACATTCGTGATGGGAAAAATATCAAATGGACACCATTTCGGGAGCATTGTGCCTGTGAGGACACTTTGGCGATATCTACCCTCCACGCAGAGGGTAAGTCAATTGAACAGGAGAGTTCACTCATCAGGTAAAGATAGGAGACTACTAAAAGAGGCAGATTCCTCAGGCAAGAAGTACAAGGGAAACGAAAATATCTGAGCTGTGTCTTTCAGGTCTGAGCGCCTGAACAAGGGTAGTTAATATTTGGTACAAAATTTTAATTCATAGGCTGATAGGTCCATATTTTAATTAGTAATTTCGTACAGAGATGATTTGTGGTTGCAAGAGGGATAAATAAGTATATGAAAGATAAGTACACCATTTTTCCGTGTTTCGACACACCACAGTTTGGTAATCATGACCAAAGGAATTACTTTTTTTATTAACGCTGACGTGTGCAAGCTATTTTCATACAAAATTGACGAATCTACGTTTATTTTCTTCACGTATCTCATACATTTTTCAAGTTAAGAACGATAATTTCGAACAGGAATTGAATAGGAGAGTTCACGCCACAGTTAAAGATAGGAGACTGCTAGAAGGGGCAGATTTCTATCCTGCCTGGAAGTACAGGGCGAAAGGAAAGTATTTGAGCTGTGTCTTTCAGGCCTCAGCGCCCGAACGAGTGTTAAGTAAACTGGCCAGTTAATATTTGGTACAGATTTTTAATTCTTAGGCTGATAGGCCAGTATTTTAATAAGTAATTCCGTTCAGAGATTATTTGTGGTTGCAAGAAGGATAAATAAGAATATGAAAGATAAGTACACCATATTTCCGTGTTTCGAGACGCCACAGTTTGGCAATCATGACCAAACAAATGCGAGTTTTTTGCTTTTTTTCTTAACTCTTACATGTGCAATGTATTTTCATACAAAATCGATGAATCTTCCACTTTCTGTTTTATTTTCTACCCGTATATCATATATTTTTCAAGTTAAGAACGCTAATTTCGAACCTCATATCTCTGGCCGTGGTGGTCTAGTGGTAAGGTCTCGGCTTTGGGCCATAGGGTTCTAGGTTCTAAACCCGAATTCATCGAAGATACGTCGTGTATCGGGCATGTTGCACGTTAAATAAAACTTAAGGGGACAGACGCCCTACCGTTCGTGTGGAGCCTAAGTGTGGCGAGGGAGGCGCTATAGTTCAAGTGTCATCCGCGTCATTTGACCGAGATTCAAAATGACGAGGTTCTTCCAAAATATTCCTCGTGTTGCTTCGAAACGGGACATTAATGTAACTAAACCAATCGTACCTCATAGATAAACTCATTCAAACTCTGACGAAAAAGCTGCTGCTATGGGTAACGAGAAACAGCAAAAGCTCATAAACAACAGAATTAAGTAAAAATAGATAATGTATTTTCGACTTTTCCTCAACAGCTCCAGATGAATCGATCAGAGATTTAATTTTCCAATTAAAAAAAACCTCCGATAAATATCAATATCCGAAGCAAACACAAGTTCTGATATTTCTTTTAAATCCTCGAATAAAATAAGTTTTGTGTTTGTTCCAGAAATAATGAATTATCACGAGCTTTAATATAGGGTGTCCACAAATGATTCCTTCATTTTAAAATGAAATAAATCACCAACGGAGACAATAATTAATCACCATCTTATTTGCATATGCTGCTTGTTTCCATACACAATGAAACAAACAACAGTGTTAGTTTCTTAAATATGGTATATTTTGCAATTATTGACCTATAAACTATTTGTAGTTTTATTCTAGTCTATTTAAAGAATTCTTTAGCCGAAAGCAATGAGAAGTTTCCATCCGCAGGGCTAAGAAAATTAATTACGTGTGTCATTTTTAGCTTATTTATATCTTTTTTTAACTTACTCAGACAGAGACAAGTCTTCACTTCGTAGAAAGAAAGTCTTTTTTCAACTTTTCGAATTGTGAAACTTTTCACGAAAGAAAAATACACTCTTTGAAATATTTTTCCTTCGACTGTGATTATACATTTTCTGTTTCACATAGATAGCTGTAGCAGCTAAATGTGCAGAGAAAATTTTGAAAAAAATATTTTTAAAAGTATATCTGTTATATTTTGTTCCTTATAAAAATGGCTGCAAAATAAGAATTTCATTATTTTGTTGTTGTTTCAGAAAAGCAGAAATGAATAGTTAGAAAAATGGGAAGTTAAGTTAAAAAATACCGAAAATATTTCAACACTTATTTAGAAAAATCTCTCGTCTGTGTTTTCCGTTTTAGAATAATTGCAGAGGTTTTTTCATATGAGATATAAATAATTATTCATCAAATTGAAACAATTGTGAGATTCTATAAACATTACTTAATGCATTTTAATATCTGTTTATTTGGTTTATCTGAATTTCATGGAAAACTAAGTAAACACAGTTTTGGGAATTCTTTATATAATTGATGGTATAAATTGGAATAAATTTTTCGCTGAAAACATGAAAAGGATACCCAAGAATTAACTTCATGTTCGTATAATACACAACTACAATAGCGGTAGTGCTTTCCAAATGTCTTGTGATAAATTTCGTAATATACTTAAGAGACTAGAATATGTTTTTGGACTTTTCCGATTTGGCCCTATGAATTCAAATTGTTATAATTTTGAAAGCAAAATTTCTTTCCGAATATCATTTATCAATGTAGTTCCGTTATTGAATTTTAGCTTTCCCATACGTAAGAATAAACAGAGAGATCTGCAGACAGTTATCCCTTCAACAAGTTTAGTCCAAATTTAATGCGTATCTGCAGTTCTGGCGATAAAAAATATGCCACATTTCATCCATCTACATCGTAGCATTTTTGAACTATCGTGTTCGTATTTGCACAGACGGACTTCTCTTAGGTGGATTTGTCCTGAATTTGAGAAAAATCTGGAGTTTTTGTGTAAAGACCGCAATTCAAATATCGTCAGTCTATATCGTTACTTTCTTCAATTATAGTGTTCACATAGAAATAGACAGACAACTTTCAAAGAATTGATTTTTTTCTGACCCAGGGATATTTATAAGGAGGAGATTCATCAACATCTGGCAATCGAATTTGTCGACATATGACAAGAAATATTCATTGCATACTTTGTTTAGGAGAAAATAGAAAACCGAAACTTAGTGTGTGATAGGAAAAGGAAATCAGTCTTCGAAATCATCTGCCGAGTTCAACAACATTCTTGCAGGTGATTCGGGTAATTTAAAAAATAATCCGTTATCAGACATCTGACATGTATTACTACCTAACACGTAGCCTATTTTCTCATCAAACCTTCTCTTCACATCTAATAAAATTCTCTATCTCAGGAAAAAAACGAAACTTCGGTTGCGATAGAAAGAAAAATCTTCCATCGAAATCATCTGCCGAATTAAGTTAAATTTACAAGAGGTGATTTGGGTAATTTAACAAAAATTGATGCAGTCTCAGAAAATCGAATATCTAACACCTACTGTATTTTCTCAACCTATATTACGCGAAAATTGTGAATTCAGGTGGAATCGAAAAAAACCTGTCTCTTTCTTTTTGCTCTTCTCGACTGAACGCGGAACCTTCCTCCAAGCCCAAGAATCGATAGGAATGTGTTTTTTGATCAATTTCCTGAAAAGTTTTTGGGTTGTTCAACGTTTTACCTTGGGACTCGTGATAGGAGTTGCAGAATCGTCTGTTGCGTTCCTTTTAATCCATGTAAATGGTATGCCGAAAGTGTTATACTTATTTTCACGTTTTTTCAGATGTCCATTCGTCTTGTTATAGAGAAAATTTTGTACCGAGGGGACCGTCCTGGAGTTGTAGGTGTGCACGTGCCGATCTATGAGTAACAGAATAACTTTCTTCAGACAGTTGTTAAATTAGTAGTTTTCATGATTTGTATCATTTTAAGATAGATTCCTTATCGATATACTACTGGTTGAAGTGGGTATCATGTTATAAATTTTACTTTTTGTATGCAAAGTATTCAAAAAATCCTGGGGGCAAGCCGGAAGAGACTCCGTTTATCCACAGATAAATGGAAAAGAAAATTTAACCTTCGCCTCCGCAATTTCCTCCTCTCAATTTATAAGCGTTCGAACTAATATGCTGAAACATGTTGGGCGATAATACAACCGATGAGGTCTGTAACATGCGTAGGTATAAAGATAAACAGTCGAAGTTAAGGGTAGAAAATCTCTCATTGGATCCTAACATTCAATACAAAAGTTATTCTTCATGATGTGGTAATAATTTGAATCATTAATATATCTTCAATTGTAAGGACATTATTGGAGGAATGAAAATTTTGTTCTTCCACCATTTCTTTTTCTTCTAAGCTGGATGGCCCATCTACGAACTTAGCTGCAATATTTTGAGCCTCCCTATTACTCGACGGTTACGATACAATGAACATTATAGTGTCCACAATTTAACGTGACAAAAGAGTTAGACAAAGTATCATGTAATTTTGCCATTGTATTTAAGTACTACTGTAGTGAAGGTGTCCTGTCAAATGATATATTTTTAATGTTCCAAAAATTTCTTTAGTTTTTTCCAACTTTCCAATTTTAGTATAAAACTTTTTTAAATTCAATATTGAGTATGATATTTCATAAAAACTTTAATACAGATGTTTTATAATGTAAGAATTTTGTATCATTCGTTTAAACTTAGTGATAATATATAATATAAATCTAATAAGAAGCTTTTATAATATTAAGACTCTAGAGGTTCGGATATCTTTCAAATGCTTTTATTCGTATTGTTGGCGATAGACGAAGCAAAAAAAGAAAGTTGATACTCTAATTATAAGGAAAAAAAATTAAAACGGATTGACTGTCGAAAGACTAAGGTAACGTATAATGACGTAGAATTTATTTTATCTTATGTTACACGTAATTATCAACTTGCAATTCAGAAGTTTATCTGCAGTATCAAGTAACTTTCATATAATTCCGAATATTCGCCTTGGAATATCAAAATATTTGGAAATAAATCGAAGGGACAGTATATGGATATGTAATGAAAATTTCATTCTATCACAGTATAATCATCTGAAGTACTCTAGCTACCTATTATATGATTTCTTACGTTATTCGATGGTAAAAAATTTCATTCAGAAATTCTACTGCTTCGTTTCTGACTTACTTAATGAATATTGTATAAAATAGTTTCGAGGCTTATAGCTTATTTTTCTAGTTTACTCTCTGTCTGTTGATAAATAAAATATTCATAAATTAAAAAAAATATACATATAACCAAAATATGGATAAAACTCTTTGAAAAAGGCAGAATCATTCATTGCAACAGAGAAATTTAAGTGTTAACTTAATTCTTATTTTCTGCACTGGAGACGCTGCGGCCACTCTTACAACAAAATTTCTTCACCTGATGTTATGGTGTGACTCAAAATGCTAAGTTGGGCTTAACCCTATAGCTGAAAAATAAATACAAGAAAAATGGCACAATGATCGTAATAATGATTAGTACACCAAAGGCAAGAGCACACCAATGAGTAAACAAGAAAAACACTATTTATTAACATTTATCCACGGCATTATTGTCTACACAACAAAATTCTGTAAAAGTCATCAAAACACGTGTGTGAAAAATATGTATCGTTACTCTAAAAATGATTCAGTATAGTGATACGTTGTCAGAGAACATCATTTTAACTAGTATACAAATGTTGCAACACGGGAAAAAGAAGCTTCAACTGCAGTTGAAAAAAAGTCTTAGCAACGCATGTTAAAACTCAGGAAGAAAATCTGAAGCTCGAAAAATCATTGACTCGAAGCCGAGATCTCCATCATGCTACACTTTTAGGAGGGACACCTGCGATGCTGAAGTCATTGGGATAATATCCTTAAAAGCTCAAGGCAGTAGCTTTCAATTCATCTCACGAAAAACATGATTGGAACACCAAGCAGCAACTTGTAAAAAACAGGAATCCAAAAAAAGGGAACATCAACTCACATCCATTCTTCACCTCTCTATCACAACTAGCCGAACGAAAAAAAAGAAGGCACGTGTGTTCCACCATGTTCATTCATGCTCTTCTTCACAAAGACCTGTTCTAAAGCAAGTCCACCTAGAACATTAGTCTGTGCACTTTCGGTCCAACTATAACACAGTCCTGTTCACACCTAAGTTATTTCTCTTTTTTCATGTATAGTCGGGGAAAAAGGAGCCACTCAACATTATTCTGCCCTGGTTCATTGCATATTAAAACAAAAAGTACTAATTTTTAGGAAATAACGTCTGCTACATATTTCTGATACAGATTTTATCTTTTAAAAAATCACCACTTTAACATTTTCCTTTCTGCCGACCTGTAAAAATATGAAAATGAAAGAAGCCTTTAGAGCGACCCGACACTGTTCATTTTGCAATTACACCATTATAATAGCCTGATACTTGAGTAATTAATGGGAAAAGACAGTTTTACGTAAATAACCTGTGGTAGATTACAGAACTTGGAAGGTTATGGAATATGTAGTCTTTTCGTATGTTCAAACGAGGATTCAAAGTAAAGCTGTTTGGTCATTATATGATATGAATAAAATGAAAGGACTTTGCTGAAACGATGTATAAAATTTTTATAAAAGATAAATTTAAATATTATTTTGTTTCTCTGCAATATTATTTCAATAGAAAATTAATTCTCATGAATTATTTTCGAACCACTTTTTTATACAAAATTTTTATGTACGAATTCATATAATAGTTATTAAGCAGTATAAAAGTTCCAGCGTTCTTTAAGTCATTGGGATTTTAACGAGCACAATCAATGCACAAGAAGAAAATATTTTAACGGTTGTTGGATGATACGTAGAGGACGGTTTGGATCCGTTCGGAAAGCGCATATGAAATCAAGTGTCAATATTGACAAAAATTGATTTACTAGTTACTCTTTTATTACTGAATAATTAATTTTTATAAAACTTAGCCACTGTCGCTAAACAGCTTTTTGACTGGATACACTGATTTTGCTTAATTTCCACTGAACATCTTTTATGGGAAATAAAAACTTGCCTTGCTTCTTTCTAATGTCAATACAAACAAAATTTTTTCTGATGAATTTTATATTACCACTTTCTTTTATTTAAACTTTCCATATTTATAATTATATATTCCAAAAAAAATTCAATGGTGAAATATCTTTTCTAGATGGGTTTATTTACGTGCTTGGGAATATACCGAGTACATTGGAACGAAAGAAGTGAATGATTTTGCTGTGGTTGTGTGATATATAAGGAACGGTTCGCTTAGTACATATGAAAGAAAATGCCACTATTTTCAAAAATAAATTCTCTACCAACTTTTTTATAACTCAATTCTTAATTTTATAATATTTGCCGCCTTCTTGTGATGTGTTAGATTCGTTCCTTTCGTGGAATCGGATCCATGAATCCGAGTCCGAAACGTAAATGGATTTATTGCCCAAAATTTCTGTAATAAACTTTATTATTGACCTTGTATTTTAATATAATTATGAATCATAATTAATAACACTATAATTTTAATTAGATAAATTAATTATATTGATGTTAATTTTAATGAATAATTATGATTAATAATTATAATTAATTACATTGATGATAGTTTTAATTACTAATTTTATTCTTTAATTAACATTTCAGTTAATTATTTGAAATTTCGTTAGTGAATTTAATGAAACTTTGCAAGAATTTTCAGTATTTTGATAATCGAATATGAAAAAAGAAAAAATACAGAAGAAACAGAAGTAAACAATAGCGATAACAATACACCTTTTGCGCGCCAACGCAATTTACAAAATACAAGAGTTTAATTAATTTTTGATATCTTTTGCTATATTATATTAATTGTAATTCAGTATCTTGAGACGCTTTTGATTTGTATTATCTGGCTAGAACTGCCCATGAATGTCAATTAATTTGTTGGAAACACTATATCTACTGAAGCGTTTAGTAATGAAATTTCAGCTCAGATTTCTTTCTAATTAAATATAAAGTTACTCAATACTAATGAGCTCCATACAGTAAAAAATCTTTTAATCATCATCAAGGAATATAAAACAACTCTTTGCAGTTATCAAAGATCAGTTGCTGTTAAAATCTGCTATTAGCTATATTAACAAAATTTAGTAAATTCCTGTCAGTTGAATGAATTACTTTTAACTTTTGAGCAAACTCTACATGTCATTTAAATATATCGGACAAGTCGCGTACATACGTTGTTTGGTCGGGAGAACGCCGTGTTACGAACTCTGTTGATATGGGTTCGAACCTCAGTAAGCACAGTCTCTGCAAGGTTAATGTTTTATAAATTTTAAGTTCTTACATTCTCTTTAAAAGGTATTTTTATAATTAATATTCAGACTTTTATTTTATTTTACTCTTTAGTTCCAAACCTAATTTATTATTAAATAAATTTTAAATAATTTCTTAAACTTATATATAAGTACTGGGTGACTAAGTTAGAACAGGAATTATTTAAAATTTATCTAATAATAAATCAGGTTTAGAAATAAATAGTAAAATAAAATAAAATGATGAATATATATTATAAAATAACTTTTTAAAGAGAATATCCAAATTTAAAATTTTCAAAATCTTGTTACGACCATGCCTGTAGAGATTCGAACCTATGTCTGCAGGGTATGAATCATGGAGTTTTACCGACCTTGCCACGGAAGCATGCGCTGAAGCTGGCATACTTAAATGAAGTGTTCAAAACCAAAAGGTAAAATTTAAAAAAATTCGATGACCTTTAAATTACTCACATAGAAAAATATTATTTCTAAATCATTTCTAAAATACGTGCCTATTTTTGATATTGAAATCTTCAGTTAATAACAAAAAATTATAATTATTTTTAATTATAATTATTATGAATTCTTTTTACTTGCATCTCCTTTTTACTAGCAACTCTTTTACTTCTCAAGCAATATCAAAAGAATCATTGATCAAACCAACTATTCTGCTGGTTCCTTTGTAAAAAACCTCAGAAATCGATCTGTTTGCACAGCGTAACCGATTGCTTTTACTCAAATAAACCGAATATTAGCATCTCTTTCTCCACGAGAAGAAACTTATCTGTATCCGTGACCCCAAATGATGTATTGTTCATTCCAGAACGAAACAAATCCTCTTCTAAGATTATGTATCCGAATCAGTGATTCTGAATCGGAATCACGATGCCGCGGAATCAGTAAATCCGATTTCGATTCATGAATCCGATTCCGCAGATTCGTTCCTTTTGGTTGGAATCGGATCCGGTTGTTTCTTTTCAGAAGTCTGATCCGCGGCTTCGTTCCGGAGTGAACGACACATCACTACCGCCTTCGCTGACCAGCTTGTTCGTTGGGTGTACTGATTTCGTTTAATTTTCTACTGAATTGCGCACGCATAATTTCATATTCATGTTTTTAACAAAGTAATTTTAAACTTCAAATTTATCATTAACATTTAACCTGTGGTTTGTTTTAGTAACTCTGCAAATTCTCTGCTGATCTTCTACATGAACGTTCCTATTGGTGCCAAGTAACTCTCCGCGTCATCTAACATTTAATTACATGTTATCGGCGCCAACTTCACTTTCTTTTTCCACATAAAAATATGCATTTGATATTTCAGAATTAAAAACAAAAACCTGTCGCAAACCGGAAGACAAGACTGGTTTTTTCTGCCTCAAGATATAAGGAAACGAAAATTTCGTTGTCTAATTTCATTGGGATTGCAGCTGCGCGAAGGATAGAGGATGGAAGAAAAAAAAGTATGAGAACTATGCATTTTTCATAAAAAGGTTGTCTAAATTCGAACTGAGGGGATTGAAAATCAGTTTTCAGCGCATTACTTTTAAGCGATCGTAGCTATGAAAAAGACTCTCGGTTCAAAAACTGTGAAATATGAAAAGACAATTATATCTTCTTTCTATTCTTCAGTCGTAAGGAAGCTATTGGGGAATGAATATTTTAACCTCCACAATTTCCGATTCCTTCCAGATGGATAGCCCATCTACAAACTCGGACAAGATTTCTACCTTCCCTGCAGCATATCCCTTACCTGTTGGAAACCTATAAAAATCACCCTAGTTATTATGTTCACAAGATTTTGAAAAGGCAAGACAAATTTTTCACGTTGTACGGGACGAAATAAACTTTAGTAGTAGACTTAAAAAGATTATAAAATCAGTTTAATTTAATTGTTTTTGAATAACTCACACTTTGTTCTCTGTATAAGATAAAAATGTCTAAAATTTCATTCAATCTTTTAACCCGCGATGACGAGGGATGCTTATATTTTTTCGAGCCCTCGCGTCAGGCTTCGTAGGCCAGGGGTCCTGTTTTTTTTAACAAAATAATGCGGCTCAGATAATTACATTAACTTTAATAGGAAACATTTGTTGCACTAGAGCACATAATATAAAATATTAAAAAACGATTGGCGGAAGAAATTGCGTGATTAGAGTGAATGTACTTAATTATACAGAGCTAATTAGAAATATCCAGTAATTCGCGAAAAAATTAACAATTGAGATTTTTTTGGAATTTTTTTAATTTTGCAAACAGTACTCTACAGCTTTATAATTGAAAGTTTTCTCGTATTCCGTATAGATTTAGGAATCAAGAAGTTAGCTTCTAACTTTGGGGCAAGACGGCTCTGTAAATGGTCACATCGAATAATACACAATTACGTTGATATGCATATACGTAATTTTAATTATAGTTGTCGGCATTCAGATGTTTAGGGGATGAGAAATAACTGCACTGGATATCCTGTGTTAAATATTAAAAATTAATTTCAGAATGAAAACAGAACAATTAGAAAGAAGAAAGAGGACGAAATAAAACGAGTGTCTTTTTATAACGTGTTAAAGATATAAAATTCTGTAATTATTTTATGATATCTGAAGACATATGACTCCTTTAAATAAAACCACATTTTCTCTAAATGTAGCAGCATTGTTAGCTCGTAGTGGCAGTTTTAGAAAACTGTTATTGCTTCTCGATCATGAAAGAGATTAAACGTAAAAGCAGTTTTATTTTGAAATTGCATTAAGAGGATAAATTGGTAACATTAAAATTGTCAAAGTGCAAATTAAATTGTACATTTTATTGACCCATAAGGACAATCGAACTAGAAATGATGTTAAATGAGGGAAATAACTTAAAATAGAAACCAATTTTCAGGTAGCTGAGACACACCAGATTTCGAAAGTAAAATTTTTTATTCGGGAGATTTAAATATAAAGCGACTTTTTATTATAGGTTGCGAAATGTGTAAATATTTGTAAATATCTGTTTCACTTTAGACCTAAATCTTATAGTTTTAAAGGATATTCGCGTTTTTTGAAAAGTAATTTAACTTCAATCCTATAAATTCGATTTTTTGATATCAGATTTATGTCTTATGTGTAAAGATAGATGATTACTTTAAATCATTTGAATAAATGGGAAATTGATTGCAAGGAAACTCAAAGTTGCTTGAAATCATTGAATCAAATGAAAAATCACTGGTATTGATATTGTCACGGTCGTCGAATGGTTAAAGCGTTGCTCTACGATGCCAAAGGACTCGGGTTCGAATCCCTGGACTTTTATGTTTTCAATTATTATTTCGATTATTTAATTTATATGCAAAATAGCATTTATGTAAATTTATTATATGTAAATTACCCCTTAGTTATGCTTATTAACTGTAACTGTATTATTAACTGTTTCGACAACTTTATATAAGCAGATGTAATATTTAGTTCGAGGAGAGATAAAGTCTTGAGTTGAGATTAGCGAGATTTGTCTTCTATGCATTCGATGCATCCAATTGATTACCAACGCTAACTTTATCTACGCGACAGTTTGGTGGTGTAATGTCTTGGCCTAAGTGTGACCAAATAATTCAAGCTTAGGTTGGCCTAAGTACTTTTATTCACTACAGCAATAATTAAGAGACACTTCTCGCAGAGAAGTCTTGATTAAATATGACTATTTACAAAGGAACAAACAAATCATAGTTCTAAAACGTCAAAGTTCCATGAGAAAGTTCGTCCAGGAAGACTAGTAATCCGGATGGATAACTTCCACCTATCCACGTGATACCAACCTACGAGACTACCAAGAGTGCTCGCAAGTTCAAGAGCTGAGAGTCCGGGGAAGCCGATTCCTCGGGGTTGTCGACCAAAGTCCGACTTCAGTCGGGACTTTCAATCCGCTGATCAAACCGCTTTCTACGGTACTCCGGAGCCTGAAACTAGTTCGAGACTCCCCAAAAAAACTCAAATTCCAAATCATCTTTTTTCTCTCCGTCCCTCAGTTTTTATTCACTCCTTCAGGGGGTGGATGAAGTGGTGAAGTCCCTCCTATCTTTCCCTTCACTGGATAATCGTACTCTGGTTGACCAATAACTCACCTTCCGAGTGGTCTACCTCTTATTCTGGGAAGCTCCTTGAGTTCCGTCACCACCGGCCTATTCAGGAATCACCAAAAGGTACCGCTACTGTCCGCGCTGACAGTGATTTATTCATCGACATTGTGGCGGCCCTCTGTGTGAAGTCCTTCTTCTTGCGCCCGCCTCGTTAGCGATGTCCAGGTGCAACTCTCCTGCTATTTACCGCTAGTATCAAAAGGGCCGGCACTTTTTTTCCCATGGGAATTAAGCTCGCGGGAAGGAAACATTACAGTGGAGGCGCCGGGTACGATAAACACGACGGAAGAGCTACGCAGAAGTCGACGTGTTCAAGGACATCCTCCAGAGTTTGGCCTATTACTGGATCCAATTAGAGGTCCGAGAAAAATGCCTGAGTCAAAGGAAACTACGCCAAAACTGCTTGATGATACTAGCTCCGTTCCTGTCAGAGTTCCACCAGTACCGATCCTGACGTACCAGCTACCTAGAACTCCCTGCATTTTCTCGGGAGATGACAACCAACAAGACGCTAACAACTGGCTGAGGGACTTTCAACGAATCGCCACCTATAACCATTGGGATGATCAGATGTGCCTGGCTAACGTTATTTTCTATCTCGCTGGAACAGCCCGACAGTGGTTCGACAACAATGAGGACACTTTTACCAATTTTACGACGTTCAAGAATTCTCTGAGCAATGCTTTTTGCCGAACGGAAGATTTGCAACGCCAAGCTGAGAGACTGCTACTAACACGTACCCAGCAAACTGGAGAGACGTCTGAATCGTACGTCCAAGACGTACTCTCTCTGTGCCGGAAAGCTAATCCTTCCATGTCAGAAGACGAGAAAGGGGCGCATCTCATGAAGGGCACAGCGGAGGACTTATACATACCAGACTCTGTTAGTTCAGGACTTTAGGAGAGTCGACGAGTTTGTAAAAAGATGCCGTGAGATAGAAAGTCTTCGACGAAGACGTATCACCCGAACAAGATTTCAGAGGCTACCTAATGTTTCGGTAGTGTCGGCCGAAACAGACGTTGGTGACATTAGATCCTTAATACGTGAAATTGTAAGGGAGGAACTTGGAAGGGTCTTACCGGAAATACAATACTATACGAATGATGAACCCGAGTCCTTTGGCATCGTAGAGCAACGCTCTAACCATTCGACGACCGTGACAATATCATAATCAAGCAAAAAATAAATAGGGGAATATATTGATACACTTTTTTTGGAAAGCTAAAAATGACTCTACCAACGGAATAAAAATAATACACTATTTTTATACATTTATTAATTTAATATAGGATTTCAGTGGAATTTTGGACAGTAAGGACTTATCACAAAACTTATTGCACTTTTTTCCCCTAAAAATGGATTTGAAACAATCTGCACCACACTAGGGGTACATTGATATACGCGGAAATATCGAAAATAATTCTGATTAATAGGTGTGAGATGGAAACAGAATTTATTTTATCAATAAACTTTCCATTCCAATCAATGCTTAAAAGTTTAACAAACTTTTCTTTTAATCAAAATTCAACATTTTTAATGAGACTGTAAAAAGGAAACAATACTGCCTCAGAAAATAATTTATTTCTGCAAATAATAAAGGAGAATAGGTATGTACGGGTTACAAAGTACTGTGGAAAGAGGGAATGTGTACTCGGGAGCCGTTTTTAAAAATTTTAAATAATTAAAAAATCAGGGAAGTTTTTGTGTTATTCCTTTATGACATACGAAAATAATACAGCTCAAAATAATTTTCAAACCTTTTGAAAGTGTAAGAAATTATCTTTTCGATGATATGAATTAAGTTTCTGAACAATGTTTTCTTCAGTTTTCATAAATTCATAAAAAAATATTTTAAACTTAATTTACAAAAAAATTTCAATTTTGTAATGAAATTAAAACTGTTTTCATTGTTTAAACAAACAATTAATTGCGTATTTCTCTTAGATAGTTCAATTTTACGTTTTCTCCATTTCTGAAGACGATTTTGTTAAGTTAATGCTGTTGAGGCACATTGATACACACAGAAAACGCCTATAAATGTGTCCCGGAGTCAATTGTATCAATCTTCCCTAAGATCCGGTTTCATATAAAACGAGTGGTTACGTAAAAACATCGCTAAACAACCTCAAAACTTAATACAGTTCATAAAAAAATATTTTTTCCTGCATTTGGTGTAGTTTTCCTGGCAAGAAAACGTAACTAGCTAAAGAAATCACACAACACATAGTTAGAGTAAAATTCATTTAGACGAGAAGATTAGTGGTTTGATTCATTTGTAAATTAACTTTTCATTAAACATGACCGAAAAATATACCTTGTGCTAAGGGTTTCAGTGGCATATAAATGAGGGGATGTGAACATCTTAAGCTATTCCAATCATCAAAATTTATGAACTGTATCGATGTTCCCGCGTATCAATCTTCCCCAACTCCCGCACTTGGAATAAATGAAAAGTCATTCGAATCATTGAATCAGACGAAAAATTATTGAAAAGAAAAATTACTCGAAAAGAAATGAAAAGCAACCTCAAATCAAATGAGGCAAGTTGTATTCACCATACAACATATGAAGGGCGACAGTCGAACATAACTATAATGACGTAAAGTTGGCTCGCGACAATCAGACTGAAAATACAGATTCTCCGACCTGCAATTAAACAAACCCTACTGATAATGAAAAAAATTCATACACAATTCCAAAATTCAAATGCAATTCAAGTTTTTGAGAAATAAACAGATGGATTAATATCTTTTGTAAAGTACAGTGGAATCCCCACATTTCGAACATGGATACACCTAAAATCTTTATATATCGAAATGAAAAACTATTTGAAATGAAATCAAAAGTCATTCGAATCATTGAATCAGACAAAAAATTATTTGAAATGAAAAAAAATGAAATGAAAAATTACTTGAAATAAAATAAGGCTTGTTGTATTCATCATACAATATATGAAGGGCCATGGTTGGCCACAATGTAGTGACGGAAAGTTGGCACGCGACAAGATTGACAATCAAATTGAAAATACAGATTCTCAGACCTGGAAGAAAGAAATGTATACTGATGATGAAAAACACCCATAAAACATTCAAAAATTCAAATGCAACTCATGTTTTGAGAAATAAGCACTTGGATTGATATCTTTTGTAAAGTACAATGGGGAATCACCATAAATATAACTTCCTTGCACCGAAAATCTTTATTTACCGAAATTTGTTAGGTACATTTGGATTTTAATTAAACAAAGTTTATATATATGAAATAAAATTTCTATATTTCTTCTGTTAATTTCGATGCGTTCAATTTCCCCATATAGGTACATCTGTATTTTTATAAAAAATCTGTACTAGTATCTAATATGACATATACAGTTTGAAGCCGACAAATTGCTACGTAGAATGTTAATTCATCCCTAAAATCATGATATAGACAGTTTTTTATAAAAATTTCGAACAAATTTAGAATTCTCTGGAAATTCTCTAATTACTCATGATGTTCAAGGCGGCTATTAAACTGCAGAAGATTTTTTTCGCTCAAAATGAAAAATACTTTAATTTTACTTCAATTGCTTTTGCATCCTATAGCTACTCTGAAAACATGATTGAAGAAACCAGGAAAACGCGACACATTTTAACTTTTATGCCTTAATTTAAGTCTGATTATCTTCGAACGGTATTTACTCTTACATGACTAAGTTTTGTATCATTTGTATAAATAGAAAAATCTCCATCAATTTTAATTGGAAGCAAATTACGTTGAAAGTACAATCGTATTTCAACAGCCATAAAAATCTTCAGCATAATTATAATAAAGCATATATCAATATATATTTTTTGTATCTAATGAGAACCTCCAAGTGATAAAAATATTAATATTGTTGTAAGGGCAGTTACGGAAACTCAGAATTTAAAAATTAGAAAATTATCGAGTTTATGGACACAGACCATATAAAATGCAATACAAAATAGGACAAAAAGAACATTAATGATATGCTTCTATATTTCAAATCATTATTTCAGGTAGTATTGAAAATCGCAACATCAAATCGATGTTATGGCAACAATTTTGAATTTCATTACCTCTTTGCTAATAAAATGGCACAGATAGCACTCGTTTGGCTACTAAATGTTTATTAATTGTTGTATTCAATATTGTTACATTTATTCTTTTTTTGACGTAGACTTACGTCTCACCATAGTGGTCTAATGGTGTGTCGGGAAAGGAAAAAAATTATGGCGGTTTTCGAGGTATATTTAAACGCTTATAGATCCGCAAGCAAATAATATAGAGAGTTGGCTTTAATTTCAGTTAACAGAAAAAAGTTTGACAATGGCGATTGCAAGAAGAAGTTTGGAATTTGGAATTACGATTTAGTCACAATCGAGATACAAAGTTTGTGAAAATCACTAAACATTTTGATGACGTCACAGCGCCAGATGCGCGCGCACCCAGATTATCCAAGTAAATTAGGCAATTCAGTCATCCATCTTACGTTCACGCAAAATATTACTTAAGAATTCTTGAATTACATCGAATTTCGTGGTAAAGTTAAACGCTTATAGCTCCGCAACCAAATAGCATAGAGATTTGCTTTTAGTATAATTGAAAAGAGAAGGCCAGACATTGAATATTGCAAAAAGAATTTTAGAATTTGTAATTATGCTTTAGTCACAGTCGAGTTGCAAAGTTGGTGAAAATCACGAAAAATGTTTATGACGTCACAGCCACCGATGCGCCCGCACATCGATTGTCAGAGGTATATTAACTGGATTTTAACAGATTAATAAGTAATTAATTCAGATTATATCATTTAACAAAGAAAGGTCATTGAGCATATGTAATAGGTCAAAGTCACATAGAACTACTTTAGTCACAGAAAATCACAATTGAGTAATCGATTAATCAACAATTATTGATTTAATTCAGCTGTCCTTTCCATCGAATTAATTGAGTTGAGTTGGTTTTAGTTTCATTTAACAGAGAAATGTCACAGGTGAAAGTCACATAGAGCTACTTTAGTCACATAGAACAACTTTAATCACAGAAAGTCACAGTTGAGTAAGGTAAGTAAGTCTACGCCCCTCAATCCCAGTGGCAGTTTCGCAGAGACAGTCTCTCGTCGAATTTTTTTATATTTATTAAGCACTGCTATGTAAAAATCAGAGTTATTCGAAACATACTCACAGACAGTAAGCAGAAAATAAAATTGTTCAATCCAAGAATGTTAATTTTGAAAATGTATGCCAATTTCAATCATTCAAATTTCATTCCAAAGAAATTTATACTGTGTAAAACCTATTAATAGTATGATAAAATCAACGCTGTGGAACCTTAGTTTAGTTAACCTTTAAATTATCCTGTATTATATTTTACAGCGTCTCTTAAAGGAATTCGTAAACAACCGAGGCATTTTGACACTTGCCTTGGGAATTTTCTGCTGTAGCAGATGTAGCGCATTGCAACGGTGCGTTGCCTATCTGAAAGAAAAAAAAAATGTTTAAACTGCGCTCTCACTAAAATAAAACCAAAACATAACGAAGTGGTTAGAAATAGGGTTTTGTTTTATTAAAGATTGAAATTGGTCCAATAATTTATAGGCAATCTGTACATCATTCGCCGATTAAAATCCAATTAATATTATCTAGACATTGCGTTCCCAAAATAACATGACAAAGCATTAGACAAAGTTCCAGGTAACATTGTCATTATTTGTAAATATTACTATAGTAAAGGCGTCCATCAACATGTGATAAATATCTATCAAAATTTTAAATTTAAGGGAATTTAAGGGTTAAGGGAACCATGAATATCAATTTATACATAAGAGATTCAGTTGAAATTATATTCCCGGCGAACAAGCTGGTCGCCGAAGGCGGCTAATGTTCCATAAACTTGTTTAGTTTTATCAGAGCGTTCCAATGAGTGTAGCAAACTTTTTCAGTCAATATTGTGTATAGTATTTCATAGCAACGTTAGTAAAAATGTTTTATAATAATATTGTGAAGGGATTTAGTAACATATATTTTAAGGCAATAATGATAAATAATACTATTTTAATAAGAAGAATTCATAACATTGCGATAGTGTAGGTTATATTATCTTTTAAATATTTTTAATCATATGTTTGGCGATAGTCATAGAAAAAATGGTTGATATTCTAATTATAACAAAAAAAAACATTAAAATGATTATTGGGGAACTGAAAAGACTAATTTAAAGTATATTAACATAGAATTTATTTGATCTTATATAACACATAAGTTTCAACATGAAGATCAGTAGTTTTTCTGCAGTATCACGTATTTATTTGCTCTGATATAATGGCACTTTAACTGATACATCAAAACTTTGGGATGGAAATCGAAAGGTCACTTCAAAGGTATGCGATGAAGATTTTATTATGTCACAGTATAGACAGCCGAACTACTGTAGCAACTTATAATATGTATTTTTACTTTATTCTATGGTAAAAAATTTCTTTTAAAGTATCTATTGCTTCGGTTTCCACTAACATAATGAATATTGCGTAACATTAGTTTCGCGGCTTATAGCTTATTTTTCTAGTTTTCTAGTCTGATGATAAATAAAATATTCTTAAATTTAAAAAAATGTTTTATACATATAACCAAAATATGAATGAAACTTCTTGAAAAGTAAGAACCATTCATTGCAGCCCAGAAATTTAAGTGGTAACGTAATTCTTATTCTATAGACTGGAAGGGCTACAATCTCTCTTAAAAGAGAATTTACTCTCCTAAGTTATATCTCTCTTTCTATGTACAAATAAGGTTTCAAATTAAAGCAGTAGGAGTAAGTAAAGTAGTATGAACGAAATGAAATGATTTAGCGAAAATGGTGGATTAAATAAATGGTGGTATAAATAACTTATTTTGTTTCTCCTTAATATTATTTCAAAAAAAATTTTTCTCGTGAATTTTATTATTACCACTTTTTTTATTCCAACCTTTTATATTTATAGATATATATTCAACCACATACCAGACGCGTATCTTTGTTCTCCAAGCTTTCATTTAAGTGCTTAGGTATATACCGAGCATAGTGGTAAAAAAGAAAAAAAACAATTTTACGATTGTTAGGTCATATGAAAGGGACAGTTTGGATCTGTTCACTTTGCGCACATGAAACCAAATTTCGCTATTTTCAAAAATTGATTTACTGCCAACTTTTCCATTATTGAATATTTAATTTTTATAATACTAGCATGAATCTCTTTCGCATAATTTCATATTCATGTTTCCTTGAACAAAAAACTTTTTAACTTGAAATTTCTGGTAGACATTTAACCTGTGTTTTTTCAGTAACCTTGCAATTATTCTGTTCATCGTCTACATGAACGTTACTAATGGAGCCAAGTAACTCTTCGCGTCATCCAACATTTAATTAAACGTTATGAGCGCTAAACTTCACTTTCTTTTTCCTCATGCAAAATATGCATTTCATATTTCAATATTAATAAAATTCCTGTCGCAAGATAGAAGATTAAGATAGAGAAAAAAAATCTAGACAAATGATGAGAACATTCCAGCAAAGTTCACATGCATAGGTTAAAAGGCAGTCTAATTTCGATATGGTGGGTTGGTTGAAAATCCCTTTCCAGCCCATTACTTTAAGGAATCGAACACTTTCAGTACAAAAATTATTTCTTATGAAAATACAATAATTTGCACATGTCATATTTTCTTTCTATCTTCAGTTGTAAGGAAGTTATGTGGAAACGAAACTTTTAAAAGCCACAATTTCCACCTCCTTTAAGATGGATAGCCCATCTACGAACTCGGCCGAAATTTTCACCCTCCCTGCAATATATCCCTCCCCGGTTCAAGACTACAAGTCCATCTCAAAGAATATCACTAATAACAATTAAAATACTTTGGCAATCAAAATTCAAGCACATCAATTCCCAGTAACACTACTCTCACATATGATTCTCCTTGCAATGAAATTCAAAACATATTGCAAGGAATACAAAACAACTTTGCATGTATTTCAACAGTGTATATAATAATAAGAATTAGATCTTAACGAACGTCATACCGTTTTGGGCTATAAGGACAATAATACTAGAGGCAGTGAAATTGAAGACTATATACTAACTAATTGACTCTTCAATATTATATTCAGAACGTACAACATCTTTTGCTTGGAGCGCTGAAATTACATGATTCCTCCTTGTTATAAATGGGGCCAGGTTCTATTTTCCGAGATCTTTTTTCATAAAAACTTGTTCATATTTGTTTTCCTCTTATAATACATCTCCAGCAGAAAGCCCGAACGCAGTGAGCCTTAATTGCTAAAGCGAACATAGGTTTAGCAGTCTTTGATTAATGCTGGTCAAAAGTAGAGAAAACCAATATATTCCACAACTCACTTCCCATGAAGCATGTTACTCCGTAATATCGTGCTATAATACTTTCACGGTTACAAAGAATTTAGATTTCTTTGTAAAACCAATGTTAAAGGGCGTGTATTTGCGAAAGAAAAAAAACTCCACCTGCAACTACAATTTTTCGTCTTCATTAAATAGTAAAAATGAATTTTTACAATAAATCTTGAAATTATTAATGCCTGGCTCAGAATAAAGCACCTGAAAATGTGGTTTCATTTTATACCGCAGCTCTTTTATAACTAATCATTTGAATTATTTCAGTATGAAAATTAAAGTTTGACGCATTTAGACAGGACTCCCATCAGTTCCTTTTCTACAGAATTATAGTGAGATTTTTCTAGAACATTGTTGTGAAGAAAGATGTTGTTGACTCACGGAAGAAAGAAATCCGGATCGTGATGCTTGATCGATACGTATCAGAAGTCTGATGAATGTTATCACAACGCAGCGTATTGCAGCGTGCAGTTATAGATACGGATTAAAGACTCTGATGCGGTTATGATGTTATGTGTGATGACTTCACTGAACGCACATGTCACCCACATCATTGAACAAGAATGGGTTAAATTTGAAATCATTGCAAATCATAGAATATACTTGCTGTAGGTAAATTTTTGATGTGTGTGGGGGGAGGACTAAATAAATTTCAGTGGTACACTTTAAATGATTAAAAAATAAAATTAGTTTAATTTGAATTGCTTTTGAATAACTCATTCTTAAATTACGTCCACTGTTTCGCGTAAAATGTCTTAAATTTTATACAATCTTCTAAAACGTACATATTTAACCCCTAACCAAAGTATATAAATTGCGAAATAAACATATTTCGTCTTGGAAACTGTAATGATATCCTACTTTCTTCCAAAATATTCGCATTCAAGGTCACAAGCATAACGTACCTGATCCTTATTAGCATATTACGACGTCGAAGTCAATATTTATTTTAAGAAAAAACATAACCAATGAATATTTTAAAATTTAACCCCTTATTGACGTGCATCTAACAATCGCAGTTTTAGGCTTTTAAACAAAAATTTAAGCATTAATTAGTTTATAATTTGACGTTCCGTAGAATCCAAAAGCATCTTAATTTTTCTATGCCTTATTGAATGAATAAAAACGACAGCCTCTTCCAAAACAGGAGGGGTCATCTTATTAGATTGCAAAAAAGGCGATCCTTCAGGGGTTAAATAAAGATGATTTCCTTTTTTGGGGGGGAGGAGGAATTCAGTGACACTTTTATTGACAGAATTTTTAAAACATTGTAATTAATAAGAAAATTTCAAAAGTATGCAATTTTATATAGGACGTTCGTCTGTTCCTATTAAAATTAAAATAACTAAGCGTTTCTTCGCTATAAAATAAGCGCTAGTAATCAATATATCAGCAAACGATGAGCCCTTCAAAATTATTATGACAAAGTATCATACAAATTAGCAGATGATAAAATGTTGATATCTCTACAATAAGAAATTCCGCATCGTATGAGCTCAAGATCGCATAAAATTGCCTTTTATACAGAATGTATTTAATGTTAGTTATGCTCTGCTTTTGAAGTGGGTAAATATACATATATCGAATATAGTATACTTGAAAACTTCAACGTTAAAAGTATTTCAAAACATTAAACTTTAGATAAATCACTGATAAAAGTTGTTTTATATTACTTAATGCAAATAATTCACCATTTTAATTTATAAAATTTAAATATATCAATATTTATATTTTATGAATTAGAAAAGCAAAATTTGAAGCTAAGTTCAATAATATACAAAGTTTTAAATAATACGAAAACCAACGACTGACAAAGGAAACACAGAAAATGAAGTGAAAAAGAGTTTAAAATGAGAATTATTCAAGAAGTTAATAATTTTTATATTAATACTAACATTTCATTCACACAAAGAATGATCTCTTTTAGTCAATTACTTCCAATCATACAAAATAAACGCTTGCAAATACTTGTGCATTATTAAAATTTTAACGCTTTTTGCTCAAAATGTATTCAGAAGAATGTGAAAATCGTATTAAATTTTCACCGGTCTTGAAGATATTATAGTTTTTGCAGGACACAATTAAATTCGTCGAAGAAAATTTGAGTTATACAGAATTTTTTAAGGCGTCATTCAATTATGGATTCTAATATGACGATCATTACTTTTAACTTGACGTTAAAAGTGCAAAAATAATTAAACTTCATCATTCGAAATTTAAAAGCGAGCAAGAAATCTTCACTATCTAAATGTGGAGACTATCCCTTTTATATAGAAAACACAAAATGTCAGATATCTTCAAATCTATTCATGATATATCGACGAAATGGTTTTTTTTTATCTTGGGGTATTCTTTCATGAGGAGTTTATCTATGACATCAAAAAAGGGTGTGGCTGTTTTAAATTTTGAAGTTAGATTACCCGTTCTGAAATTTTTAACCATAGAATCTTTTAGTATACATTAATTCCTGTAAAACGGTAATATTTGTTTCAATATTTTGGTTAGCTACTTTTCCCCCCTGACTGTACAAACAAGGATTCAAATTAAATCAGCATGAACATCGTATAATATTAGCAAATTGAAAGAATTTTGCGAAAGAGATGGATTAGATTTTTATTAAAAATAAATGTGAAACTTTTGTTTCTTTTCAATATTATTTCAAATAAAGATTTATTCTAACGAATTATAAATGTACCACTTTTTTCATTCAAACTTTTTATATTTATTCGCATATATTGCAACTGATTTTAAGGCATTCATATTCAAACAAGTTCTTTTATTTACGTGCTTGGGGCACACATAATAACGAGCACAGTGGTACGAAAGAAGAAAATAACATTAAGGTAGGAAACCTTTCGGATACGTTCAGTTGGCGAATATGAAACCAAACGTCACTATTGGTTTTACTAGAACATTTTTTTACTAAATCTTTAATTTTTATAATACCATAGCTGATAATATTATTCACCAGATATACTGATTTTGCTTAATTATTACTGAATTGCTTGCGCATAATTTGATACTTGAACGAAGTCATTTTAAATTTCAAGTTTATGATTGACATTTAGCCTGTGATTATTTAGTAATTTTTCATCTGATCTTTTCGTCTATGTAAACGATCCTAATGGAGTCAAGTAACAATCCGCGACATTTAACATTTAATTACACGTTATCGACGCCAACTTCAATTTCTTATTCAACATAAATTTAAAATAATTTCAAAATGAAAAAAAAAATCCTGCAGCAAGCCGGAAGACGAAGACAGATTCCATTTGCGTCAAGATGTAAGGAAAAGAACATTTCCGTCTCTAATATCTAGGGTATTGCAGCTGCGAGAATGAAAGAGAATGGAAGAAATGCAAATCATGAAAACTTTCACATGCATTTAAAAGACAGTGTAATTTCGAGGGTGGAGGATTGAAAAATCACATTTTAGATTCCTATCAAGCAATTGTAGCTATTGAAAATTTTCATTGCAAAAGCTGTTTGCTATGAAGAGACCAATAATTTGCTTACTTTATATTTCCTTTCTATCTTCAACCGTAAGGAAGTTAATGGGGAATGAAAATTTTAGGCCTTGAAATTTCCACTCCTTTTTAATTGGATAGTTCATCTATGAACTCGGTCGTGATTTTCACACTCCCTTACATCATTAGTTTGCGTACTGTGCAACATGTTATTAAATCCTGGAAAGGTGTGAATGAACCAATATCTTCGTAGAATATGTGTGGTCAGAAAACGATCCTAAACAATCGTGTCAGAAGATAATTGAAAGGATTAATAAAATATAATTGTCAAAAATCGACCCTACAACTTACAAGCAACTTCAATAAGGGAAACAAAATAATTTTCATTTTTACGATGTTGCGAAAGAGATGGGGTTAAAGAGTTGTAGGGCAACAAGAAATCCTCTAATTACTGCGACTATCCGAAATAAGATACTGCAATCTGCCACGGAACATACAGATTGGACCCTTAAGATTAGGCGACAACTCATGTGGTCAGATGAGTTCAGAGGTTTTCTCTCCCAACACTCCAAATTAATTTAAATTTAAAATTATCTTTTAAACAAAACGACAAAAATATCAGAAAACTTTTAATGCGATATACATAGTCGAACCAGTTTGGCAGGACTGTTCATTTATGAGTCAGTCAGTCAACAAGGAAATAAAATGTACCACATTGATCCGTAAGTGAATTTGGAAGCATGAAAAATTACGATGAATAATATTCTGAAATTTCAACGTTAGTTTATATTGATTTAATAAGTTCGAGTTGGCTCTTGTAAATCATCAGAAAGAACGGAATTAAATTACCCCGAAAATAATGTAAAAAAAATTAAACTTTGAGACTGTTCAAAGTAGTGGGACTCCTAGTAGGTTGCCTTTTGGGATCCGATTCAGAAAATAATTAGTCATTATATAAAAAACAATTTATTTTAGTTATTTATAAAAGGAAAAGATGTTTAGTCGTACTTAAATTTTGAAGAAGTTTCTTGCCAGCTTGAAATATTACTTAAATTCCAAACATTCACATTTCGCGCGACATTCTGCGCCTTCTGCAAATATCGAATAATTTCAAAATTGCATCAAAACTTATACTCCGATACCAAATTTCAATAACCCATCTCTGTTTGTTTCGAACTTATATGCAAATAAAATTTTGATTCTCGAATATTAAGTGAAATTTTGAATTTTTGCTGATGTCATGAAAATAATATAGTTATTGACGCAGAAATTTTCTTATTATAGTATGACTTATTCTGCACTTATAAACTTGATTTTAAAATGTTTCCGAGCGCGCGAAATATTTTATCAAATTGCATGCTTAAAAATAATTGAATAGCGACCTATCAATTTTAACAGCAATCGAGGCAGAATACTACTTTATGAGCACATTTAAATTTCAGATTTTTCGTAAGAGTAGTTTTTAAGTTTCATTAATATTTAAAAAATTTTATCTGTAATCACGTCATTTAATGTAGATCACGTATTTCGAACAAAACCCCCCATTTTTCTTCATTTCGTATTGTATATTGAATGTATATTGAATGTATATTGAATGTTATTGAATGTATATTGATTATTTTAATCAATATACATTCTAAATCAATCTTGTTTGACCTAGATATTGTCTTTAAAAAATCACCACTTTGACATTATTTTCCTTTCTGCCGACGTGAAAAAATATGAAAACGAAAGAAGTTTTTTTTAAATCCTTGGCTTTTATAAAGAAGCTCAATATCTGAATCCGGTTGGAAGTTACAGCAAAAATAAATCAGAAATTATAACTAATAGATCATCAAATTTTAAAAGACGAGAAAAAGATTACAATTAATCAAAAATTGATGAATAATATTTGGATAAAAATAAATTTAAATTGAATCTAGAATAAATTTAAGTATCTTCGAATCATTTTTAAATTTTAAAATATTCTAATAAATAAAAAAAATTCAACTGCGTGTAATTTTATATAGGAAGTTCGTTCTGTGTTCCTATTTAAATTAAAATAACCAGGGGTTTATTCGCTATTGAAAAACGTCAGTGATCAATACATTAGCAAACGATGAACCCTTCAAAATTATTTTGACAAGCATCGTCTAAATTAACGAACGATAAAATATTGATATCTCTTTCAATAAGTAATTCCGCATCGCATGATCTCACGATCAGGTAAAAATGCATATTTTAGAGAAAATGTTTTACGTTAGTAATACTCTGCTTTTGGAGTAAATAAATATGTATAGTTCGAATATATTATACTTGAAAACTGCAACATAAAAAAAAATTCAAAATGTGTAGCTTTCAATAATGCATGGATAGAAGCTAAGTTTTATTATTTAATGCGAATACTTCACCACCAGTTTAATGTATTTGAGTCATTTTAATGTATTCGGATTATTTTTATGTATTTGAGGGGCGGAATATGCCACTAAGTTCATTAATATACGAAGATTTAATTAATATGAAAACCAATGACTGACAAAGAAAACACAGAAATTAAGTGAAAAAAGAGTTAAAAATAAGAATTATTCAACAAGTTATAAATTTTAAATTAATACCAAAATTTCATTTACACAAAGAATTATCTCTTTTAGTCGTTTACTTCCAATCATACGAAATAAATGCATGCAAATAATTGTATATTCTTTGTGCTTAAAATTTATTCAGAAGGGAATGAAAATTGTTAAGACCATCCTCCGCTTTTGAAGATATCATAATTCTAATAATCAAATTTTTCGAAGAAAATTTCAGTTCTACAGAATATTTTAACGCATCAAGCATTTATCTATTTAGCTTTTGATATAGACTTTCGTAGCATTTTGTTTAAGGTTATAATTTTATAATGCACTTTTGATGATGTTCACTGAAAGGGATAAATAATTTCTTTAATACACTCGCTTTCCATTGTATCCTTAGTGGCCTTGTCAAAAGCTTAAAAATTTCTCTATTATGAAACCAATTAAATGACTGCACCAGTAATTAATTCTTGATACATTTTGAATGGTGCGACAGGATGTAAGAGTGTAGTGGATCTGGAACGCCGTTCCAACCCTTTTTTTAGGAGAAATAAATAATAAAAGTTTGTTTAATTGTTTTTTAAATCAGCGCGATTTTTTGCACCCAGTTCGGAACCTCCCGGCGCTGCTAATTTTGCAATTGCGCCACTAATAACTGAAACTTGAGCAATTAATGAAAATAACAGTTTTGTTCATGTAGAATGTGGTAGGTTACAGAACTTCGGAGGTTATGTACTCTTTTGGTATATACAAACAAGGATTCAAAGTAAAGCTGTATGAACAGCGCATGATCTGAATATAATGAAAGAACTTTGTGAAAATGATAGATAATTATTAATGGATAATCTTATTTTTTTCAATAAAAAACTTATTTTCTTAAATTTTCTCTGTACCACTTTTTTATTTTAACATTTGTGTTTATATTTTTATATTTATTACAATGTTGTGAATTTCAAGAAATTATCTTCTGTTATTTAAGTGCTTGCTAATATACCGAGCACAAGGGGTGCAAAAGAAGAAAATATTTTAACGGTTGTTGGAGGATACGTAGGGGGCGGTTCGAATCTGTTCGCTTCGCGCATATGAAATGAAGTGTGAATATTGGCAAAAATTGATTTACAAGCTACTTTTTATTATTGAATCATTAATTATTAAAATACTACCCACCATCGATGACCAGTTTTTTCCCAAGGGAATATTGATTTTGCGTGATTCCTACTGAAATCTTTTGATGAAAAATAAATTTGAAACCTGCTTTGTTTCTTTCTAATATTCAAATAAAATGTTTTCTCTCATGAACTTTATCTGTACTTTTTTAATAAACAATTTATTTATTAATGAGTACATATTCAAATCCTTTTGATCTTCATATTGTACATCTGTATTTGCAGTATTTAAGTGCTTGGCAATAAACCAAACAGAGTCGTGCAAAAGAAGATAATGATTTTACAATTGTTGGCAGTAATGCAGGGAACGGTTCGGATTCGTTCGCTTTGCGCATATGAAACAAAATGTCACTATTTTCAAAAATTG
Source organism: Araneus ventricosus (assembly GCA_013235015.1). Taxonomy (NCBI): domain Eukaryota; kingdom Metazoa; phylum Arthropoda; class Arachnida; order Araneae; family Araneidae; genus Araneus; species Araneus ventricosus. Next base: position 116,348 of record BGPR01000348.1, read on the forward strand.
ATTCACTACCAACTGTTTTGTTACTGAATCTTTAATTTTTATATTAGACGCTTCGGTGCCAGTTTCTTCCAGTGGTATACAAATTTTGTGAATTTCCACTGAATCTCTTACGCATAATTTGATATTTTTGTTTCCTTGAACAAAGTAATTTTAAACTTCGAATTTATAATAGACATTTAGCCTGGATTTTTATAGTAATTGCAAATGCTCTGTTCATCGTCTAAATAAACATTCCTATTGGTGTCGAGTAACTGTCCGCGTCATCTAACCTTTAATTACATGCAATCGGCGCCAACTTCACTTTCCTACTCGTCCTAAAACTATGAATTTGATATTTCAAAATTTAAAAAATCCTGTCGCAAGCCTGAAGAAGATAGATACCTTTTGCCTCAGAAAATAAGGAAAACACATTTCCTTCTCTAATCTCATTGCGATTGCAGCTTCAAGAAGGAAAGAGGATAGAAGAAAATATAAATGATGAGCCCTTTCGAACAAGGTTTCACATGCATAATTTCAAGGGAGTCTAAATTCGAACGGGGGGGGGCGTAAATAGCTTTTCATCCGTTTATTTTTAAGCAATCGTAGCTATAAAAATCAAATCGGTGCAAAAATTTTCATTATGAAAAGATAATAATTTGCCTGATTCATATTTTCTTTCTATCTTGAATCGTAAGAAAGCTATGGAGAAATTAATATTTGAACTCCTAAAATTTTCAACCCCTTTCGAGATGGATTGCCCATCTACAAACTCGGCCGATTTTTTACCCTCCCTGCAACATATTCTTCACCGGTTCGAAAACTATAAAATTCACCCTAGTTATTGTTTTCACAAGATAAGACAAATTTTTCATGTGAAGAGGGACAAAATAAACTTTAGTATTACACGTTAAAAATTATAAAATAAAATGGCCCGGGACACTGATTTTTTTAAACAAAACTCGCTGAAAATTATATTTACTTTAATCGGAAATACTTGTTGCACTAGTGCCCAGAATAAAAGATATTTAAGAAAATAATTTTCTGATAAATCTCTTCTGGTGAGGGCATTAAAATGAAGAAGATCGGTGAATGCTTGTCTTCCAGGATACTTTTGAAAAGATTGGTTTTCCCGTCCAAATTTACCTGAATTCGTCTGGATATAAGTATTAATGCATTTCGTCGCTGAACAAGCATCACCACCTATTTTAATATTTTGAAATATCAAAGACGAGGGAAATAATAAATTTTTCGCAAACAAGGAATACTCTATTTTTCGCACACAATAACGGATATATCCGAATTCTTTTCACATCTGTTCGCAACTTTTGGTCTTATGTTCATATCAGATGTGAAAAAACTCAGAGAAATTCGTTATTGTTTGCTAAAAATTGAGTCTTTTCTTCCTCTTTGAAATTTCAAAAAATTGAAATAGGTGATGTTGCTTGTTATTCGACGATTTCTGTCTCATCAAAAACCATTTCCAAGAATTTTAAACCGATGAGATAATTTTTAATATACCTGAATTTTCGAGTAGTTTTATGACGATGTTGTGTGTAAAGAATCTCATATTTTTTACGAGGTTCTTTTCTACATCATTTACATCATTTGTTGATTCCAGCTATCTTACCGTTTACTACACCCTTTTATAATTCTAGTCTTCTTCTAAATAGTCGGTTGATTCACAAATAACCGATTCATTGTCTAATTCCTTTTTAGAATTCGACTTAAGATCTCTAACTTGTTCAAAATCAATTTTTTTTTATTTTCTCCAATAATTGATTCTTAATTAGTTCATATTTCAGTTAAAGGATTTGCCAATCTTTCCATTTCATACTTGCAGTTCGAATAGCGATAAATTGTTGCGATATATCTGTTTTCTTTATCAATTCTACACATATTCGCGAGCGGGCATCGGGTTTTCGAAGCCCGACCGTCTAATTTCAGTGATAAGAAATGAGGAGAAATTCTTGAAATACTTGTGGTCATCAAGTAAAGGAACTTGAATGTTGCTACTATGAATTTGTTAGTTTTTCAAGGGTTAATTTTCTGTAATACATTTATGCAGAATCGAGTACGCAAGGCTGATGCGCGTCCTATATGCGTGAAACTATACATATTTAACCCCTCCCAAAAATATATGAATGGTAAAGATGCTACTGCAGTCTTAACAAATTTAAACGCCCAACCTTGAGGAATTTGTCGCTCTTGCAGAACCGTAACTTAGAATTTGAGAGCCTATGGACCAATGAAAATAACTACGTAATGAAATATTTGAAGAGCCAAAAAATGCATCACTTCTCTAATTAATGCCCTTCAATTTCGTAAATCGGCGACTTTTCAGCAGCGGCGCAGCTTCTATTATGGATGCGATTTCTTTTACATAATTTCGAACTACAACATAATTTAGAACTATTTTTACAGATTATCTTAATGTGACTAATTTTTGAAATGATATACTTGTATATATATCATTACGAAATCGATGGCTCTCTAGTTAAAAGCTGTTTTCATACTTTCAACATAGTAAAAAAAATTCCCATGAAGAAAAAAAAGGAATATTTTAAACTTTAAATAATGATCATTTCCTTTACGAGGCTTGCGGAGTAAAACTTCAGTAACACTTTTATTCAGAGAAACGGATTTCTCAAAATTTTGAATGCAGAAACAGTGAATTTGTAATTCATGATTTTTCTGTACAAATGCTTCGCCATACTTTCCCAGCCTACATTGTACGGTTCACGTATTGAATTGATGTCATGCATACATAATTTTAAATTATTTTGCAGAAAAGCTGTTTTTGTAAGATTCAGCTTTTATGAAATGAATGCTTATCTCATGACCACATTTATTGATATCTTCAGGATTTCATTATATATCCAAGCGTTCCGTGTTAAGCTTTGCAGTTTAGAGATAAAAATAGAATGCGCACTTAAGATCTCTTCTGGCTGACAGACTGGGTCCAAGTTCTGATCGATATCGACAATGGTAGTGTCGAGATGACAAATAAGCTTGCTGCGCTTTCCAGTAATCGCATTCACCCATGTAAGAATGGAAAGAATGGCAGAAAGACAACAATTTCAGGAATTGTTACAAATCTTCAATTGTAGTAATAAAACCACTTGTTACATTTCTGTAGAGACAGATCGAATTTTTCGCCGACAGATTTTGTACAAAATTCAACAGAAATCTGAAATTTGGATGTAAAGACCCCATACCGGGTGTAAAGACCCCATACCAGGTGTACCCCCATACCAAATTCCATCCTTCTAGTTCACTGTACAAACCTAGCATGTCTCATGCGAACCTAGTTTGCAAATTTTTTAAAGTTTGTGCCAATTTTCTATTTATCAAAAAAGGAAGAAAAAAATCGCCATTTCATTAAAATCGGTTTATCGGTAGTATCAAAATCAACACGTTGTATCAACTTCAACAGAACAAGCAAGCTGAAAGATAGGAAAATTTGAGATAGTTTTAAGTCCTGATCCAGCATATTCAAAAAGGCATGAAATGCATAGAGGAAGCATAATTAAAGTGGCTGATTTCGTAGAATTCAGGTAATACGACAGAAGCAATTAATAATTAATAACTTTTAAGAGATAAGTAATTGAGCTAATTGGAATTCTCATGATTGCAACATTTTGAATTTCGGCCGGAAGTCTTTTCTTTTTTTTAATTCATAAATAATTGCAGTAAATTGAGCTAAAATGAACTAAAAGCTAAGCTTCAGTCATCCCAAATTGGGAAAAAAATTTATGTACTACTTAGTTTCCTTCTCATTTAGAAAAGTACTTGTCTTCATGGTTAAGCTCTTCCAAAAGTTTTTTTGATTTTGTTGATATCGAATTCTGAGATTTCATTTCCCACTTCCCTCAATTGATTTATTGAACTCTGCTTTGTATGGTTTGTATCTGGTGAACTGCCAAAGTTTCGGAATTCTATTCTTTCTCTCAAATACTTGATTGTGATTAATTGATCACAATAATTGTTGCTTGTGACATTTTGCGATGGTTTTCCTTGATGTGTTTTTAATACTTATTTTGGCAAGTAGAAGATTTTTGCCAGTCTAAGACGGGCGTTTAGCCTGCAAACCATTGCTCAGAAATGATTGTAACAGATTTAGTCACGAAAGATGTAATACAAAATCTCATGCACATTGTCAGAGTACTTAAGAAATTGACAAAAATAAATGAAAAACAGGATTGATGAATCACTTGGTACTAACTTTCGTTCTGTTATAAACTTTACTTTTAAGGATTGCTTTCGTTTAATCCGATTAAAAATAATGCAAAATCCACTAACAGAAAAAAATGCATTGCCAAATCTTTACTAATAACAAAAGAGAATGTGTGTTGTGACGCTCCATAGAGCAGATCGCTGGACCTAGGGCTACGAAATTTTGCACAAATAAACTTTGAATGATGGGAATGTGAAGTGCATCTCAGAGACTTTTTTTTCGAAATTTTTATTATTTAAAAATGAAGCTGAATTTTGACACATTTCTCAATAACTTCCGAAAATATTACAAATCACTCAAAAATTAAATTTACGTCATCTAAAAGTAAAAAAATCCCTTTTTTAATGATACATATTAAGTTGCTTTACAGTTTTTCCTCTAATTTTTTTGGCATAATTTACAGCAATACTTTTCATTGTTGAAACGCAATTCCATCCGTTTTCATGGTTTAACCCTTTATTAGGCCATGAGAATATACTTCCCACTAAATTCATCAATTTTTAAATACATTTTTTAAGCTTGGTGTAAGTTCTCGCTAAATGTTCTGATGAAACAAAAATTATTTATCTCAAACCATAAAGAAGTGTCTTGACTTGGTAATTAATAATTAATTAATAAAATTCATTAAAAAAAATAATGACATCCAATAAGCTAAATGTTTTTTTTCTTAATTTAATCTCAATACCAATGTTATTTTATTTTACCACAACTAGAAAAAAATGGCCTTAAATAAGGTTAACAAATATTTAATTGCGTGTTTCTCTTTCATTGTTAAAAGCTAAGGTAATATTCTTATACAATCATAGGATTTGCTCGTTCAATAATGACGCATACAAAGGGAGGGGGATATTTTAAGCTCCACCCACCTTTACCGAAACTTCTGGGCAATTTTATTATAGATAATGAAGTGGTCAAATTTTTCCGTTTCGGTCTCAATTTCACTTCTGATGGGAACGTTAGGATTACCTGCGTATGTTTAGTTAATGTGTGCCTTGAATTTCATTGAGTTTTTAGTAGTCTCTCAAGAATGTGAATGGTGCAATTGGGAATTATAAAGCCGTTTAAAGGTCTCAGATGTGTTTCCATCATACCAAGTAGGTGTGGGTTCCATCCTTCAATGAAATACTTAAATTCCTCCTATCGATCTTTGATCATACTGGTATTCCAAATTATGTATTTAGTTTCAATGCGTCAGAAATCAAAATTAGCACTAGTTTTAATACTATTTTTTCTACCAAAAATGTAAACTTGAAAAGTGTGGCTTCCAAATTTTCCTTGGGACGAAGGGTGGCCGCTGTAGATAGATTTCAATATAATAGAGACACTCCATTTAGAAAGAAAACATTGCGATGAATTCTGCGTTTGTACTACATTATGAAATAATATCTTACTCTCACACAAATAATATTGCCTTGTGCAAGAAAATAATAAGAATTTGAGAGTTCATGTGGATAATTTATTATATATTTTGCGACTTAACAAAAATATAGACAAGACATTTTAATATATTATTGTTGTGTTTCTTGTTATTTTAATAGCAACGATCTTGTTCCATTCAATTTTTTTGTTTTGTGCTGCTGTTATGCTATATTGTGTACGAGTGTTAAACTATATTTTCGACGTGAGAGGATCATTATATCTTCAGATTTCCGCTATAAGAAGGCAAACAGAACAGTTCTCATGACAACAAACTGCACTTTTCATGACAAAGTTGCGAATGGAATTCTCGATAGAAATTCTGTGATGAGAGTGAATGCACTTAATTATACGGAACAAATTAGAAATATTCAGTAATTCGTAAAAAATTGCTCAATTGCGAATTTATCTGCAATTTCTTTTATTTTGCAAACAACTTTATAAAAAATCTTTTGGAAGGTCTACATCTTTATAATTGATAGTTTTCTCCTATGCCGTATAGTTATAGGAATCAGAAAGTTAACTTCTAACTTTTCAGGAAGGTGGCTCTGTAAATGGTCACATCGAATAATGCACAATTCCTTTGATATGCATATACGTCATTTTTTATTATAGTTGTCGGCATTCAGAAGTTTAGAGGATGAGAAATAACTTTACAGGATATCCTGTGTAAAAAATTAAAACTCAATTTCAGAACCAAAATAAAACAATTAGAAAGAAGAAAGAGGACGGGATAAAGCGAATGTCTTTTGAAACGTGTTAAAAATATAAAATTCTGTAATTATTTTATGATATCTGAATGCATATGACTCCTCTAAATACCATCTTCTCTAAATGTAGCAGCATTGTTAGCTCATAGTGGCAGTTTTAGAAAACTGTTATTGCTTCTCGATCCTGAAAGCGATTAAACGGAATAGCAGTTTTATTTTGAAATTGCATTCGAAGGATAAATTGGTAACATTAAAACTGCCAACGTGCAATTTAACTTGTACATTTTATTGAACCATAAGGACAATCAAACTAGGAACGATGTTAAATGTGGGAAATAATTTAAAATGGAAAATAATTTTTAGGTAGCTGAGACACACCAGATAACAAAAGTAAAGTTTTATTTTCCGGAGATTTAAATATTAAGCGACTTTTTATTATAGGATGCGAAATGTATAAATATTTGTAAACATCTAGTTCACTTTAGAACTAAATCTTATAGTTTGAAACGATATTCGCTTATTTTGAAAAGTAATTTTACTTCAATCTTTTATATTCGATTTAAGTTAACCTGTATTATATTTTACAGCATCTCTTAAAGGAATTCGTAAACAGACGAGGCATTTTGACACTTGCTTTGGGAATCTTCCACTGTGTAGCTGATTTAGCGCATTGCAACGACCCGTTACCAATCTGAAAAACAAATGTTTAAACTACTTTCTCATTAAAATAAAACCCAAAAAATAACGATGTTGCTAAATTATAAGTTTTTTTTTATTAAAGTTTGAAATGGGTACAATAACTTATGACCACCCTGTACATTAATCGCCGATCAAAATCCAATCAACATTACTCTAGATATCATGTTCACAAGATAACATGACAAAGCATTAGACCAAGTAACATTATGCCATTATTTGTAAATATTACTATAGTACAGGCGTTCATTCAAATTATGTAACTTAATATTCTATAAATTTGTTTAGTTTTTTCGCAATGTTCCAATAAGCGTAGAAAACTTTTTTAGTCAATATTGTGTATGTTATTTCATAGAAATATTAATAGAAATGTTTTATAATAATATTGTGAAGGAATTTAGTAACATAAATTTGAAGTCAATAACGATATATAATAAAATTTTAATAAGAAGATTTCATATTATTGCGATGCTACAGGTTCGAATACCTTTTAAATGTTTTTATTCATATTCTTGACAATAGTCATAGAGGAAAAATGGTTGATATTCTAATTATAAAAAACATTAAAATGATTATTGGAGCAGTTAAAAGACCAATTTAAAGTATTTTGACGTAGAATTTATTTGATGTTATAGTACACATAAGTTTCAACTTACAGTTCAGTAATTTTTTTACAGTCTTAAGTATTTATTGACCGAGGGAAGCTAGATATACGTTTCAACTCCAGCATTTGGCGTTCGTCTGTCAGTAAGTTTGTTACGTGATTACGCGTTACAAATGCGTTCTTCGATTTCCTTCAAATCTGGTAGAAATATTTCTTGAAGCAATAGAAAACGGTGTATACATTTTATTTCTATTTATTTTAATTCCATAATAAAATAGTTATTTTAATTATATATAATTATTATATTAATCAATTTAATTGGTAATAAAAGAGTGAGTAGCAACATTAAGATTATGTCTTCAGAGTTGTAAATAAACACAGTTCGCTTATCGCTTTGTATCGTCATCCGCATTTCGCTAAATAAAAATTATAATCTTTGGATATCTTTTAGTTCTAAATTTATATTTAAACTCGTTCACCTCTAAATAATTTCTTTTATACCTTATGACCCGCAGTCGGTAATTTTAAGAACTTTCAAAATTCGATTGTAATTGTTAAGCCTAAATGGAATTATCAGACACTTCTCGTTAAGAAATGCGATCTTGCCAAGATAATTTCACCTGCCTTATAAATCGTCTGATCTGCATAACAATGAAAGCCTTTCGCTTATATAAGTATTGGTGCTAAATTATAATATTTATCGCCAAGTTATTTTGAATTCCATCTTCTCATTTCTAATGAAGTGAATTGGAAAAAATATTTTAATTTGATGCTTATTTAATAGTGAAATTTTCTCGATGATTTTTTAAAAACTTATTTAAGAACTGAATTTTTCTCTGTGAATTTTTGTTGCCATCTTTTTCAAAATATTTTGGTATGCCGCTTAAAAATAAGTGAAGTAAAAGAGCTAAAGATGTTTTGCTAATTCAGCTGATTGAGATCAATTTTATCCATATTGACTCGATTCGCACTTTAAAAATTTTGCTAAACGTTTGTACACCAGTATATACCTATAATGTGATTATTTACTTTCTTCGATGGTTAAAAATTTCTTTCAAAATATCTACTGCTTCGGTTTCCACTAACTCGTGGCTTATATATTATTTTTCTATTTACAGTCTGTCTGATGATAAATAAAATATTCTTAAATTAAAAAAAAATGTTTTATACAGATAGACAAAATATGAATGAAACTTCTTGAAAACGGAAGAATCATTCATTGCAGCCGAGAAATTTAATCTATAACATAATTCTTATTCTTTGGACTGGAAGAGATACAGTCAATCTTAAAACTGAATTTACTCACCTATGTTGTATCTCTTTTTCTAGGTACAAATAAGGTTTCAAATTAAAGCAGTAGGAGTAAGTAAAGTAGTATGAACATCGTATATGTAAAAAGAAATGATTTAGTGAAAATCACGAATTAAATTGTAACGAAAAATGAAAATGAATCTCTTTAATATTATTTCAAATAAGAAAATTCTTATGAATTTTATTATTACCACTTCTTTTATCCCAAACTTTTATATATATACCTATATATTAAACCATATATGACGTTGTGAAGGTCCAGCTTCGAAACTTTTATTTGAGTGCTTGGATATATACCGAGCATAATGGTACAAAAGAAAAATAATTTTCGATTGCTAGGTCATATGTAAGTTACAGTTTGGATATGTTCGCTTTGCGCATATGGAACCAAATCTCGCTATTTTCAAAATTTGATTTACTACCACCTTTTTCATTATTGAATCTTTAATTTTTAAAATACTAGCCTGAATCACGCTCGCAATATTTGAAATTCATGTTTCTTTGAACAAAGAAATTTTAAACTTGAAATTTGTGATAGACATTTAACATGTGTTTTTTTTATTAACATTGCACCTGCTCTGTTCATCGTCTTCATGAACGTCCCTAATGAATTCAAGTAACTGTCCGCGTCATCCAACATTTAATTAAACGCTATCGGCTCCAAACTTCACTTTCTTATTCTCCATGCAAAATAAGCATTACATATTTCAATTTTTAAAAAAATCCTGTCGCAAGATTGAAGATCAAGATAGATTCCATTTGTCTCAAGATATAAGGAAAAGATCATTTCGTTGTCTTATTTTTTGGGATTGCAGTTGCGAGAAAGAAAGAGAAAAAAAAATCTAGACAAATGATGAGAACATTCCAACAAATTCACATGCATAGGTTAAAAGGCATTCTAATTCCCTTATGGTGGGTTGGTTGAGAATCACTTTTCAGCCTATTACTTTTAAGGAATATTACACTTTCAGTACAAAAATGATTTCTTTTGAAAATAAAATAATTTGCATATTTTCTTCCTATCTTTAATCGTAAGGAAGTTATGTGGGAACGAAACTTTTAAAAACCACAGTTTTCACCCCTTTTAAGATGGATAGTTCATCTACGAACACGGCCGAGATTTTTACCCTCCCTTCAACATATCCCTCGCCGGTTCAAGACTACAGGTCCATCTCAAAAAATTGCACTAATAATAATTAAAACACTTTGTCAATCAAAATTCAAGCACATCAATTCCCAGTAACAATACTCTCACATATGGTTCTCTTTGCGATGAAATTCAAAACATATTTCAAGGAATATAAAGCATCCTTGCATGTATTTCAGCAGTGTATGTAATAATAAAAATTAGATCTTAACGAACGTCATACCGTTTGGAGCTATAAGGACAATAATACTAGAAGCAGTGAAATTGAAGACTATATTTTAACTAATTAACTTTTCAATATTAATATTCAGAACGCACCAAAAACTTTTGCTTGGAGCGCTGAAATTGCACGATTCTGGCTTGTTATAAATGGGGTCATATTCCATTTTCCAAGATCCTTTTTCACAGAAACTTGCTGATATTTGTTTTTCTCTTATTATACATCTCCAGCAGAAAGACCGAACGCAGTGAGCCTTAATTGCTAAAGCGCACATCGGGTTTTGCTTAATGCTGGTCAAAAGTAGAGAAAACCAATGTATTCCACAACTCACTTCCCATAAAGCATGTTACTCCGTAATATTATGCTATAATTCTTTTAGGGTCACAAACAATTTATATTTCTTTGTAAAACCAATGTTAGTGGGCGTGCATATGCGAAAGAAAAAAAATAACTTGCAGTACATTTTTTTTGTCTCCATTTAAATGTAAAAATCCATTTTTTATCCACAATTAATCATGAAATTATTATTACCAGGCTCAGAATGAATCTCTTGAAATGGTTTAAAAATGAAATAAGGTTTCATTTTATTCCACAGCTCTTTTATAACTAATCACATGAATTATATCAGTATCAAAAGTCAAGTTTGAAGCATTTAGACAGGACACCCATCAGTTCCTTTTCCAGAGAATTATAGTGAGATTTTTCTATAAAATTATTGTGAAGAAAGATGTTGTTGACTCACGGAAGATAGAAATCTGGATAATGGTGCTTTATCGATACCCTGCAGAAGTCTGACGAATGTTATCATATATTCCTTTACAAAGCCTGGAGAGAAAGAGAACTCGGTGAAATCCAATTGTGACAAAGTTACCACCAGGGTTATGGAAATTAACCATATTGTGAAATTAATGGATAATTTAGATTTAATGTATATCTATGAAGCGACCACATTCGATAGTTTTTAGTTAACACCAAATTCCTTAAAACAAACCTTTCAATTTATACCTCAGAACCAGATGAATTCATGTCATATACCAATTTTTCAGTAGAGAATTTACTCCTTGTCTATGAGGATTTAAGCTTTTATCACTCTAGAAATAATGAAAGTAGAATTATATTAACAGGCTTAAATTGTTATGTCTTGATTCTACATATCCTGAAACTCGCAATTTTTGTACATAACGTTCGTCTGGTTTTGAAGTCCCGAAATTACATTACAGAAATTCCTGTGACATCGTGAAACAGATTTGTTTTCTTGATAGTTAATTGACCCATTTCTGAACTTTCTCTTACTGGCATTAAATGATTTTCATCTTTAAAGTTGAATGCTATCCCTTCCGATTGCACAGTCTCAGCTTCGCGAACAGAGGATCGCGGTTTTTAGACCCGATTCCATGGATATCACTCAAATAAATGGTAATCTAATGAACATCTCTCTGTCTACACGACCTCTCTGTCTCTCTAATGTTCTTCTGTCTACACGGGCTTAGCAATCATAACATCTATCAGAGATGAAAGTTTCCCCTCTGGTGTGGAGGGGAATATTGGAGAGGGATGTCAAGTGTCATTATCGTCATCTGAGAGCGGTTGAATATGACGACTCCGTCTCAAAATAACTGGGGTAGCTTCAAAACAGGACGCTAATGTAACTAAAATTTTGTATGACATGAGAAGAAATTTCCACCATTATAGAGAAGCTGATTTGGGAGTCGATTGTGTTAAAAGCTTAAATTTACTTATATTTATTCATAACTAAGACAGAGTTAAATTTTTCTTTTCTTTAAGTCTGTCCACAAATCAATGGAGAGAATTCTGGAGATGTTCATTAGATTACCATTTATTTGAGTGATGATGCAATCAGATTTGAAACTCATTTCTCATTAGTTTACATAAACACAAATAGCCTTTTTCCAAAATATTTTTTTCATGAATTTATGTTATAGATTTAAAGTAAAAATACGAAACATGTAAAAGGAAATGCTTCACATCTTAACACTATATTTTCGGAGCGAGTCATTTTGACTCTTTTAAAGTTTTATTGTTATATATATTAACATGAACACCACAGCATACCTCCGAACTCGGAGCCAGAACGGCTCCCTGTCGGTTGGTTGGATACTTGTTATATACAGAATGTCCACTCTAATTGAGGCCAAAAAGTGAATTTCTAAATTATTAGAGATGGAAATATACTTCGTTTTAATTTTTTAATAAACTTCCTTAATTTATGAAGGTTTGAATATCAATATTTTAGACAATTTTAGATCGGTAGATCTGTTTCGAGGTGGTCTTTAATTTGGTCTAAAATTTTAACAATATTAATATTCAAAGCTACATAACTCGGCCAGTTTTAATTGCATAAGCTTCGCACATTCTTATCTTTAAAATATTAAATATTTCAAGAATATTTTATTAAATATAACTAATGGGACTGGGAGATACTATAAAATTTAAATCTTCGTAATTATTTACACAATGTATTTATTGACTTAAAAATATAAAATACAATTCTTCACGTCATTTACAGCATTTTGGTATCGGAAAGAATGTTCCTATCTCTGACGGTTTACAATTTATGTATTGAGTCACGAATAAAATGGCCACCCTGTATAATAAAATCTTGAAACTCATTTTTTGAAATAAGTGTTTTGGTTTATAATTACAAGATAATTTTTAAAAAAATACATTCGAATACAAATTTATTTTTCTGCTCACTTTTAATTTCCTATTTTGGAACGTTGTAAACTTATTTTTACTGTTATGAGTCAATTTCGCTCCATAATGATTTTATTGTTAGTTATTCAAAAAACTTGAAATTTAAATCTTGTATAAAAAATTGTTATGAAAACCAAAAAACAACTGATGTTTAAACTATCAGGTTCAGTCCTAATTCCACACAAAATTTACCATTTTGAGGATTTTACTGAATGTTTCTTTAAGGAGTAAGAATATTTATACTAAAGGCAATAAATAGCGTGCAAAAGATGTATTTCAAAAACAGAACTTGTGTGTAAAAATTTTTACAATAATTTTTTTTCACAGTAAGTGATTCATTGAAAAAAGATTAAAATTGCTTTTCCATTAAAACCCCATTTTAAATTACGAGTCAAAATGACTCATTTCAGTAAAAATTTGTAGATAATCAATAGCCTTAAATATATTGTTTATTTTACTTTTGAAATTAGAGCAAAATTACATGTAAAAATAAATGATTTTCACGTTAATAAGGGAGGATTCGAAATAACTAAATGGTAATAACAGAAACTTAAAAAACCAATTAAAATTGTACCTAATACAAAATGAGAAATTAGAAATCATTCTAAGCTGATTGATATACTTTACCATGTAAATAATGGATATACAAACAGCAGAATTCGTTGAAGTAGGAAATAGGACAATTACTTGATATAATTGGGTATCCAGCATGCTAGCATTGAAAGCAATTCCAAAAACAAACTGCATTCGGAACATGTGCGAAATGTGGGATCATCTTTCGCGTTCACTCTAAAAAAATGGGGGAGACAATGAATTTCAGAATACAAAGTTCTTGGCATAAAAATAAGAATTTTTATTTTTAAAGGAAATGAACTATCATAATAATATTTTTTTCATCACTTGCTACTAAGATAAGAAAAGTATTTCGAGCATGAGGCTATTGATTATACAGGATGATCATAATTTAAGTATCTGTGTTTAGAGCAGAATTTCAAAAAAAAGTACCTGGGCAGGCACAATTTTTTTTCGTATACACACTATTTAGACCATAGGGAGTCGATTCTTAACGAGAAAAAGTTTACATTTTCGTCGCCAGGGGGACAAGAGATGTGTAGGCTGAATTTGGGAAGTAAAATAGTTATAAAAAATGAACGTTTTATATAATTGATTAATATTTAATGGACCCTTTAATACAGAGATGGTTTTTAGCAGTTGCAATTGTTTTTCAACATTCCATTTATGTACATATAGAAAAGAAAAAGTTAGATTTAACCTTCTAGCTCGTGTTTCACTGGCGAGATTTATTTTTGCCCCATTAATAAAAGTCAAAATTCTCTACAGATATTGGTTACAATAAAATTAAAACAATAAAAAATTTCGGGCTCATTTTTTAAAAATTATAAAAGCAAAAAACTGACCAGAATTTTTTTCTAAACGAACCACACAACACCCAAGGCCAGCCCTGCAATAGGAGCAAACTATATATCGTCGCTTAAAATGCAACACCACCTATCTCAAGTTTTTGAAATTTCAAAGAGGAAAGAAATACTGAATTTTTCAATCAATAACGACTATTTCTGCATATTTTGTTCCATCCAGATGTGAAAAGAATCAGAAATATTCGTTTTCGGTTGTGAAGAATTGAGTATTTCTTTCCGCGTTGAAATTTCAAAAAATTGAGATAGGTGGTGTTTCATGTTAAGCGACTATATTTTTCAGTGTTTCAGTTACTTTCAACATACACTTCAGGTATGGTAGCGTCCACGTGATAAATTGCAACTAAATTTAATAGTGAAAGATACCGTCTTAACCTTTCTGAAAATATACCAAGAAACAATTGTTTTATGTGAATAATAAACAATTGAGTTCAAAGCTGCAGAGAAAACACAATTTATTATTCTCATCCGACTCCTTCTTCATATCCACACAACGTGGCACGTGAAAAACTCCGAATGTTCTAATAAACAATGTAACACACTTGCAAATGATTGTTATGTAACAAACCAGCAAATTCCAGTTAGAATAGGAATACAAAGGACACATTTTTTCAAGTGTTCAAGAAAAATATTAATACGCAAATAATTATGTGATTCATCATTCAATTCCAGTTAAACCCTCTAAACCCTTCAAAAACAGAGTTTTATTAAAATGAAAGTTTCAAGATTTTAAACATTGTTTCTTAAGTGCTGTTTGAAGAAATTTTGATTAAAAAAATCAATAAAAATCGCTGATATTATGTTATTCCTGTCATGAAATAGATCTGGATCCTGTTGGAACCGAATGTATCCCATTGCTGAATCAATCAAATTGGAGCACTTGGAAAGAAAACATGCTGATTTTAGTGATGGAAGTGAGTCAAAGTTGGAAGAAAACTCAACAAGACGAGAGAAATACGAATACAAGCAGCGCGAGGACCGCGCGTTTTCAACTATTTACCATGGCGTCGAGGAGCAGCACAAGACTCTAATATACAGTTTGAAAAGTGCAGCCGAAGCCTGGACTGTATTAAAAGACCAATTCCTAAATTGTAGTGTTTGAGTTTTTTGTGTTCTATTTCTGTAGAGCCCAATAACCTTTTAGTAATTAGATTTGTTTGCCATTTTGATTTCATCGCGCAGATTATTTTTTATCCCGATATTTGCTACCGTTAGAGCTCTTCAATTCTATTATCGTGTTTCTTTTTCCAGGTTTTTACATTAATAGTGTTCTGAAAATTTCAATTGGTTTATTTGTGCACTCTATCCATTGTCGTAATTGTAAGGTAGCGTGCGCCCTAATCCGAAGTTATACAATTACATAGATACTGCTACTGTCTTAACTTTCAGCAATGAAAAATAAATAACTGTATGATGAAATAAATGGCGTGTTGTACAGCTCAAAATAATATTTGTCCTTTATCTTTAAAAAAATAATAATAATGTAAACATTAAGCATTTCAAAAAGTCAATTACTTTGAAAATTAAAGATTGTGACATGTTTAATTTTCTGATGGTTCACTAAACATTTAATTTGGACCCATACTGTCTTGTGAAGCTGTAGACTATCTAAACACATCTTCAGGTGACATTTTTACCTTATAACTAAAAACAGGAAGTTGTTAAACGATCGCAGCTCCAATCATCCGGCAAAAAAATCTGCTTGTAGTGTTTGAGTTTTTTGTGTTCTATTTCTGTAGAGCCCAATAACCTTTTAGTAATTAGTAATGTGTCCTCAACTGTTTATTCTTTTGTACATTCTAGACTGTAGACTAGAATGTTCTTTCAAATCTACTTTGTAATGTTGATAATAAAATCAAACAGTACTTAAATTCATAACTTTTAAAAAATGTTTTCTGCAGATTTGACATTTAAATTGGAGGACATCCAAAATCCTCAAAATAGAATAAAAGAAAACTAGGAATATGTGACGAAAAGGAGTTTTCACTTTGATGTTTTTAAAAGAGACATATTTTCTCACATTCAATTAAATAAGTTCATTTGCTTATTTATATAAGTAACTTACAAAATTCAAATCAGATGTATTGCTCTAAACCATGAACTAGTTTTACAGGTAACATTTCTTACTGGTATGTTTGGCAGAAGGTAATAATAATTTAACTTTCTTTTTTTTCTCTCTATCGGATTTGTTTAAAAAATTTTATGAAGTTTTTCTTATTTAAGAATGGTTTTTACCTGCATTATTTAAATTACTGCATAAATTCAGGCCACAGAAAGAATATTATTTGTCTATTAAGTCATTCCCTTGACAGAAAATTCATCCATATTAGAACTCCGATGGCGAGTGGCACTTTAAAAAGTTCGCCATTCGAGTTCTCTTCTATTTTCCATTTTATTTGTTTTATCTTAATGTGCCTTTTATCTTATGTTAATTTTTATTGAAGCATGAGTTTTGTTGTTTGATTTTTTCTTAATTGGTTAGTTGATTTTAGACAATATTGTTTATGCTATCACCGGACGCTGCTGAGTTGCTCGCAAAAGGTATATTGTTACTGATATTGTTTACTTTTTCTGTATTTTCTTTTTTATAATTAAATGTCTTTCTTTTGTATTTTATTGGAAGTTCCTGCATTTTTGCGCCATTCTGTTTAATGCAAAGTTTAATTTTTAATTTATCTTGTTAAATTATTTCACTTGTGCTTGTTAGACTCATGTACTCATATTACATTACTCTGGTCTGCAGTTTTCAACTTTTTGTTTATTTCAGAAAGGAGATATGCAAATTTCTAATGATTTTGGCCTGCTGAGTTTGAAAATGACTGTGAAAACCTTTGGATTATCTCAGATTTACCAGATTATATTAAATATTTTAAAAATAGAACTACAACCATGCAAATATAATACAGATTACTTATATCACGGGAACGTTCGAGGTATTCCTCCAATTATAAAAGGCAAAATGTACTTTTTAAAAGAATAATACCAAAATATAATCTGAACCTTAGTTATATGGACGACGTTTCCTCATTTGCCCTTTTTTTAATGAATTTACAGGTGTTTCATACTTAACATTTCAGCAATATCTGCCAATTACTCAGGGGATCTATTTACCTTTGTTGCATATCTTCATACCAGAGATGTCCTGATGGAAACGTTTGCTTAGAGAACCTGAGTTTTATAGAAATATTCAATGAAAGAATAGAAAAAAAACACCTTTTTAAATGCCAAATTTCATGGGTAACTTCTTTCTTTTCAGTCACTCAGGAAGACGTTTTGCATAAAGGTTGCAGCATATGTGTGGGCCTATACTATATCCTTATATGTAGGCATACAATCAAAGTGTATTATTTGTATTTGGTTTATACCAGTGAGTGATATTTCGCTTTTGTGAAGCAAATGTAAATTTTCCATAAATGTAACAAAAATTGCCAGCATCAGTCAAAACACAGTCGAGGTGTTGTGTCCTAAATGCGTCCACTTACAAATAAACTGGAGAAAAATACGAATCAATCTTTCATAAGTCTATAATTTCGGATTTCACTATGGGAGCCTGACGAGTCTATTGCAGACTGATGCAATCTCTTATTAGTATTGAAGACTGGTGGCTGCTGTCCGAACTGCAAGAGACTGGTAGGGAAATCCCTTGATTGGCATAATGACATATGAATAGAAGCCGAGAGAAGAGAAAAGCTAGTGCCATATGTATCATTCATATATTGATAAGAAATTAAAATAAAAACAAAAGATAGTTAAATTAGTGCCAAATTGCAACTTGCTTAGCAGCCTCGTATAAATAATATTCAGTTACTTTTGTTTTTGAAGTTTCTTGCCTGCAGACCAGTGTTATTTCTTTGCTATAACATGTAAATAATGGAAAATAATTCTGAAGCATAATAAAACCCGAATCGCTAAAAGTATATCGTTCGAAATATTTTTGCTCACAAGTTAAATCACATTGCAATTAATATTAGAACTTTTTATAGGAGAAAAAATATTGGAATTTGTTCATGCGGTATGCGATGACTTTACAAAGCAAGACATGACAGCTGCAAACACATAGGGCGATCAAGTTATATTATGATCACATATCGAAAAGTTGAGACAAATTGTTGCTAAGCTGTCATTTTGCCGCCAAGATGTATGATTCACCAGAAAAATAACAGTGCCACATCACCCTAAACACCCTAGGAAAGTCATTCCGTTGAGCAGCGAGCCTAAATATCTTATTATTGCACTAGACAAAAGTTTAACCCATAAAAATCATACAGATAAGAGATAAGGAAAAAGTTCACGCAGCTGCGTATGACCAAGTTTACCCCTCTTTTAAAGCTAATTTAAAATCTCTTAGACAAGGAAATTCTCTACAAATCCCTATTGTGTCGACTGATTATTATGCTTCCTCTATGTGAGGTGTTGGGGTTCAGACCACATGAAAAGACCTGAAACCTTTCAAATGCCACCGAAAGTCAAATTTAAAAAGATTCCATGATTCATCAGGTTCAAAAATACGATTTATTTATTTGCCCACTCCGGCACAGTCTACCCAGAGGTTGTAAGGCCCATGGTGAAAGAGGTCCGCTTAAAAAAATTATAATAAATTTTTCTAAAGATAGCAAAAAATTCTTCAATAAAATAAACAGAAACAAGGAGGCCATCTAAGAAATTCCAAATCTTAGGCAACAAGGCAATCATCAATAGCTGATAATGAAACAAAATATATCCTTACCCATACCGCAAGGACAATTTTAAGCACATAAATTTGGCAAGGAACACTATTGAGCATTAGTAGAAGATTAAGTAATATTTCCTCTTAAGTATTGGGTTGTTATGTAAGTCTATGACGACTTCTATGACATAATGCTTCGGAAATTTTTTGTATTAATAATCAAATTTATTCAATACTAGCCGCCTTCGGCGACCAGATTCTTCGTCGGGAATATAATTTCAAATGAATCTCTTACGCATAATTTGATATTCAGTATTCCTTTAAAAAATTAATTTTTAATTTCAAATGGTGATAGATATTTAACCCACATTCTTTTCATAGCCGACTTTGCTTTCTTATTCAAATAATTAAGTCAATATTAAAATGGATTATAACATTATATGCATTTGATTTCAACATTAAAAAGGAGTGACATATTTTACATCCAAAAACATGCTATTACGGCATAAATCATGTTGATAAATAGAATTAAAACATAGCAACCATAATTGTTCAGTGTCCTGAGGAATTTCTATACAGATTTCACAGAAAAATTTATCAGATATAAAAAGAAGGTAAAATCCAGTAGGATATTATCTCAGCTTTCAACAGTGGAAGAAAAACACGCAATTGAATATTTGTTTAAACAACGAAAACGATTTGAATTTCATTGTAACAATGAAAATAATTTTAAAAGTTTATTAAAATTAGAGAAAAAATCGTAATTCAACTTATTTGATATAATTGAAAAGATGTATTTAAGATTTTCAGATGGTGTAAAAATTACTTTTATGCTGTAATATCTTCGGAAGCTATTAAGGAAAACCGCAAAAAATTTTCTTGATTTTAAATGAATTCAATTTCTAATTAAAATTTCAAAAAGGGCTCCAAGGTTCACGTTGCCACCGTCATAAATATGTTTGTGCCATATTTCGTAGCTCTTGGTAAAGCGGTCTGCCCTGAAGAGCTGCCAACAGAGACAACACACACATTCTCCTTTATTATTTGTAGAGATTATATTTATCACATAACTTGTTAAAGTTTTGCTATCTCCTCGGCAGTTTCATTATCCCACACTCATTAAGCGTCCCCATTTTAACGCCGAAAACTGTTCAAGGTGCAGTTTGCAGCTCTCATGAGAATTTAATTTTTTTTCTGTTTCGAAAATTTTGCAAATATCGGAACAAATAATAATCCGAATGTTCTGATCCATAACTATATAGAGGGTAAAGTAAGACATCCTATCCAAGCTCCAGCGATTTTCGATGGGCGACGCAAAGACAAATATGGTTTAGCGTTATCATGGTCAATGACTTACTTAAAAACATCTCTCTGTCTCTCTAGCTGGGCTACTATATTTATCAGAAATAATTGCTTGGTTATGTGGCAGCAGCTTAAAACAGACAATGTTCTTTCACTCCCTCGAACAACAGAGAATGCAAGGCCTTTGAGATGGCTGATGCGGCTCACTCGAATGGCTCCTTGGAAGCTTTTGCTCAGCATTATTGTAGAATATCCAATTCTCGTCGTCCGTTATCACCTGTTTTAAAAATGGATTGTTTTCGTTGCATTTGAGCAGAAACATTTTGTGGAAACACGAGCCATTAATCATTTTTCTTTTAGTTCAAGATGTATCCAAACATCAAGGCGACAAAAGAATCGATGCTGTATCAAATGTTAATAAATGTTAGACTTCGACACTTTGAGTTTCTGAGCCGTTCCGCAAAGAGGTAATATATTGATATTTTATTATTTGCGCCTTTGTTTGGTCGTCACCAACCGCGGATGGTGACGAATACCGGAGTGAGCCTGGTCTTTAAGGCTGCCGTGTGCACGCCACCTACAATTTCAGAACGTAATGCTATCCTATGGAGATTAATACTTACACATTTTCTCGCTTTCTATCTCGTTTTTCTGGATGCAGTCAAGAGCATTTGATAGAAGCAATAAAAATGCATGTTTTGACATAGGCACTATTTTCTAACAGCTTAAAGTATTTTTCAATATTTTTCAAATGTCTCTAAACTTCAATTTTGGGTTTTAAACAATTTTAGGAAGTTTTCATGCATAGGTGAAATAAAAGTAACTTCATAGAAACCTTCGTTTTGATGTCTTATTTCCGATGCATATTTTAAAATTTTTATAAAAATATAAAAGGTGTATTTTGTCAAAAGAATCTATAAATTAATCCCCGATTCCTCCCACTTTGCAAAGCTCCTCTTATTCCACGGAAGGATATACACCTGAGGCCCATCCCATTTCCAAGGATGACAGAGATGGGTTAGGCTGTATTGATTAAATAATATTCTATCTAAATTAAATCTCGATATTAAAACAAAAGAATTAACGAAATTTTCAATAATGCATGAGAATTTCATACTAAAAATATGTAAATTAATGCATGGGAATTGCAAGCTAAACAGAAAACATTAAATATGAAATAAGTGAAAACAACGAAAAACTACTTCCGTTCCGTATTGTTTTCCTTTCTATTTTCAGCTGTTAAGATTTATAAAATGTTTATAATTAATTTCTGATTATCTTTCTAGTAAAAAAAATTAGAGTTTTTTTAGTATATTAAAAAATAAAAGTGAAATGAAACGAAAAAAAATTGTGATATTGGATTGAAAACGTAGGCGGATGCCTTAAAATTGACAACCAAATTATAATGAATTATAATTAAAAATACTTGGTGACATTAATCTAACAACGCGAAAAGTAATCCTTGAAACATAGGAAAGAATCTGAATTTTCATTCATTATGTGAATAAATCAAAACTAAAAAAAAAAATGTGTGAAATCAGCAAATTTATATGTATTTTTAGGGCTGTCGGAATGTGAAGTCGTGTGGAGATTATTCTCATTTAATTAGTGACTTAAGTTACATTAAAACTCATAAGAAAGTTATGTTAAACTTAAAAATACTAACTTCAAAGAATTGCAATTATTCATCAGACATTTATTAGATAACTAAAAATAAATAATACGTTCTATTCATACAAGTAAATGATGCATTCTATTTTATTTTTTAAAAATAAAATCTAATTATAAATATAAATGCAAATATGGAATGTATGTGCAGTTAATTATATTATTTAAACATGTAATTACTGAATAATTGAAATATAAAAAATGCATGCTTTTAGAGACCCCAAATGTTTAAGCGCCAGTTTTTTTTAAAAAAAACTTAATACGCCACTGAGAATAATGAATTTTAACGATCCGTTAAAAAATTTCTCAGTTTTTAAATAATTTCCACATTATTATATTAATAATGTCAATGACGATTTTTAAAATTTCACTGAAATGCTTAAGAGAACCTACACCCCTCTTAAGAGAGAAAAAGTTATTATTAATAAAAGATATTGTTCAAAAATTTTAAAAATATATAACTGTTTTTATGAAAAGAAAGAGAAGGAAACACGAGACCGCCGGCAGTAATCGGCCGAAAATCGGTGCGTGTGCAAGAGACAGTAGGTTTACATGCGTCACTGGAACCCCTGCAGCCGCCTATGACGGCAAAACGCAGTGATTACTGAATAATTGAAATATAAAAAATGCATGCTTTTAGAGACCCCAAATGTTTAAGCGCCAGTTTTTTAAAAAAACTTAATACGCCACTGAGAATAATGAATTTTAACGATCCGTTAAAAAATTTCTCAGTTTTTAAATAATTTCCACATTATTATATTAATAATGTCAATGAAGATTTTTAAAATTCCACTGAAAAGCTTAAGAGAGCCGACACCCCACTTTTTTGAAGACTCCCTACACACACCGATTCGTATCGACCGATTTGAAACCGGTCAACAACATTCCATTTGTTGTATATAGAGAACAGTTGGAGCTTGCACACGTACACTTACGCCTGCAAAAAACCGATTGGCTGTCGCGGATTTTCACTGCGTTTTGCCGTCATAGGCGGCTGCAGGGGTTCCAGTGACACATGTAAACCTACTGTCTCTTGCACACGCACCGATTTTCGGCCGATTACTGCCGGCGGTCTCGTGTTTCCTTCTCTTTCTTTTCATAAAAACAGTTATATATTTTTAAAATTTTTGAACAATATCTTTTATTAATAATAACTTTTTCTCTCTTAAGAGGGGTGTAGGTTCTCTTAAGCATTTCAGTGAAATTTTAAAAATCTTCATTGACATTATTAATATAATAATGTGGAAATTATTTATAAACTGAGAAATTTTTTAACGGATCGTTAAAATTCATTATTCTCAGTGGCGTATTAAGTTTTTTTTAAAAAAAACTGGCGCTTAAACATTTGGGGTCTCTAAAAGCATGCATTTTTTATATTTCAATTATTCAGTAATTACATGTTTAAATAATATAATTAACTGCACATACATTCCATATTTGCATTTATATTTATAATTAGATTTTATTTTTAAAAAATAAAATAGAATGCATCATTTACTTGTATGATTAGAACGTATTATTTGTTTTTAATTATCTAATAATTTTCTAGTCAACATTGTGTACATCAATTCATAAAATTGTTAGTAGAAATTTTTTATAATAATATTGTGAAGAAATTTAGTAACAAATATATTATGTCAATAACGATATATAATACAATTTTAATAAGAAGATTTCATAATATTGCGATGCTACAGGTTCGAATATCTTTTAAATGTTTTTATTCATTTTCTTGGCGATAGTCAAAGAGAAAAAAATGGTTGATATTCAAATTATAAAAATAAACATTAAAATAATTATTGGAGCAGTTAAAAGACTAAATTAAAGTATATTGACGTAGAATCTATTTGATCTTATATCACAAATAAGTTTCAACTTGCAGTTCAGTAGCTTTTCTGCAGTATCAAGTATTTATATGCTTTGATATAATTGCTCTGAAACTCATACGTCAAAATATTTGGAAGGAAATCGAAAGGTCAGGATACTGATATGTTATGAAAATTTTATTCTGTCACAGTATAATCACCTGAAAAATTACTTGCTACCTATTATATGATTTCTTACTTTATTCGATGGTAAAAAAATTCTTTCAAAATATCTAACTAGCATAATGAATATTGCGTAACATTAGTTTCGCGGCTTACAGCTTATTTGTGTAATTTACAGTTTGTCTGATGATAAATAAAATATTCTTAAATTAAAAAATTGTTTTATATATATAAACAAAATATGAATGAAACTTCTTGAAAAAGGAAGAATCATTCATTTCAGCCGAGAAATTTAAGTGTTAACGTAATTCTTATTCTCTGGACTGGAAGGGCTACAGTCAGTCTTAAAACAGAATTTTTCCTCATCTGAGTTATCTCTCTTTGTAGGTACAAATAAGGTTTCAAATTAAAGTAGTAGGAGTAAGTAAGGTGGTATGAACATCTTATAAATAAACTGAGATGATTTAGCGAAAATGATGGATTAAATTTTTATGAAAAATGAATTTCAAACCCATTTTGTTTTTATTTAATATTATTTCAAATAAAACATTTTTATCGTGAATTTTATTGTTACCACTTCTTTTATTCCAAACTCTTATATATATAGTTATATATTCAACCTCACATCACCCAGCTAATGTAGACATGTCACACTTTTATTTAAGTGCTTGGGTTTATACCGAGCATAGTGGTACAAAAGACAAAAATAATTTTACCATTGTTAGGTCATATGTAAGGGACAGTTTAGATATTTTCGCTTTTCCCATATGAAACGAAGTGTAGCTATTTTCAAAAATTGATTTACTACGAACTTTTTAATTATTGAAAATTTAATTTTTATAATACTAGCTTGAATCCCTTTCTCATAATTTCATATTCATGCTTTCTTGAACAAAAAAACTTTAACTTCAAATTTATGATAGACATTTATCCTGTGTATTTTTAGTAATCTTGCAATTGCTGTGTTCATCGTCTACATGAACGCCACTGATGGAGTCAAGTATCTGTCCGCGTTATCCAACATTTAATTACCAGTTATCGGCGTCGACTTCACTTTCTTATTCCTCATGCAAAATATACATTTGATATTTCAAAATTAAAAAAAATTCCTGTCGCAAGCTGGATGATTAAGATATATTCCATTTGTTAACAAAATTAAAACGCATCGATTCCCAATAACAATACTCTCACATATGATTCTCCTAACGATGAAATTCAAAATATATCGAAAGGAATACAATACATTCTTGAATGCATTTCAACAGAGAATATAATAGTAATAAGCAAATCTTAATGATCGTCCTACCGCTTAGGGCTATAAAAACAATAATACTAGAGGAATTGAAATTCAAGACTATATTCTAACTAATAACCTTTTCAATATTAATATTCAGAACGCACCAACAACTTTTGCAAATAATGATGGAAGATGTGGATGGCCGTATCTTATTATTTGCTCTCAAAATTTAAGAGCAGGAGTAAAAAATTGGGAGATTTTGGTAGAACCAAGTCTATGTGACCATAGTTACGTAAGAACTACTATAACATTTAAAAGATCAAATTGCTGTTATAAAAAGTAGAAAACAAATAATGGAAATCATGAAAATTCATCAAAATCTTTCAATTATTTTTCCAGAACTTCTTTAAATTCTAGATATGTACCAAACTTCAAATGAAATGTAAAAATCTGAAGTCTACCTTCCATAAACATGTACCAATTTTAAAACTAGCTAAATATAACGGGCATGGCATATAGTTTTATCCCCGGAAATGTGAAAACGAACCAGTTTTTGGGGTTATTTTAACAAGATAACGCTAAATAAATTCAATATAGAATGAAAAGAAAAGGAAACCGCAGTCAGCTAGGTCGGTGAATTTCAGAATTCTGAGTTTACACCAAACTTGCAGACCTTTGTTTAATTCTGGACGAAATCCATCAACGGGTATACTAAATCTTAACTCTAAAATTCTTTCTGTTTAAACTCTAACTTTTTTATTACAGTTTCAGCTATAAACTGAGGACGTAAAATGAAATTTATACAATTTCTACTTCATGGAAACCAAATGATTGGCAAAAATTCAAATTCTTAAAAAATCCTCCCAGTTGATAATTTTTATTTTTTGGATAGGACAAATAAATCCTTAAAATGAAAAATGAAAAACAATAAATCATGTTGCAATACTGCGTAATTTATTTAGCGTAGAAAGTGTTAGGCGAGGCAATAAACAAGGAAACTAACCAGAAATACATACGAATGTATGACTGGAAACGCAACCCGGATGAACTAGAGCATATTCGAAGATGAAGAAATGGCACACAAACAACGGCTTCAAACACTTTATTTGCCGATACTCTACACTTGGATAATGAGTGCATAGATACAAGTTCCCAAGAACTCTTCAGATTTTTGACCATTCATTGAGACACACGCTTCCCAGCTGCGGCTCATGGATTGGGGAGCCTTTCCAAAAATACTTGGAATTAAGCGGATATTTGCATTTGACGAAGGTTCTTACAACGCGATAATGTGTCGGATATCTGACGGACCAAGCATTTGAGGTTCCCTCTAATTATTAAACTTGTCTAAATAAATTGTGATCTCGAATTCATTTACAGCGGTAGAGAACAGCGCCCTATAACTTATAAGGTTGTCGTTTCTGCCAAGCTTTCCTATACGATCCTGGTTTATTTCTTTTTTAATTATCCGAAATTTTTGTATGTTTAATTTTGAATCACTCTGTTTACAAGATTTTTAGCACCGTGTAATGTATTCACCATGGCATGATAAATTAAGTAAACTCTTGTGTAAGATCAATTTATTTCAATAGGAAACAAAAAATCATTAAGGTTATGGAAATATGCAAATGGACTGATAAATGTTCTCACTAAACCATTTCACTACAAACAAAATCAAAGATCCATTCGCTTAAAGACTAATTACGCTTTTTAACAGAAAAATGACCCCAAAAGAATAACTTAAGTGCCTCATATGTTGTGATATAAGTATATCCAAATATTTTGCAACACTTATAGTAAAATTTCTTTTTCGATGAGAGAACACATTGGAAACATTTAGTCATAATTTATTCAGTTTCTAGTGGAGGGAGGGAGGCTGGAGATCTTTGCACTTTGGAATACTTACTGGTCTGTAGATTGGACCATGCAGGTATATTGGAGATTCGTAAGGAGCGAAAAACTTCACACTAACGTAACGTCCTACCGTGAACTATGAGACCTTTCGTGTTCACCAAGAAATCGACATAATTTGGATTGCTGCGAACGGTTCACAAACCCTTCGTTAGGCATTAAAATCCCCGTCCCAACTTGTGAGCCAGCTGCCCGCGAACCTCTCGACTTGTAAGTGTATACTCGCCTTAAGAAGAAGGGTCAAGGAAAGTAAAGGGTGTCCACAAATTGTTGTCGGTGTTTCCCTACCTCATAACTTTTGATTGAAGATCACGACGATAAATATTATCACATATTCACAAAGTACAACTCAAAAGCTTTTTATACAACGCAAACAAAGCAATTTTCACGTGGCAGCCATTCGCGACATGTAACACACCGCCAATAGGCTGCAAATTCAGTTCACTCTCGATGTGTTTAGGTTAAAATTAGTAAAATTCATGCAATCTTTAAAATACTTCTAAGAAGTGAAAAGTATGAAAAAATCTTTAGTACAAAAGTTGCAGAAGCCTTTCGTGGCGCGTAAATCACCGAGATTGAATTTGTAGCAGTGGCGAAGTCAGAATATAAGCAGTTCCGGAACGCTCTAACCTTGGTTACAGAGATCGCTCTGTTTTAAGGCCTTTTTCACAGTTTTGTTTCTCATTTATTTCTTTCGTAAAAAAGGCAGTGCGGGAAAGCTTTTCCGGTGCGCTCTGGCTCATTTACACTCCTGATTTCTAGATAAGTCTACATAAGCAAAACGCTGAAATGTGGAAATTACTTAACTTCGTTTGTGTTTTTTAAAAGCTTTTTTAGTTGTGCTTTATGAATATGTAACATTATTAATATTTATCATCACGTTCTTTAATCAAAAGTGTTGAAGTAAGGAAACACTAAAAATAATTTATAGACACTCTGTAGTCATAACGCTGTAAATGGCATTGAAGATTGCATTTTTTTAAGAATTAAGGACAAGTTTAGCTTGCTTGGAAGATTTCAAATCACCTATATTTCTTCGAGGTATAATATCACAACTTCAATTTTAATTTATAAAGCGGCAGAGTGTAGATTCGTCATCCTTGCAGTACTGGCAGCGCCTTGTCATCAAAAGGCAACTTCAAATGCCTTTTTTCCCAGTTAAATTCCAATATTTCTTTTTATAGCAGTCTGCTGCCAAGTGAAGGGTTATTCAGAAATCTGTTTTTCTTTTTCAAAACGGAAAGTTAAATTAACCCTTAACTGGGGAGGTGAAAATTTTGAACTTCACTGGAGATGTGTGGTCTACGAGACAGCATTATTTAAAAATCCCCCAAAAAATTCTAATAAAAATACCAGCATGAAATTCAACTTATAAATTCTGTAGATATTTCTCTTAATATATATATATATATATAT
>BGPR01000348.1:145103-255867 GCA_013235015.1 Araneus ventricosus
ATATATCTATTTAAATTAATAACATTATATTTATTTTATTTATATTATAGATATATATATTAATATATATATATATATATAATTTTACAAAATATGTCTTCAGCAGAAAAAAAAATTATTTTGCTACATACATTTTCCGCCGAATACAAAGTATAACTAATATTAACCTGAAAAAAAATTCAATTTATTTTTCTTTTATATAAATATAAGTGAAAAACAATACAATGTAAAAATTAACTATTACGTAAAATAGATAAAATTTCACATTGGATGAAACTGAGGCTTTTTCACATGGAATTATTTCAGTTGAGATTCTTGCGCATGTCCATAAAAAAATTACATAGTGCATTCTAAACATATAGTTTTTCATAATATATGTATAAATATACATTTTTATGTTTCTTCTTTTTTGGTCCTACAACATATTAACTCAGAAATAACAGTATCAGAAGCAAATACAAATTTTGATATTTTTCTTAAAAAATTTTTTTTTAAAGAATCCTCGAATAAAATACGGTTGGTACTTGTAACGAAAATTACGAATTAGCTCTGGTTTTAATACAGTGTATACCACAAAGCAAATTTTAAAATTAAATAACTGAACAACAGAGACGGAAACTAATCACAATAATTTTAACATAGGCCTTTTTGTTGCTTCAAAAATGCCTAATTGAATAGTAAGAAAAATGGTGAATTAATTCTATAAGTTACCAGAAAACTACAAAAAATACTTTAAAAAATCTCTTTTGTCTTTTTTTGGTTTTAGTATAATTGCAGAGGTTATTTTGATGAAATATAAACGATTATTCATCAAACTGAAAGATTGTGAGGTTCCATAATTAGGATAAGGGTATTGGTGAAAGTATTTCATCCTTTTCACGTTCCGCTCGATTAACTACTCATCTTACGATAGAGGCGCTTTCCTTGCCATTGGGCTGTCCTGGAGTTGCAGATGGGAACTCGCCGATCTTTAAGCTTTAGAATAAGTTTCTCCGAGAGTTGTTAAATTAGATTAAATCATGATTTGTATCATATTTAGGTAGATTTCTTATTGATTTACTACCTATTAAAGGGTTTTTCACAATATGAATTTTACTTTTCGTCTGCAAAATATTCAAAAAATTCTGTCTGCAAGTCGGAAGGCAAAGGTTGAATCCGTTTGTCCTGCAATAAAAGGAAAGGAAAATTTAACCCTATCTACCTTTTTCCTCCTCCGATTTTATAAGGTTAATATGATGAAACAGGGTAGACGATGATGTGACTGTTGAGAACTCTGTGACCAGGTGTCACATGCGTAGGTAAAAAAACACTTCAAGTTAGGGGTTGCAAATATCTTTTCGGCCCCCTACTTCTAAGCAATTGCAGATATTGAAATTATTCATTGTAAAAAATGTTCTTCATGATGAGATAATAATTTAAATCATCATTCTATCTTCAATTGTAAGGACGTTATTTGAAGGAATGAAAACTTCAACCTTCCACCATTTCCATCCTTTCTAAGCTGGATGACCCATTTACGAGCGGCGCCGAAATCTGATGACACTTAGTGCAGTTTCACTTATAGGCAGCAACTTTCTTTACAAAAGTGTTTCGTTGTAATGAGAAAATAATAATTCCTTCCGTTTAAATTATCTTTCTATCTTTCATAGTGAGACAGTTAGGCAAAATTAAAAATGTGAAATGCAAACCATTTCCGCCCTGTTTCAGATAGATGGTCTTCCCCCTTTGAGCTGGATAGCTGGGAGATTATCAAACTCTCCACAAATGCAATATTTTATTATTAATTTTTTAAATGGATCCAATAATTTATGACCACCTTGCATAATTAATAAAATAAATAAGAGAACCGGAATACACGATATGCAAAAATAGAATTTCCATTTATCCATACCAAAGATGAAACATGGCGTCATTTATATTGGCTTCCGTTGGAAATGGGACGAGGACTTAATACAGTCAGTTAATTCCAATTTCTACAAATGAAGGAGCTGCAAACATTTATCACACGCAAGCGTGAATCCCATGTATCTCCACTCTCTTAGTTACATAAACAAGTAAACAATAACACCTACACTAACCCTTCTTAATAATATTATATTTTTGTTAAACATGCAGATTTGGGCGAAAAGTGAATAGATGTTAAAGGGGACCCATAGTTCGGAAGAGGGCTTAATTTCCAGTATTTGTGTTGTAGTACAGCGTGGATTCATCTCCTGAAATTTGCTTGTTTCCGTGGGTTACGAGGAGAAGGATAAACAGTAATTGCATTTCTTTCACTTCCTTTGCCATTCTTATTTTTCTGCTGTATAGGAAACTTCGAATAATACTATCTTAGAAATTTTAGTTTTCTCATTTGTAACATTCACGTTTACATATTCCGAACGAAATGACAACATTCACTTTCATTTACCAGATTGACCTCCTAAAATACATAAACAAGTGGAGATTCATATAGTTCGTTTCAAAATTCCGAGACTATCACTTTTGAACAATTTTACACCTGAAAGGAGCGTCAGGCTATGTGTATGACGAGCTCATTTTTATTTGTTAGATCACGTTAAGCAAAATGTAAACATCTCTCCCACCATTCTTCATTTCCCCTGTATTTTGGTGAAAATAACTCCGACTGGAGCATGCACAAAAGCGTGGAGGGTTTTGGAATACGAGAACATGCAATACCTACATTGATTCGTATTAATAAGAATAGCAACTATTAATCCAATCTTAGAGCTTCTAAGATCTTGCATAAACTAACATTCCAAAATTCGCAAATCCGTGCGAAATGATAATAAAACATATTTTTTTTTTACCAGCTTAGATATAAAAATCCAAGCTTCATATTAAATAAATGGGCATGAAGTAGATGACACAAACTAAGCAAACATTTCCAAATTTTTTATACAAATTTCTGCAATATTAAAAGTGGTATTACTTGTTTTAGAAATTTCATATTATATATAGGCAACCTTTCCACATACAGACGTTGCAAATTACAACTTTCGATTTATTTTCTCTACCCTAATAAGCACTCTTTTAGATGGT
Source organism: Araneus ventricosus (assembly GCA_013235015.1). Taxonomy (NCBI): domain Eukaryota; kingdom Metazoa; phylum Arthropoda; class Arachnida; order Araneae; family Araneidae; genus Araneus; species Araneus ventricosus. Next base: position 148,146 of record BGPR01000348.1, read on the forward strand.
CTTATTATACCTTGCTCCATCAGTGTTTAGAATTCTTGTTTTAAAAATTTAATTTTCTCGGTATCCAGGTTTCACACCTTCGAAAATACCTTATATACCATGTTCAGTATTATGGGATTCATTATCGTCACTCAACACTAGAGATAGAAGTTCGCGATACATTATGAAAATTGTGTGATAAGGTGACTGGTTAGAAATAAGAGTCAATTCTGACGAAGTTCCTAGTGCTGCAATTAATTTCCCTTTGCACTTAAATACGTGAGTTTATAAATAAAACGACGATTTTTAATATCCACCATTAATTCAAACCCTTTTAAGAAATCGCTTCCAAGAATTGGATGCGAAACATCTGTGACTCTAAAATTCCGTGAGAATTTTCTCCTCAAACCAAGAACGATGTTAAAGATTTTTGTACCGTAACAGTTAATCGTTGAACCATTTGCAAAGCACAATAAAATGTTCTCCGAAACTTTGTAGCTTTCTAATTTCTTCGGAAAACAACTCATGGCTGTAGAGTCTCATGGCAGTTTGAGCTTTTGTTATGAACAAGTAAGCGGCTGTGAGTACGACTTCCGTCCGCTTCCGGCGACACAGACAAGGCATTTAGTTTTCCTGAAAATTACAGGAACTATAACGCATATAACAGTCTTTTAATCAAACCGACTATGATGAAACAAACATGATCAGAGTAAGTTTTACGTGTATGCGACGAGTTACTTATCCGTGAATTTGAGTTATCACTCCTATTTCTATTGGCTTGTTTTAAACTTGAGCGAGACATTCCCTTCATCTTAGCACGCACATCCGCAATTTCATCCTTAAGATGTTGAATTACCGAGCTATTCCAAGCAACAGAATTTACCACCGGATCGAGTGCAAAACTCCTTTGTCTTTATCATCAATAAGTGACAATGCGTCTAACTTATCATTTGAGAGTGATAGGATTTGTTGCATTGACGCTGGAAATTGATTTCAGAACATTCACGCCAACATTTCCTGCAGCCAAATTCCTCATGTCCTGTAACAACTGAGATGGCCGCTTATTGCCCAACTACAAGTCTTGGCGAAGTAATCGCCATTTTTTATTTTTATTTTTTTCTAGGCAACAAACAATATACGAAAGAACGTTTTCATCCGAAGCAATAGTCCGAAAATACGACATCAATATCAGCAAATTGCAGATGAATCAATGCAGTTGAAAGTCCTCAGTGTCCTGAAACCAGCATTCTGGGTCAACACTGTGGAGTAGCCTGTGTTAAATCCTATATTGTAGTCAACTCTTGAATCAGATAGCTACTCGAAGTTATCTTCCACAACAATTATGTATCGAAATATCTTATGCAGCATTCCAAATGACGAACGAAATAAACTTTAATTAATGAAAAAAAACAGATTTGAAATAAAGTTAAAGTAAATAACAGAGGTCTGCAACCAAAAACTGCATTGGATTTTTTGACTGTTTCTTATAGATTTTTACTCGCTGAAATCGGGAAAAATATTTAAAAAAATCCATCACGTCACGTTTCCTTGCAAAACTCATGTTTTTGGTTTAATTAAGCGTAAAATTTCTCTTTTTAACTTGAAATCTGGTATCATATTCTTAAGTTCAAAAACCATATCCAATAATGATTTCATATATTAATTTCATATTTCTAAGAGTGACGTTGAAAAGAAATACAAATAGAAAATGCGAAGAATTTGAGGAACGAACAAAAACAGTTACACACAGACACAAGCTTCTACCAGGATTCACACAACATTTACTGAAATGCAAAGTAAACAAAGGGGAAAGTATAATTTGGAACGGTTGCGCTCATGCGCCGTTTGTCATGGTTGTTGTCGTAGACCGGGGAAAGGTGCTTCACGCCGGAAAGTCAGTATAGATCCTGCATTCATACGTGATTGTGCACGAGTTTTAGTTCTTATTATGGCTCCACGAAGTCAGGCCTATAATAAAATATGAACATAAGCGTGAATTCCAAACAGTATTTCTCTCTAACAGAGATGACGATTAAAAAAAACATCTGTTTATCCAGGGGTCTTTTCAAAATTTTATGTACAATGGCGGGGATTCAGAAATTTAAACACTTTACACAACAATATCCTAAGATACTTTATATATATGTGTCGTAGCCGGACCAAACGATTCAATTTGCATAGACGCATTTATTAGACTAATTAGAGTTGTGTTATTATTACTTAACCTGGATGATTTTATCCAAGGGTTGAAGAATATGAAAAGCTAAAAGGTTTAAGATTGGATTATTATTATTGTCCAATACGATTTGGTTTGCTCACAGAGAAAAGAGTACTCAAGTTTTCTTTAAGGATTCGTTAAATGTAAGTGGATAGAGAGCATGGAAGTTCAAAATACAAATGCACCGAATTCTCGAAACGAAATCGTAAATATAACAGTTTGCGATTATGATGCGTTGTTGTGTAATGCATGGATCAAAGCCTAACGAATCATGGAGATACTCGAGTTTAGAGCAAATTTAGTGTGAGTTTAAAAACCTTTTAAAAATTATTTTCTAAATGAAAAATTTCTAGCAACGCATTTGTAAAATATCCGATTGGTATAAAATGAATAGAATCAATATGCTTCTCAATCAATGTGAAATTTGAAAATTTTCATCTTCTGGAAAAATTCTGATTTCTCCTAAGAATTTTCGTAATCTTGCATTACCATAGATTATTTGAGAAATGGTTTGAATTATATTCTTAGAACTATCAGTATTCTTTTTTAAATATTATAGGTTATTTATATGTTTTCTTGAGTTATATGCATGGAAATTAGATAATTTGAAACTGACGTTGATCAAAATAAATATTCGATTTATTAAGAGATTCGAATTAAGAAAAACTGCGTTTAAAAACAAGTACAAGTCATTATGAAACGAAATCTTTTAAGCTGAAATTGGCGCGTTAAAGATTTATTTTTCTATTTAAATAATTAATTGCTATAAAAATAGTATTCAGCATTTTGAAGGCCATAATTGCACAATATACCTTCAAATTATAGAGCAGAAATGACATCTAGCGTGTTCAAAGTATTTTTTAAATGAAGCGTGGGTTTTTTTATTTGGTTTTTTATACTAAATACTTTGGTACATAAAATAAAACAATTAGGTTGATGTAATATTTGTTTCCTATTAACTATAAGAGAATTTCAGAAAATTAAAATTCTTTGATCTCGAATTATAAAATATAACAAAACATTTTCGAATTCTAGACGATGTTTTATCAATATGGTAATAATAAATTCAAAATACAAGACCAAATAAAATTTCGATTAGGAACGGATTCGAATTAGCAAAGTTCCACTGAATCATAACAATTCTAGAGTTATAACTCTTTTATTAGAACAAGCGTATTAAATAAAATGTTAAGTGAACCTGATTAAGAGCTATTAATCTTCCCATCCAGACGCCGAATCATTTGAAAAATGCTACCATGTGCCACAAAATGAAAGAAACAGTTAACGTAATTTAAACTTTTAATTGCTATAGACATTATTTCCACTAAATTGAAAATTACTCATAAGCCGAGAAATATATAATGTTACGAAATGATAGCTGTTTTCCTGACATGCTAATCTTGCGACAAGATCAAGAGTTTTACTGAGTACATTCTGGAAGGCAAGGTAATGAATCAAAACCTTGGCGGCAACTTTGGCAAAAAAGTTGGTGAATTCGGCATCCAAAACAAGGTTCTCGAAAATTTAAGAATTATGGTCCCCTCTCTACAGGGAACGGAAATTTAGAGAGCCTTTGAGAGTGAAACCTGGAGTGAACTTTCGTTCGCTAAATCAGAATGGAATCGTCACGTTCTTTACAGAAATTTCAGGATGTCGACACCTTAGATTGTCGATCAATTGTCAACAAAAGGAGCTGCATTTACCCTATAAAATACACCTATGCGCCCGAAACCGCGTGAGTCCGCCTTCTGTCGAATGGGCGGTTTCAGGCGGGAGAGGGCTCATATGGTTAAACGACGATTTTTAATATCCACCATTAATTCAAACCTCTTTAAGAAATCACTTCCCAGAATTGGATGCGAAATATCTGTGACTATAAAATTCCATTAGAATTTTCTCCTCAAACCAAGAACGAGGTTTAACGTTGTAGTACCGTAACAATTAATTGTTGAACCATTTTCAGCGCACAAAACAATGTTCTTCGAAACTTTGTAGCTTTTTAATTTTCTCGGGGAACAACTCATGACAGTTTGAGATTCTGTCATGAACAAATAAGCGGCTGTGATAACGAATTCCGTCCGCTTTCGTCGACACATACAAGGCATTTAGTTATTCTGAAAATTACAGGTACTATACCACATTTCACAGCCTTTTCAGCAAACCAACGATGATGAAACAAACATGATCAGAGTAAGTTTTACGTTCATGCGATGAGTTTCTTATCCATGAATTTGAGTTCTCTCTTCTCTATGTTGGTTTATTTAATCCTTGGGAGAGACATCCCCTTCATCTCAGTACTAAAATCCGAAATTTCATCCTTAAGAGATTGAATTACCGTGTTATACTAAGCAACAGAATTTACCGCCGGATCGAATCCGAAACTTCATTGCCTTTATCAGCAGTAAGTGACAATTTGTCTAACTTACCATTTGAGAGTGATAGAATTTGTTGCATTCACGCTGGAAGTCTTTGCAGTAAAATGATTTCAAAACATTCAGGCCAACATTTCCTGCGGCCAATTTCCTCATGTCTTGTAACAACTGAGATGGCCGCTTATCGCCCAACTACAAGTGTTAGAGAAGTAACCGCAATTTATAAATTTCAGAATGAGAAAAATGAGTTAAAATCTTAGATTTTACCCTCCGAGCGGTGCAAACATCTTTTTCCGTTAAACATGTTCAGTTCAAAAGCAGATAGCTCGTATTTATTAAGTAAATTTTTCATTTAGAAAATAATTTAAAAAAGTTTTTAAACTCACACTAAATTTGTTCTAAACTCGAATATATCCATGATTCGTTAGGCTTTGATCCATGCATTACACAACAACGGCTTCTTTTTCTGATTTCGAATTGCCTGAGGAAACTGACGTTTTTAATTCTGAATTGTTACTTGTTGCATTTCGTGCTCCTTCAGTTTAGGAAATTAACCCTGATTTATGCTTTATTTAGCTTGAATCCCAATTTAAGCTTTCCGGAACCTCTTCTGACGAATTAAATTTCTTATATTATAATATTTCTTATTATATTATAATATTTCTTATTATAATATTATTATAATATTTCTTTCTATTGGTATAAAATGAATAGAATCAATTTTTTGGCAATCCCTGTGAAATTTGAAAATTTTCAACTTCTGGAATAATTCTGATTTCTCTTAGAATTTTCGTAATCTTGCATTACCATAGATTATTTCGGAAATTTTTTGAATTATATTCCAAACAACTATCATTATGCTTTATTAAATATTATAGATTATTTTCAGTTTTATGCATGGAAATTCGATAACTTGAAACTGACGTTGTTCAAAATAAATATTCCATATATTAAGAGATTTGAGTTAAGAAAAACTGCGTTTAAAAACAAGTACAAGTCATTATAAAACGAAATCTTTTAAGCTGAAATTGGCGCGTTAAAGATTTATTTTTCTATTTAAATAAATAATTGCTATAATAATAGTATTCAGCATTTTGAATGCCATAATTGCACAATATACCTTCCAATTATAGAGCAGAAATGACATCTAGCGTGTTCAAAGTATTTTTTAAAAGAAGCGTATTTGTTTTTTTTATACTAAATACTTTGGTACATAAAATAAAACAATTAGGTTGATGCAATGTTTGTGATGCCTATTAACTATAAAAGCATTTCAGAAATGTGAAATTCTTAAAATTTCTTTGACCTCGATACATAAAATATTACATAACATCTTCGAATTCTAGACGATGTTTTATCAATATATTAATAATAAATTCCAAAGACAAGACCATAGAATATTTCATAATATTAGGGTTATAACTCTTTTATTAGAACAAGCGGATTAAATATAATGTTAAGTGAACCTGATTAAGAGCCATTAATCTTCCCATCCAGACGCTGAAAAATTTGAAAAATGCTACCATGTGCCACAAAATGAAAGAAGCAGTTAATGTAATTTAAATTTTTAATTGCTCTAAACAGTATTTCTACTAAATTTAAAATTACGCATTAGCCGAGAAAAACATAGTTTGCTATGTTACGAAGCTGGAAAGTTGTTTTCCTGACATCCTAATTTTAAAACAAGATCAAGAGTATGATAGAGAATTTGCTGGAAAGCAAGGCAATGAATATCTTGGCGGCAAAGTTGGCAAAATATAGAGTGTCTTCGGCGTCAAGAAGAAGCTTCTAGAACTTTCAAGAATTTTGCTCGTATCTCTACTGGGAACAGAAATTTAGAGAGCCTTCGAGAGATTTCTATGTGACGACACATCCTGTTGGCAAAGGTATAAAAAGCAACTTACTCAAACTAGGGAATTAAAGGTCTTTCGAGCTTTGCCCGCCGTCCAAGTTGGTTATCTGATAGACACTGAGCGCTATTGAAGCGTTCTTATGTCTACCTGTGTCATTAATTTATAAAAAAGCCGATTAGTTTTATTGTTTGTGCAACGTTTTGGTTTCTGAAATATTCGTGGAATAAAGAGTCATTATATTTTTTATTATCCTGCTAGTTGTACTACATTCACATATATCCACAGGAACAATTTTCATAACAATAACTTTATTCAATTAAACTTTATTTACATTTTGTAAAGATAGCTTTAGATTCAGGGGGATTACGCGCTTTGCGGTGAAACACTTGAGGGACCATTAAACACCTTAAGCAGATACTAATTGATTTTACTTCGCCAGGCAATATAATTATAGTATTAAAAATAGTTATATTATTATAAATTAGAATATTATAATTTCGCAAAGTTTAAATAATTGTAACTATGTTTTATTAATAATATTTGCGTTTTCTATAATTTCAATTATTATTATTAATATATTTACATAAAAATATGCGGAGAGTGAGATTTCAAAATAAAAGAACTAACTATATATTTAGTCGCACAAAACAATTTACGATATACCTGTAAATCCAACTTATTCTCTATTATATTCTAAAAGCCGCAAAATAGTGTTGCGCAAACCGTAAGTTGCGAGAAAATTTTTGTGGGTCGCCAAATTGAAAGAAATTTGTTTGACAATAAAAAAATATCAGGACTTTCTTCAACAAGTATCAGCTACCAGTAAAACAGTGAAAAGAGATGATATTATTTATTAAAGTAGAACTGTCTGTATCGGCATATAATACCATTACTTCGGCAAACGGCGGAAGAACAAGCATAGCGATAAAAGTTAGTTGTAAATATGAGATACCATCTATGGTGGAATTCATATCAACTTGGATTGGTCTAACATTTAGTAGTAGTCATCTATTGTAGATCTTATTCAGTCTTAGTGTAGGGAAAGAGCATCTGATGTGTGTTGATTGCAGGGATAAAGTATGAAACCTGCTAAATTAAAAGGCATTTGCGAACCAAACTCCAAAAATTAACAAGTAAATTTAAAATATTTTTCAAAAAACGAGTTGAAAAATTAAATATATTTCTGAAGAAAAGAAGGCAAAAACTTCCGGAGAAGATTTTGCGGGCATTCTTAGAACTTTTATATTTAATACGCAAAAATTTGAAACCACATACACACATTTGGAGAATCGCTCATTCTTCCTTCGGCAATTAAAAATACATCAATTATGCACGGAGAAAAATATGGCAGCGATTTTAAAATCATACCATCATCAAGAAATAAAATCTTTCGCTGAATTGCCGCCATATAACGTAATATAGAGTCATGTCTGTTAAAATTGATTTTAACAGACTCTTTGCTCTACAACTTCCTGATAATTACAGACATTAGTAAATTGTCTCAATTCATTTTTTTATGTGAGATATGTTTATGTAGAAGACATGTCAAAAGAGTTTTTTTGTTCTAAACTTTGGAAGGAAATATAACTGGAGAGATCATATTCGAAATTATAATTAGAAATTTGAAACAAGTGACCTTATCTGGACACACTGTTTGCGATTTGACCTGATGATGCTGTAGCATTAATGTAGGACTAATAGGGTGAATAAAGAAAATTGGTCCTCATATATTATTCAACCATTGCATTTGAAATAGAGAACCTCTCTCTACAAATGATATTGATAAAGAAGCGCACATGATATTAGAGGATGTTCTTATTGTAATTATTAACATGGAAGACAAAAGCCTAACCAGTCGTCTCTTTTCAACACTCCGTAATGAGATGGGTTCTATGCTTGAGAAATTATTTCTACATACCGAAGTCAAAGGACTCTCAAAATATTGTGACGTATCTTCGATTTGAGAAAGGAAATGAACTTTTTTTGGTAGAAAAGTAACATATATAGGCAATTTCATTTATTAATGAAGACTAGCTCGGAAAACATTGAAAACAGTTATATGGCTCAGATTTTCGAAAAACTTAATTATTTTAATTTCAGCCCACAAAGAGAGAGTAGAAACATTTTAAAATCGAGCAGTGAAATTGAAGCTTTTAGAAATAAGTTAATACTTTGGCAAGGAGAATGGAATAAAATTAATGCAGACATATCCCTGTGCTTTTCAGAATTTACTAAAGAAAATAATTTAAATTTCTTATTATTTAAAGCATCATTTCCCTCATATGTTAAAACTGGAAGAAAACTTTTCTAAAAGTTTCATAAAATTTCCTGATAATGAATTACGTTGGATATGTGATCTATTTTGTTATTGATATTGTTGAATTTTTTTCGTTTGATATTTTCATAGGGATTTAAATGAAAAAGAATCGTAATCAACGTTTCAAGCAACGAAATACGCTGCATTCAATATAAGTCTCTGTCTTCCAAAACATTTTGGTCATCGATTGGAAACGAATATAAAGGTTTGATGAAATTTTAATTAATATTTTGATTTCGCTTTCATCGATCTACTTATATGAAAACAACATTTCATAATTTGTTGTCATTATAACAAAATATCGATCTGGATTGGATTCAGAGGATGAAATACGTCTTGCGATTCCCTACACAGACCCGAACATAGAAGCAGTCATGAGCTTTTTGCATGCACATACCTCACAATGAATTCTTATGATGTAATGTATTTTGATAGTATTTTTTATTTACATCCATATTTATAAACCAAACCATAGCTTCATACAAATATGTGTTTTATGCAGATTTTTAAGAAAACATATATATAAGCGCAAATGCCAAAAAAAATTTCCCTCTGACTGCGTCGACAAATAAAACGTCTACTGTCTATCCAGAGGTCGGAAAAAATTTTAGGCAAAATGCGGGGGTTAGGATTGAAAAGAGTTTTCGCATCAATGGTGATGATACTCTAAAAAATAGGCATGTTAAGGGCGTCACAACATTGTGATCGCTTTAATCCGCATCAATTTAATTTTGGAATCCTCTGTTACTTCTAAAAGAGAAGAAACAAAACGTGAGAGAACAAAAAAGAGTAAGACAGAGTGCAGTTAGGGCAGTAGTAAAGAAGTAGAGTGACGCCGGTCATGAGATTATGACGTGACGTGTATTGACTAAATGGAATACACTCGTCACCAACATCATTATACGCGAATGGGTCAAATTTGAAAGCAATGCAATTCCTGGAAAGAAAGCCGTAGGTAATTACAATTTAAAATGAATTGAAATTGTCTTTCAATAACTCATCCTTAAATTACGTTTATTGTTATTCATAAAATATCTTAAATTTGCTACAAACTTTTAAGATATACATATTTTACCGCTTCCAAAATATATAAATGACGAAAGAAAAACGTTTTGTCTTCGAAACTCCGTATTCATAACAATTTTTTTTATTGCAAATATTCATATTCATAGTAGACTGAACAAACACAAGTACTTGTATCCTTATTAGCATACTGCAAAATGAAAATCAATTTTTTCTCGAAGAAAAAAGAGTAAATCCAATGAATATTTCAAATTTCAAATAAAGATGATTTCCTTTTCGAAGCTTGGGGAGGAAGAATTCGGTGACACTTCTTTAAACAGAAGCGGGTTTCTGAAAATTTTGAATGCAGAAACAGTGAATTTGTAATTCAGAGATTTTCTATGAAATGCTTTGCAGTACTTTTCCAGAATACGTTCTACGGTTCACGAATCGGATTGATGTCACGCATACGTAGTTTTAAATTCGTTTGAAGAAAAGCTGTTGTTGTAAGATTCAGCTTTTATGAAATCATGGCTATCTCATAATCACACCTCTCCTTGGGTTTCTTATATACCAACTCGTTTTGTATTTATCTTCGCAATATCGTGAACAAAATAGAGTACGCATTTAGGATATTTTCTGGCTGACAGACTGGGTCCAACAATTTATACATATCTACAATTGTTTGTCAAGATGACAATTATCTCATAAACGTTACTCGCTGCCTTCTTCAGTAATCCTGTTTTCCTTCGTAAGAATGGAAAGACTGGCAAGACATTGAGGAATTGTTTCAGATCTACAATTGTAGTAATAAAACCACTCGTTTGCATAGAGACAGATAGAATATTTCGCTGACAGATTTCGTCCAAAATTTGATAGAAATGTGAAATTTGGGTGTAAAGACCCCTTAACTTAATGTATGTATACTTATATTTTACTTATATACCCTTCTAACTTACTGTATGTATACTTATATTTTTAATATTCATTCCTAGGAGCTGTGTCGATATTCGATTTATCCAAAAAAGATCGACACTTAAATAAAATAATTTTTTAATAATAATTTTTGGGTATCGATTTAATTAAAACACTTTATCGATATCGAGCCTACGATGCATTGTCGCGTAATGTGTCATCGTCCAACATGAATTGCGAATGACTCTATCCTCAGTTCATTTCCTTCCGGATAAGTTTGTGAGTTTCGGTTATTGATAGCGGTTCCCACTTACTCGGAACTTGATTCATCATTGCTTTCTGCTAATTCCTTAAAGCTTGCTGATAACCTCAATGACAAAAGTAGGAATTATTCATAGCGGTGTTTTATGGCAACTATATTGCTTTTTTCATAATTCTTTCTGAATACTGTTTCGGAATAATTTGGAGATATGGAAAGTCAGCCCTTGTAAAAGATAAATATCGTAAGTGAGGAATATGAATTTTCGCCAGAGTAGACTTTGGTTGTTCTGGACTTCACAGTGCGGGTGTTTCCCCTTAAGTTTCTTTCAGTGCCTACACAATGTTTGCAAGGATTTCCATAAAATCATTTTGCCATGTTTTTACTACATTAAAATTCTTGTTTTAGATATGCATTTTGTTCTTATTATAAATTACGGGATTATAATTTTTAAATGCAATCCAAAATCGAGTAAAACTAAATGGAAATGACAAATGATAAAAAAATAAGAGCGGAATGAAATAGTTGAAATTGCACAAAATGTATATAATTGAAACCTTGCCTCTTACACAAATCAAATTTCCATGCTAATGATTTATACATTTATGGCTACAAATCTTTTATCTAACATTTTTAATTATATTGCTCGCATAAAAATAAGGCCAAGACATCTCTTATAAAATGAAATAATTTATCAAGAAAATGTTCCTACTTCATTGTCGAAGAACCCTTTTTTTAATATGAAACAATTTGCTCTGTTGAATTATTTTTTTGGACATTCTCACAAACGACGTTGTAGGTAAATTTATATTCCCTCGTCCTAGATATCCTATTCCCTACCCAATTTCTTTTCGGATAGATATAAGGCTAACGCAATTTAGGGAATTTGAATACTAGTTGAGAATTTCTGTTTCGCAAGAACTAAACCCCTGCAATCGAGAACCTTGGCATCTCCATCAATGATAAAACAATACTTTCCAAAATGTTCATTTAGAGATATAGCTGCTTTCGCAAAATATGACAGAAGGAAATTGTGATACTATTCTAGTATAAACTTCAAATTTCAAGGGAATACTTCTCTAACACATTATAAAGTATTCTGTCAGTTCCGCATTATTTCGTAGAAAAATTTGTATATTATAAGGAAAAAACATGCGGAAAAATCTGGGATCTTTTAAGAAAACCTTTATATCTTCCAGAATAAATTTGTTATTCTTAAAAAATGCATGTAAGTAGCGTGCAAAGCAAATAAACCCATTGATGAAATTTGTAAACTATTATCAGCTTTCTGCGGAACAAGGTGAACCAAGATTTTTTAGTCTTCATCAATTTCCAATGGCTGCGAAAGGGGGGGGGCAATAAGACCCTACTTTTTTCAGAAAAATTAAATTTTTATTAGAAAAAACGATTATTTATAAGTGAGGAAATTTACTAAGCTTAGTAGAAATTAGAAAATTCTAGCTGGTTCTGTAATGAAAGCTACTTCTTCAATAACGCTGATGTGAATGTAGGAAGACGGGACAATACAAACTTGTCTGGAATGACAGCGTTAAATACCGGAAAGTTTTGAAAATATCACTATTGGTCCAACGTGCCCCTTTGCCCAACAAGCCCCGGTCTACCCTACACAAGAAATTATCTTTTTTAGTCGATTACTTCCAATCATAAAAAATAAACGCATGCAAGTACTTGTGCATTGTTAAGACTTTAATGCTTTGTGCTCAAAATTTATTCAGGAGGAAATGAAAATTGTTCAGAATTTCATCCGACCTTGAAGATTTGGCGGCGGAATAGAACCGGGGGCCTTTGGGACCAGAGTCGAACATCTTAACCACTAGACAAAAGGAATTCCAAATGTCCGGAGGTGGATATTGGCTAATATAAACCAGAGTAAGATGGTGTATCAAGGTGCGCCACAAAGATATCATATTGTTTGCAGGACACAATCAAAGTTTACGAAGAATATTTCAGTTGTACGGAATATTTTAATGCATCAAGCATTTATCGATTTAGATTTTGATATAGATTTTCGTAGCATTATGTTTAGGGTTATAATTTGATAATGCACTTTCGATTATGTTCACTGAAAGGAAAAAAGAATTTCTTTAATATACTCTTCTCCCAATATATCCTTAGTGTCCTTGTCGGAACCGTAACAATAAATGTATTTCTAAAACGAATTAAATGACAACACCAGAAATCATTCTTGATGCATTTTTAATGGTGGGATAGGCTGTAAGAGTGTAAGATTTTTTTTACGAGAAATAAATAATAAAAGATTATGTAAACATTTTTAAAGTCAGCGTATGTTTTGTTACCCAGTTTAGAGCGTCCCGACGCTGCTTATTTTGAAACTACTCCACTAATAGCTGAGACTGGAGCAATTAATGGAAATGAAAGTTTTATTCATATAGCCTATGGTTGGTTACAGAATTGTGAGGTTAAAGGATAAGCACTCTTTTGGTATGTACAAACGAGGATTCAAAGTAAGGCTGTATAAAAAGCGTATGATACGAATAAAATGAAAGGACTTTGTGAAAATAATGGATAAAATTTATATAAATATAAATTTAAAACTTATTTTGTTTCTCTTTAATATTTATAAAATTTATTTTCAAGAATTTTGTTCGTACCATTCTTTTATTTAAACTCTTTTTATATTTATACATTTATTTTATTGCTATGGGCGAAAATAAGAGGCGATTTTAGGCGTATTTTAAGTGCTTGGTAATATACCGAGCACAAGTGGTACAAAGAAAAAAATACTTTAATGGTTTCAATATAAAAATTCATTTTCATGAATTTTGTTCTTACCAGTTTTTGTATTTCAACTTTTTATATTTATTTCATTGCTGTTGGTGGAAACCTGTCGCTACCTGGAGCTTATTTTAAGTGCTTGGTAATATATCGAGCACACTTGCCGCTTAAGGGATACAAATCTACCTATGGGCTTGAGCATATATCACGCATAATAAATAACATTTGTACTCTACCATGACAGTGTTAGTACAAAATGGGCAAACCATAGACTTAATGTAATTTAATTCTGCACCCACCAAATGTGTTTTGGCCCAAAATTTATGTTTCATGTATTGAATGTAAGCTCTAAATGTTTATGTTCCCTTATAATATAGTGTTGTATCCTATTTCTTATTTTTGCTTCTCAATGTTTACAAAGCTTTTATATACAGTATCACCGCGAGGTGGCTCTACTTAATTTGGTCACATATTTTATACTATGCAATCATTTTGCTCTCAACACCCGACCTATCGAGATGTATTGTAAGGTATGGTTTCTCTCGCAACTTTGTAATTGCAATCTTGCATCATGCAGGTTCTATAAATTCCACTTATTGAAGAGTCGAGCTGCATCCGATCTCCTAGAAATACTAGATGATTACGCAAAAGTGTACCTACTTTGTGTAAATAATATTAATAAAATATAATATTTGAACATACAGTATTTTAGTCTTGGGTATTTTACTCTCAAATTAATGATGTCGAGAAATTTACTGTAGAATTAAGAAAAATGATTTTTCAGGAGATTATCAAACGCATATCAACAAATCTTTGGAGCGAGATTACCTGGAATTTGAAGTAAACCAGATAATAAAATTTCGCTTTACTCTGAAGATTGCCTTTGGCTTCAAACAAAATGCTAGATAACATTGAAACTATCCAGAAACAGAGGGTTTTCTAGGAGGTCTTCTAAGAGGCTGTAACGTCTGACTCAGAAATAGCCAATTTTTATACCAAATATAAATTTATTAGATATTTACAAAAAGAAGTTGTTTTATCGTACAAGCAATTTGAAAAACTAACTTTCAAGCTTTTTAAAATAAACAATCACAAAAATTTACATTACGTGCAATCGGTGCCTCGAGAAAATACATCAAAGCACCAGTAAAACCGTCTTAGCTCACAATTTGATTATAAGAATGAAACCTAAAACCAATTCGATGCAAGGCTTTTGAATTTGTTTCTTTACCTTAAATCACGACTTCCCGGCAAATTGATCATTAATTCTGCTTGTACGGCTGGAATCTGGCGAATTGCCTAGTCTGAGGTATTCTATATTTCCTCTCAGATACTTCATTTGATGCTTGCGGCAGTTTTCTATGATTTGCGATGTTTTTTTCTTGATGCATTTTAAATATTTATTGCGGTAATAATGATGTGATTAAAATTTTCCATTTCAGTCTCAATTTCATTTATACTGGAAATGTGAAGATAAGCTATTAGTGTTTAATTAATGCTGGCGTGAAATTTTATTGAATTGGCATGATCTGTATAACCTCTGAATGCTGTTGTCGGGAACTGTGAAGTCGTTTGAATGTCTGAGATGTGTTTCAAGCATGCCGACTCGTGCAGCTTCCATTTTTCAATGACATTCTTAAATATCCCATCAAAAAACAGAAGGCAAGGAATTAAACCCCCTTGTTCTAAAAACCGTTAAAAATATGAGTTCTGTTGACACCACAACGAAGGAGAGAATTAAACAAAAAATAAATGTTTGCCTGAGTAGTATTACGACAGGACTCCAAACGTAACTCCCTGAAAATACCGCTGTGCCCTTCATTTATTTTTAATCTAAATTTATATTTAAAGAAATTTTTACATTTTTTCTAGTGTTATTAAATTAGTTAACTTTTAACTTTTGGACGATTTGACTACTAATCTTTTGGTTTCGTTACTATGTTGCGTTTTTCATAACCTGTATTGTGTGATTAGGAAAGATTCGAACTTTGTATTGAGTCAGATATCTGGAAAAGAATACAACCGTTTATTCACGTGGATTTAGAAGACTGGTGCTCTTTTCCGAGTTTCGTTAAAAATATCACAGCGCCGCTCGAAAGTCAGTCCAAAAACTCTGTTTCTCGAAACGCAACTGTAACTTAGCTCCATTTCAGTTCATAATTCAATATTTCATTCTGTGGTATTTATTTCTGAGTTGAGTTTCGAGTTTTATAGCGGTGCTACAAACTTGGCTCAAACGTAGGATTAGTTAGACTTCCTCGAGATAGAAACAGGAAATTTCATCAGCCATTCTTTTAATGAATGCAAAATTTGCAACAGACCAGTATGTCCTTTATCATTTGTTTTGTTGTAGTTGTGATATTTTAAACTATTAACAATTGGTGTAATTCCACATTCGCATATTCTTGATCGTTATGACATTTTATAGTTCTGCTTTTAGGTTGATTTATTACAAAACGGTTTTGCTCGGGAATAAAAAAAAATTCAAATAATATACACCTCTTCAGCTATCAATATGCTTTATAAAATACAATATAATTTTAGAGTTTCACTATAAAGTTCTGAATCTCCCCTTTAACTTCAGAATGGCGCGGCGACAGCTTTGTAATAAAGCTGTAACCGGTGTAGTAAAGTGGCTTTATATGTGCTAAATTGAATGTGTGCATTTTACAATTCAACTATTAACCGAGCCAAAACACAAAGTTGGAGTTCTTATCTCAGAAACATCATAAAATACCATAAAAAGATAAATTACAAACTAATTAGTGCTAAAAGAAATGCGCACACTGATGGTCAGAACAAAACCATAAAACGCATAAGTTTTTAGTCAATATTTCCGAATCTGAGGCGTCATGAGCTGAATAGACCACATTCCTCTTAAAATAACTGCATATCAAAATTATTAGAAAAAAAGAGTTAAAATTAAAAATTATTCTTAATTCTTCTTTCTAAGAATTAAGAGATATTACTTTTAATATTAATGCTAACATTTCATTTACACAAAGAATAATATCTTTTAGTCTATTACTTCCAATCATACGAAATAAAAGCATTCAAATACTTGTGCATTACTTAAATTTTAACGCTTTCTCCTCAAACTTTTTCAGGAGAAAGTGAAAATTGTACAGAATTTGCACCGCTCTGGCAGAATAATACATATTACTACATAAATAAATCTATGTCAATGGTTATATTATTTCTCAAGATATCAATAAGAATTCAAAATTTTACTAAAACATTAGAAACTCAAAATTTCATTTGCTTATAATTACGAAACAAAAAATGCTTGGGGGATGAAACTTGGTATTCCAGCATGAATATTTATGCAGTTTCGAAATTTTTAAAGAAAAATATTTGTTTGCGCTGGAAACTTTGAAGTTAATGCTATTATAAATATGTATACGACCCTTTAAGGACATTTTAAATATGAAACCTTTACTAGACCTTATTTCCTGAAAAGTTTTACCTTTTGTTTTAATATGCGATGAACGAGTGCAAAATAATGTGTGGGGGACCTCCTTTTTCTCCGCTATTTTACATAATTTCCACTCCTCTGGAAAATATTATAATTTTTCAGGACACTATCAGATTTTTTAAAGAAAATTTTAGTTCCACAGAATATTTCAACCCATCAGGCATTTTGCGATCTAATATTAAGATAATTAATTTTAACTTGACGTTTAAAGTGGGAAATAAATCAAAATTCTACAAGTGAAATTTAAAAACAAGAAGAAAACTTCACTATCTAAATCTGCAGACTACTCCTTTTATATCGAGAATACAAAATGTCGGATATCTTCCAATCTATTTATGATATATTAACGAAATTTAATATCTTGGGGTATTCTTTCATGAGGAATGCATATATGAGAGAGGTGACGGCTATTGCAAAGACAACTGGTTGTCGATTACACTGGTTTATTTCATTTCCGGTTAAACCTGGCGGTTATAACCGCCCAAAGGAACAGGTTTTCCTGTTTATTTATAGAATAAACAATATTTTTTCGTACATATTTGAAGTAAATTAGCCCATTGGGAAATATATATCATCTATCATATTCACTCTAAATCTTTCAGTAATGTGGCGAGGATCTGAGAACGAATCATGGAACAGTAGAAAGTTTTGTAATATTTTCGCACTCCTGTTTTTAAGGATCTCAAAAGCTTTTGATATAGACTTTGGAAGCCTTATGTTTAGAGTTATAATTTTTTAACACACTTTCGATAATGCTCACTAAAAGGGATAACGAAGCTTCCTTTAATATACTCATCTCCCAAAATATCCTTAGTGACCTCATCGAAAGCATTAAAATATCGGTATTTCTGACACCAATTAAATGACTCCACCTGAAATCATTCTTGGTGCTTTTTTAATGGTGGGTTAGTCTGCAGGAGTGTTGTGGAACCAGAACGTTGTTCAATCACAATTTTTTCCTTTTTTTTACAAGAAATAAATAATAAAAGATGTGAAAATATACTACAAACAGCGTGATGTTTGTCACCCAGGCTTAGAGCGTTAATGTACTGCTTTTTGAGCGTCCGGACACTGCTTATTTTGCTACCACGCCATTAATAGCCTCAGAATTAATTTTACTCAAAAACCCTGCGGTAGGTTACAGAACTTTAGAGGTTATAGAGCAATTAACTCAAATAAACTCCGGCATGTGGAAGTTGTGTATTGTTGGTATTGATCGAATCAAAGTATTACATTTCAACGAATATGACGAAAACCGTGCGCATGACAGATGCACCGCCTTTACAACTTAACACCGAGTTGCTAATATATTATTTAACCATATTAAATGAATTTATTTTAATTGTAGAAAAATTAATTCAAATATTTTCTAAAAAAACCTCTCCCTTTGTATGCTAGAGAACTGAATTCTTTATTTTACATATTTTCCGAAGCTAATTTGACAAGTTTGTTATACCCGGTTATTGAATTTTATTTAAAAATTAACAGCAAGATAAAAGCCGTTTAATCGAAACAAAAAAGACGATTTTCGGTTTTAAACGGTATGTTTTTCCGATCTCTAATTTATGGCATCAAAAACAGGTGTTTATTATTTAAAATTATTCCAAAATTTTGAAGTTAGATTACCCTTAATTTTAAACCGTAGAATCTTTTAGTATCCTTTATTTCCTGTGAAAAGGTACCTTTTCTTTCTATGTGCGATGAACGACGGCAGAAAAATTCTGGGTGGCTACTTTTTTTTCCGTGACTGTATAAACAAGGATTCAAAGTAAATCTATATTGACACCATATAATATGGGTAAAATTATAGAATTTTGCAAAAATGCTGGATTAAATTTTTTAGAGTGGTAAATTTTTATCTTATTCTGATTCGCTTTAATATTATTTCAAATAAAGATATTTATTCCCATATATTTTGTGCATACCACTTTTTTATTTAAACTTTATTTAGTAATACATATTGTTACGTAGTTTCATAGTTTCTTTTCATTAACATGCTAATTTAAGCAATGAACTTCGCGGCTTTGGCGATCATATTGGCAACTTTGCGACAGTGTCGGCGACCATTTTGGTGACAAAAGGAGTCTTCTAAGAAATTCATGAACAGTGATCCTATCTCTACTATATCATTAAATATCAAGAACCTTCTAGAGATTACTATGTGACGTCACTTTCTGTTCGAAAAATATAAAAGCAAACTCTCAAACCAAGAATTGATGAGTTGGATTTTATAAATAGCTGATGAGAGGGAACGAATATCTGACCCAAATTTATTGTGGCGTCAGCAGTGAAGCTGGCGAACAGATAGACATTGAGCGCTATTGAAAGTGCTGTTCCTCGGATTTATTAATGACCTGCTATCTGCCTGTGTTGTTAATTTATACAAGTGCTGTTTTGTTACCTGTGCTACGTTAGTTTTTTGCTGAAATCTTCGTTAAATAAAAAGTTTTATTTTTTATCCTATTTATTGGGCTGCATTCCCCTACACCCACCGGAAAAAGTTTGTAATATTAGTGTCAGAAGTGGAATAATCTGAATTTTCATTTGAGTGCCTTTGACCAAAGCTATGAAGGAAAAATTCAAGTATGACAATAGAAATACACGCTGGACAGGAAGATATGAAGACCGGAATGGAGAAATGACAAGAGGAGGTGAAGATTCAAATCCGAGGTGTCGAAAGAAGGATTGAAGGAGCAAAAGGCGAAGTTCAGAAGAAGACCGAGGAAGTAGAAGGAAAAGTTCAAAGTAAGATTGAGAAAACGAAGTTGAAGAGAAGATTGTGGAGGTAGAAGACAAAGTTAAAGGGAAGATCAGCAACATCGAGAAAAGACTCCGTGAACTTGAGGAGGGACCTAAAAACTTCCTGGGAAGTCCAGAATTCACGTATTCCAGACCAAAAGTCAAACATTTGACATCTGAAGGACAAACTTCATGGACTGTTTACAAAACTCAGTTCGACTTTGTGAGCTCTACAAATAGATGGACGCATTTTGTGAAAGCCAGTCAAGTTGTGGCCTGTGTCCGAGAATATGTGTCCCAGATTCTTCAAAGAATACGAGTTGATAAGTTGACAGACCTAACTACCATCGAGAAAGCTCTGGAATCCAGATTTGGAGACATCCATCTTACCAAATTTTATAGAACTCAACTGAAGACATGTCGACAGAAGCCAAGAGAAAGCCTTCAAGTATTGGCCGCCGATGTGGAGCGACTAATGAGCCTGGCCTACGCCGAATGTCCTCTGGATGTTCGGGAAAGCTAGCAGCCCAATACTTCGTCGACGCTATCAGAGAGACGAAGACACGCATCATTCAATGAGGTTGAAGGATGACATAAATTTTAAATCAGCTCTGACATATAATATGAATTATGAGGCTGCGAGAACTGTTTCGAAGACGTCCAGGCACGTAGGATTCATAGAGATATAGGACGATACAAGGAAAGAAAGAGATGATAAATGTTATTCTCTATTTGAAGAATTTGAAAAATTTGTGGACAGCCTTGCTACTGAGCAGGACGCTATTCGACGAAATCTGAAGGTGACTTGTAAGTGATTTAAAAAAGGGGCATGTACAGAGGGAGTGTTAAGCGAAATAAATCAACTCATAAAAACTAACTTGCTTCGTCTTGCGGAGCAAAAGATATCTCCTCTGAGTAAAGCCCCCGATTAAGGACTGAAAGCTTCTGCACTTAGCTAGGGGGAAATGGACTGGATCTGGAAGGATTGATTTGTGGTATCCCGTATTTAATGCTACTGGACACAGGTACAAAATGTAACTCTTTCAAAGCATACCTGGCCGAAAATTAAAGGAATGACTTATTTTCACCGCTCCTAACAATTCTTTTAAGACTTCTACTGGTAAAAAATCAGAAATAAATGGGAAACTATATGCATCAATCATATGTGGATGCAGAAAATTCCATCACAGGGTTTACGTAGCTGACATCACCGATTCATATATTCTCTGCCTGTATTTTCTTCGAAAATTGGAATTTACTGTAGGCCTGGAGAAGAACGAAATACGGACAGTAAGGGAGCAAATTCCTTTGCTTTCAGCCAGTATACAGTATCTCAAAGGAACCTCTCACGGAAATAAAGATGCCTTCACTCGACGACTCTGTGTTGAGAGCCACGATCTTTCCTCGAATGCTGAAAAGAAATTTGAAATGGAAAAAGATATTTCCGTAAAAGTTTTAACAATGACAACTAAGGATAGCTAGTCTTCAAGTGACATCCAAAAAGCGCAGATGGAATACCCAGATATTTGACCAAATCTGAAGAAGAAACTAAATTAGTCGGATCGACCATCTTGGCAAGAAATTGCTCGAGAGAGTCCTGCAACGAAACAACACTGCACTCTTTGGGTCTCCTTCTATCTTAAGGATGGTGTTCTATATCGCAAGAGTGAGAGTAATCGTGGAAGCTCTTTTCTACGTCAACTAATTCTTCCGAAGGGCCGAATTCAAGAAGTCCTGCGAGAGACTCATGGCAATACAAGTGGAGAACACTTTGGAGTCATGAAAACTGTACGAAAAACCCGGGATAGATTTCATTGGGATTGACATTGCGCCGACGTCAAAAAATGGCGCAGAAAATGCCAAGCTTGCGGAGACTGAAAATGACCGAACACAGAACAAGAAAAGGTCATTGACGGGATGGACTCCAGTGGATATGCGATTTGATCGAACGTTGATATTGCCCTGTAATTTTCAGTTTGGACGACCGAGAGATACGCCTTTCTACCCGAATAAAAACATGAGTAATTCAGAGGCACGTTTGCAAAGCGTACAGGCGTTTGCTAGAGAGAGAGCTAAAATGTCTAGGAAACGAAAGACGACTCCAGAGCAACAGAACACAATTTTAAGGAGGGTGATTTAGTCTGGATGTATAACCCGAAGCGACAGGGAGGTCTGAGTCCGAAGTTACAATAAAAGTCGGAAGGACCTTATTCTTTTTTCAATAAACTGAAAGATGTTGTCTACAGAATACAGAGGTTGCCGGACGCCAAGCCAAAAGTCATCCACATTAATCGGCTAGCTCCATAACAGGGCAAATAATCATAGTTCTATGTAATGAGACTTCCGCGACGTGCCTTTTTTAAAGAGGGGATCAGTGTTACGAAGTTGTGAAGTTTCTTCCCTAACATGCTAATCTTAGCTACAACAGATAATATGCGAAGAAGAAAGTAACTTAAATTAAAGGAAACTGAGGATCTTTCCAGCACCGAATTCCGCTTCCACAGTTACAGAGCGCAGGCTTTCGCTACTACGTTTTTAAGCTGAAGGGGACCTGCCGAGTTCGGCAGCTCAGATGAGCTAGAACCAGAGTTTCAAACATTTTACCACCACAGAAATTTTTTTCGCGAGCTAAAACTTTGAAAATAAGTAAGAAAATGAAGGAAAATTAATGATAAATAAAAATTTAATTTTTGTAGTAGTTAAATTTAAATGAAACATTTTGCAATCCGTAGGATTTTTTCGAGAACTTTTAGTTATAAATGGTGATGAAATACATATGAGAAATTTTCCAAGATAAAAATATTTTCAAAATTTTTCCGACCCACAGTATTCTGCGCCATTCTATTTGGGATCATGATTCATACTTTAAGAAGCTTCGATTTCGAATAAAACACGGCTCGCTTCAAGTAACAGAATTTATGAAAGATTATTGATAAGTGTATTCCCATTTTAAAATATCACAGTGCAACTTTAGATGGATGTAATAGAATAATTTTTTTTCGTCTTTGAAATTCCCATTACTACATATTACATTAGAACTCTGAGTCTGCTTTTTAACATTAAAAAATAATAAAATATTTTCTGACGCACGCAATATGAAACGGAATATGTTATATGTAGGACTGCTTGGATTTCAAAGAATAACATATTTTTTAATCATCATAAAAGCAACAAGGTCAGTGTCTTTTTTTATCTTTTTGCTGGAAACAAAGCAAGAGAAATGGGTTTATATTAAGTAATTTTTAATTATACTAATAAATAGTATTTGCTTATTCCTATTTTAAATTTCACCATAAAATGTTTTTCTTGTTAAATGATAAGAAAATTATTTTATTTCGGTACTGTACTCTCATTTTATTGTTCATCCGCAGCTGTGCGGATTTGTATAAATGTAGTAAGGAATACACAGGGAGGAAATGGAAGACAAATTTCGAACTGAAACGAAATTCGAAACTGTTGGAGCGATTTTGATAAAACTTGGTAAGCATGTTCCTCATTAACCGACTTGAAGTACTGTTGGGGTAAATAAGCCCTAACCGATCCTTCAGTATAGGTTTTGGCAATGTCTCCGAAATATATGTAAAAAATGGACTGATCGAAATTAAACTTAATTCATAATTTTCAATAATGTCGAATTAACCCTTTAGGTTGATAACTACCGATGAGACATGTAGAAATGCTTATTTTGAACGGCTGGAGCAATTTTGTAGAAGCATATTTAATTAGTTGATTTAGATACTTTAATTGTTGAAATTTTAGTTGAAAAATGTCTCCCACATTGTTCAACAACAACAGCAAAATACTTTATTGACAAATGGGCCATATTTCGCTCTCTTCTGGGTTGGATGAAGGTAAGTCATAGGAAGACATTTATCAAATGAACCAATTAGTATGAAAGTTTTAAATTCTGAATTCCTGAAATAATAAGATTCCGCCAAAAAAATTGTCTAACAATAGAAGAAATAAATGTAATAACTTTTACTATTATTAATGATAAATGAAAGAAACGTTTTGTACTATAATAATTTATGAATTATTTCATTAAAAAATTGAGAAATATCTCCCTCCAAAAGTAATATAAGTATTATGTTATTTATAAATTATTGTTCGGTGTATTTTTCTTCCTAAATATTTTGACCTTAATAACACCGGACCACGCCGGGTACTCCGCCAATATTCAATAAAATCATTTATTTTTATATGATTGAGAATATACCGAACTTAGTGGTATAAAAAAAGAAAATAATTTTCCGTTATTCGGTGATATGTAGAGAACAGCCCGAATCCGTTCATTCTGCATATATGAAATCAAATGTGATTCTATGTAGAATATGTGTAGTCGAAAAACGATCCTAAACAATCGTGTCAGAAGATCATTGAAAGTATTAATAAAATCGAATGGTCGAAAATCGTCTATCAACATACAACCAACCTCAATAAGGGAAGCAAAACCAATTTTATTTTTACGATGAGGCGACAACTGAAAGAAATGGGAATAAAGTTGTAGTACAACATGAAATCTTCTAGTTACTGAGACTAACCGAAATAAGATACTGCAATTTGTCAAGGAAGATACAGACTGGACCCTTAAGAATTGGCAACAACTCATGAGGTCATATGAATCAAGATTTGACTCTTCCACCTTCCAAAATTAATTTAAATTTAGCTTTGAACAAACTGGCAAAAATATTACCACACTCTTAATGCGATATAAATAGTCTAACAGAAAATTTCGTAGGACTGTTGACTTGTGAGTCAGTCAGTCAACAACGAAATAAAATGTACTACATTGATCTGAAAGTGAATTTGGAAGCATGAAAAAATGTCCGATGAATAATATTATAATATTCTGAAATGTCAACGTTACTTGATTATGATTGATTAAATTCGATTTGGCTCTTGTAAATCAACAGAAAGAACGCAATTAAATTACCCCGAAAATAATGCAAAAAAAATGAAACTTCGAGACCGTCTTAAGTAGTGGGGCCCCTAGGCTGTTTTCTTTTGGCATCAGACTTAAAAAATATCCAGTCATTATATCAAAAATAATTTATTTTAATTATTTACAAAAAGAAAAGAGGTTTAGTCATACATAAATTTTGAAGAACTTTCTTGCCAGCTTGAAATATTAATTAAATTCCAAACATTCACATTTCTCGCGACATTCTGCGCCTTCTGTCAAATGTCGAAGAATTTTAAAACTGCATCAAAATTTATCCTCCGTTGCCAGTTTTCAATATCTGATCTCTATTTGTTTCGAAATTATAAGCAAATAAAATTTTGATTCTCTAATAATAAGCGAAATTTTGAATTTCTGATGATATCTTAAAATAATACAGTTATTGACTCAGAAATGTCGATGTTATAGTATGACTTAGTCTGCATGTTCGGCACTTATACATTGGATGGAAAAATATTTTTGAGCTCATGAAATATTTTATCGAATTGCATGCTTAAAAAGTTTTGAATTACGCCACTTATTTATTTTAGCAGCAATCAAGCCAGAGGGCTACTTTATAAACCCATATAAAATTTCAGCATTTTCGTACGAGTAGTTTTTAAGCTACATTAATTATATTTATTTTAGGCGTAAAATGAAATACTTTGGAGTCCATCACATATTTCGAAAAAAAACACCTAATTTTTCTTCATTTCGTATTTTAAAGCATATTGGTTATTTTTAATTAATAAACTTTCTAAATCAATTTTGTTTGATACAGATTTTGTCTTTAAAAAATCACCACTTTGCCATTTTCCTTTCTGCCGACGTGAAAAATATGAAAACATGACTGCACCAGTAATTAATTCTTGATACATTTTGAATGGTGGGACAGGATGTAAGAGTGTAGTGGAGCTGGAACGCCATTCCAATCCTTTTTTTCACAAGAAATAAATAATAAAATTTTGTTTAATTGTTTTTAAAATCAGAGCTATTTTTTCACCCAGATTGGAACGGTCCGGAGCTGCCAATTTTGCAACTGCACCACTAATAGCTCAGCAATTAATGGAAATAACAGTTTTATTTAAGTAGGCTGTGATATGTTACAGAACTTGGGAGGTTATGTACTCTTTTGGTATATACAAACAAGGATTCAAAGTAAAGCTGTATGAACAGCGTATGATATGAAGAAAATGAAAGAACTTTGTGAAAATGATAGATAATTATTAATGGATAATCTTTTTTTCAATAAAAAAATTATTTTCATGAATTCAGTCTGTACCACTTTTTTATTTAAACTTTTGTATTTATATATTTATATTCATTACGAACCACTGAGCGTTTGAGGATTTCGTTAGGATTATTTAAGTGCTCGGTAATATACAGAGCATCACGCGGTACAGAAGAAGAAAAATGTTGTTGCAGGATACGTAGGGGGCAGTTCAGATCTGTTCGCTTTGCGCATATGAAATGAAGTGTGAATATTGGCGAAAATTGATTTACAAGCTACAGTTTATTACTGAATCATTAATCATTATAATACTACCCACCATTGATGACCAGTTGTTTCACCGGGTATACTGATTTTGCTTAATTCCTACAGAAATCTTTTGATGAAAAATAACTTTGAAACCTGCTTTGTTTCTTTCTAATATTCAAATAAAAAGTTTTGTCTCTTGAATTTTATTTGTAACTTTTTTTATTAAACAATTTATTTATTAATGAGTACATATTCAAATCTTTTTTATCTTCATATGGTACCCCTGTATTTGCAGTATTTAAGTGCTTGGCACCAGGCATATTCGTACAGAAGAAAATAATGATTTTACAATTGTTGGCTGTAATGCAGGGAACGGTTCGGATTCGTTCGCTTTGCGCATATGAAACAAAATGTCACTATTTTCAAAAACTGATTCACCACCAACTGTTTTGCTACTGAATCTTTAATTTTTATATTAGACGCTTCGGTGCCAGTTTCTTCCAGTGGTATACAAATTTTGTGAATTTCCACTGAATCTCTTACGCATAATTTGATATTTTTGTTTCTCTGAACAAAGTAATTTTAAACTTCGAATTTATAATAAACATTTAACCTGTGTTTTTTTAGTAACTGCAAATGCTCTGTTTTTCGTTTGAATAAACATTCCTATTGGTGTCAAGTAACTGTACGCGTCATCTATCCTTTAATTACATGAAAAACCATAAAAACGAGAATCATTTTTAATCTTCTTGGCTTAAATTAAATAATATATCTTATTATTTCCATACTATATTTACCATCACCGTATTTAAAATTGGAATAATTAAAGGAAGAGGAAAATCACTATCTACATAAAATGGAATTCAGATGTGTTTCATGTTTTTCAATTGCCAGAGTAGACTTCAGCACAGCTTGTTGTTCTGTGAGCTGTAAACATCGAGTTCCCTGAAGAAAAATGGATGATCTGCTCATTATTGCAGTTTTTAAATGTTTAGCAATTCTTTTTTTAAATGCTTTTTAATTACATAAGTCTCTGGTTACAGTCTGGTTAGAGTTGGCGATTCTGATTAGAGTGAGTGAAAAAGGAAGAGCATTGCATGAAACGGAACCAGTAAAACGGCCACCATCTTGAAACGGAATTTATAAAAATGAAAATCTTTACACTTATGTCGTTTTAAATGACTTCAAGGAACATTTGTGCCAAATTAAAGGGAAATTGTGTTTGTTTATGAATGCTTAACAAACAAATTTACTAAGGCACGAAACGCCGAACGGTCGACTTGAAACAAGACCTGGTGTCACTCGGTCGAATAATTATTACAATAATAGTTTTATATGATATTACTAGATTGCGGTAACATTATTAACATCGATGTAAGTAGTTATGTGTCCGATTACGTATAAAGAACTTATTAACTAAAGCGTTTCGACTTTATTTTTATAAGATATATAACTATGTAAAGAACTAACTGTTACATATTTTGTAAAAATTTAGCAATAAATTTATTTTCGGATACGAGGTTAGTAGTGTCCCTAGGTATTTCTCCAATTCCATGCCATGATCTCAAATGATTCGAACCCGATTGGTGCGCGTTTAGTCATCTGCGGTTGACAAAACTTTGAATGCAAATAAAACGGGTTTTTGAAACGCAACTGCATTGACGGCTTGTGGACATGATTTTGTCAGTTGGAGATGAGAACGGGAGAATGAAATACGTGCACGAGATCGGGTTATGAGTTCTGGCAATGTTTTTCGTATTAGAGAATTATTTTTTAAACATATTTTATTGTTTTGATTTCTCCATTGAAGAGTATTATGATTTGGATTAATAATAAATCAGTTTTAAGAAAACCTGATCTCGTAACTGTACCACCTCTATGGGATTTTCACTGTCAATTCTGCCAAGAGGGTGAAACACACTCTCGTCGATGACAAAATGGTTATCGGTCAGCAATATGGAATTAATCTAATGATAAAAATTTGTCTTAAACATTTTTTCCCATTCTATTAATATGAAGTGTGCCTTTATTTGTCAATTCATATTACCATATTTGTCTTTAACTGCCGCATATTTATGTGATGCCAATATCAGAAGATTTTCTCCATTGTTATTTATAATTAATTTATTGAGAAAGCTATATTAATTTGAAATAGATTAAACGACGTAAAAAGTTTTATTTTAAATACGCATGCAATAGTAGACTATATTAAATTGGTTTGTTGTGAAGAAAATTTATTTTAAATGATTTTAATAAACAAATCAAATATTTTCTTTACAGCGATATTATTTAAAAATAATATTTGTATTATAAATAATATATTTTTAATCATTAGCACTTTTGTCTCTACCAGACGATATTTATTCAATTATAATCGCCAATTTTTATATTAAAATTGGCTATTGATGCTTAAATTTAAATTAGAGTGGCTGAATATAACACTAAGTTCAATAATATTCGAAGATTTAAATAATACGAAAACCAACGACAGATAAAAAGCACAAAAAAACACAACAAGTTATTAATTTTTATATTAATATTACAGAATAATTACAGAATTTCCACCGTTCTTGAAGATATCATAGTTTTTTCAGTATATAATAAAATTTTCGATGAAAATTTCAGTTCTACGGAATATTTTAACGGATCAGGCATTTATCGACTCTAATATGTAGACCATTACTTTTAACATGACGCTTAAAGAGCTAAATAAATTAAAATTCTACCAATAAAATTTAAAAGCAAGCAGAAAACTTCACTATCTAAATTAGATTTTAGATTTTTATGCGTTTTGATTTTCGTGTTCTTATGTAATCGACCATTTTTTAAATATTTTTTATAGGTTTTAATTTTTGCGCTCTGTTTCTGGCAACGTGTTGTAATTTATTTTCATCTTAAGTGTTGCAATTTATACTTATCTCAATTGTGTATTACAACTTTAAACTTTTAAACTCCTGGTATGTTTGTAGAGGATTCGGTGCTTGCGTGTTTGTGTTTTTATGCCTTGCCTTTTGGAAATGGTCTTTTAATTTTTTTAAAAAAAACGACTTTTAGAATAATAGTGTGTTTTAATGTTTTTGTGCTTATGTGTTTTTGATTTTAATCATATATGCGTTTGTAAAATTTTATGATTTAGTATATTCTTTGTGTTCAACTTTTTATTTTCTAGCGCATTTTTTTTATTTACTCGTTGTGGCTTTTGTTCTTTGTGTATTTGTTGTTTATAGCACTCTGTAAATGGAGTTTTCTGTGCAGTGTGCTTTTATTTAAATTAATAAATAAATAAATGAATGGAATAAATGTATAGACGACCCCTTTTATATGAAGAACACAAAATGGAAATTCTATATCTGAGGGGTATTTCTTCTTGACGAGTTCGTTCGTGACATCAAAAACAGATTTTCGATTTAAAATTTTGAAGTTAGATTAGTCTTTAAGAAATTTTTAACTATAGAATCATTTAGTTTACGTTATTTCCTGTAAAACAGTATCTTTTGTTTAATTATGCGACGAGCGACGGCTGAGAAATTCTGCATGGCTCCTTTTTTCCGTTACTGTTCAAACGAGGATTCAAATTAACAAAGTGTGAACATAGATAATATGGGTAAAATGAAAGAATTTTGAGAAAATGATGGATTAAATTTTCATGAAAGATAAAATTGAATATTTGTTTTTTCTTCAATATTATTTCAAAAAATTTCATGAATTTTGTACGTACCACTTTTTTTATTAAATGTTTTTATATTTATAATTCTAAATTGCACAAACAGTTAACGGACTATTGAAATGCTGGGTTGACTTTTTTAAGTGCTTGGAAATATACGGAGCACAGTTGTACAAAAGGAGAAAATATTTCTACCGTTATTGGATTATGTAGGAACTGTTCGGAATAAAATATTTTCTAACTAACTTTTATGTAATAACTACGTTAATGCAATTTTAGTTATTTGTTTGAATATGTAATGAGTGACGGCAGAAAAATTGTTGGTGGCTCCTTTATTTTCGCGTCTGAACGAACAAAGATTCAAAGTAATAATGTTTGAACATCGCATAATATAAGTAAAATGAAAGGATTTTGCGAAAATGAGGAATTAAATTTTTATGAAAAATATATTTCAGTATTATTTTGTTTCTCTTTAATATTATTTCAAATATAAACTTTGTAGTCATGAATTTTGTGCATACCATTTTTTAAAAACGTTTTTGATTAGTGCACATGTATTTCGTGTTAAATTTGTCGATGATACAAGGTTTCTCGGTACATTATTTAAGTTACTGGGAATATACCGTGATCAGTGGTACAGAAGAAGTGCATAATTTTACAGATGTTGGACGATACACATTAGAAAACGGTTCGGATGTGTTCGCTATGCGCATCTGAAATCAAATGTGACTGATGTCAAAAATTGATTCATACTC
The DNA here is from genome assembly GCA_013235015.1 of Araneus ventricosus. Lineage (NCBI taxonomy): Eukaryota > Metazoa > Arthropoda > Arachnida > Araneae > Araneidae > Araneus > Araneus ventricosus. The sequence goes on from BGPR01000348.1 coordinate 178,870, forward strand.
TTTTTATACTGAATCATTAAATTTTATAAATCTAACAAGCTTCCCTGACCTGTCATTTTACCGGGTATAATGATTTTGAATAATTTCTATCGAATCTCTTACGCATAAATTTATATTCTTAGTTCCTTGAACAGAGTAATTTTAAACGTCAAATGTATGATACACATTTAATCTGTGATGTTTTGTAACTTGCACATGCTGTGCTCATCGTCTATATAAACGTCCCTAATGGAGTCAAATAACTGTCTGCGTCATCTAAAATTTAATTGCATGTATCGACGCCAAACTTCAATTTCTTATTCTTCATGCAAAATTTGTATTTCATTAAAACATTATTAGACATTCCTGTCTCAAACTGGAATGAAAAGGTAGGTTCCTTCGAGATATAATAGAAACAGTAGAAAAAATAGAAAAGCTATCTAAAAAAGACAAAACAAACAATTATAGAAGCAATTTATTTGGTACGCGCAAGTTCAGAATCATCCAGGAAAAAATTGCGAGGTACAAAGATATAAATACAAATTAAGGGAAGTTTAAATTTTGATAGAGGTAAAAATACAATAATATTAACACAAAACGAATGAGAAAGAACGAGGAGGAAGGTGAATCTGGTGGATGATGTCATTAGAGGCCTTCACCCAAGCAGATTCAAAACTAGAATAGGTTTTCTGTCGAGGTTTAAATTGTGATAGAGGTAAAAATACAATAATATTAACAGAAAACGAATGATGAGTTAAATGTTTTTCTTTCCAATTTGTTCTGGAATAGGTTCAGGCCTTAGAGGAAAATTGAAATTTAGACCTTTAAGTCGTTTTTCCTCGACAGAAAACCTATTCTAAGCTTGAATCTGCATAGGTGAAAGCCTCTGATGACATCATCCACCAGATTCTCTCTCCTCCTCCTTCTTTCTCTTTCGTTTTTTGTTAATATTATTGTATTTTTACCTCTATCATAATTTAAACTTCCCTTAATTTGTATTTATATCTTTATAAGAAAAATAAAATTTAGTTCTCTCTTTCTTCTTTCGTAGGGTTGTGCGTATTTTCTATTTACTGAAATAACTTGCTCTTTAATATAATCAGTTTTTTTGTTATCGATTTACAAAAAGTTTTTATCGGTATCAAGCCTGCGATATGCCGTCTTTCATGATGAATCAGCATCCATTATGGGTTGCGATCCACGATATTCTGAGTTCAATCTCTTTATTTTAAGCTGACATTCGTAAATTTCAGTGATTATTCGTGGTCCTCTCTTACTCGGAACTCCAATATCATTTGTTTCCGCTAATCCCACACTTCAAAGACAAAAGTAGGAGTGAATAATAAATGTGTTTGATGGCAACATGCCTGTTTTTTTTGTTGATCTTGCTGATTGCTGTTCTGGAATAATTTGGCGCCATCGAAAGTCAGTCTTTCTAAAAGATAAAAATTATAAGTGAGGTATATGAATGTTCGCCTGAGTAGAATTTCGTTATTCTTGACGTCACAGTGCGGATTCTCAAACCCCTTGTTCCTTTCATTTTCTATATAATGTTTACAAGCTTTTCCATAAACTCATTTTGCCGCATTTTTTACTACATTACATTACAGGAGTGTTACTTTAAAACTCAGCCCAAAATAGAGAAAAACAAAACGCAAATGAAATTAAAAATGTAAAATTTTATAACAAAGCATATGTAAAAATGCGAGCGGAATGAAATAGGTGAAAATTGCACAACATATAGTTGAAACCTCGCCTCTTACACAAATCAAATTTTCATGCTAATGATTTATACATTTATGGCTTCCAATATTTTGGCTAGCACTTTTAAGCATCATGCTTGCATAAAAATGAGACCAAAACATTTCTTTAAAAAAATTATCAAGCAAATGTTCTACGTCACGTCTACGTCATTGTCGAAGAATACTGTTTATAATATGAAACAGTTTGCCTTGTTGAATATTATTTTCCCGACACTCCTCACAGACGAAATTGTAGGTAAATATACTTTCTCTCGACCTAGATATTACTTTCCCAACCCAGCCTCTTTTTAGATAGCTATAAGGACAAAGCAATTTGTGGAATTTAAATACTAGAGGAATTCTGCTACAACCCATTGCAACCGAGGACCTCTACATCTCTTCCTCCACTGCCAACGAGTTGAGATATTAGCTTGTTAAAAATATCTTCTTCACCTTCATTATAGTCTAACAATTATAAACATTCCAAGATTTTATACAGAAATTTTTGAAATATTTAAAGTGGTGCTTTTAAGTTTCCAATTTATTTTGTGCGCAAGTCAGTAGCAACTTTCAAATACTTGCCTACTGCAGCGTACACAAAAAATGACGAATAAAATTCAAAGCTTTAGAGGTTTCATTCTTTCTTTTCAAAGGAAAATCCTTACAAAGTGCGGTTAGTTTTTAATTTGTTCCCAATTGTTGGGAATAAATTAATATCTCACCTCAGTTTTATAAATGCATATAGATGATGTAACAATCTCATATACTACTTTGTATCGGTCTATATCAATGGTGAAATTAGGCTTCTTTCAAATTGTTAAATAAGTTGAACTGCCGAATCGGAAACAAATTTCATTGCTCTACTCAACAAAGAATAGAGCTGATCGTCTGTTTATTACGAGGAGTGGCACAAAATTGATGTTTTACGTCGTATCGCCTGGATTTTCCATGATTGGTCCCTTACCAGCACGAGTTGCTATAAAGAGCTAGATAAAAGAGGAAGTTTGATTAGAATGCCCTGATATTGGGATTAATTCTTAAGTGAAAAGTGCCAATTGACTATAATTTCAATGTTGTGTATTCATTATGGCTGTTTAAACGGATATATTTCTGGTGTTGCAAGGATATTTGAACTTACTATTACATGGAGCAAAGATTGTAGGAATCTTTTATCAAAAATGAATGTATTCGCTACGTTTTCAATTTGCTTCTCTTTTTTTCACAATTTTCCAATCCTCATAACGGACTATAATACTCATTTAATCTACAGTTAATATAGAGGTTAATACTCATTTTGTCTTTATACTAATTTTTCCTTTTTCTAAAACTACCTAAAATTCTTAATTTTTTGCTTAACAAAAACTATCTTCATGAGGATATATATTTGTATTGCTGCCATGCTCAATTTCATAAGAAACCGCTCATTTGTTGTGATTGGATAAATTGATTGGTTAGAATGCTTTAAAAATTATAGAATAAGTACCTGTATAATTTGGGAATTCTTCTTCTATGAGATCTATTTACAAATCTGTATGAATGATTGAATCCCTAATGTACCAAAGGGGTATTTGTTAAGAAATGAAGTAGTTTGTTTTGCATGGTCTGTATTTCATCCTGTTGGTTTTTGCTGTAAGACCCGAAATCGATGCAACATACATCAGGATTAGTCTGATTATGTATATGATATTTCCGTTTGTATAGCAACACTTAGTATTCCAATGATACTGAGGAGATTCTTCCTGAAGGATTGAAGCTTAAAATGAGCCAAATCCATGAGATTCGTTTCTGAGAAAACAGATCTGAAAATAGATTATTCTGTGCAATAGTGATTGATTTAAATCACTATTACACAAAAAATTAATATTTCAACACTACAATGGCAGTATTACTGCAAAATGGACAAATCAGGGACTTGATGCACTTTAACTTTAAACACTCCAAATGTGTTTTGACCCTAAATTTATCTTTCATATGGTGATGTAAGCTTCGAATTTTTATGTTTTCAGTACATTATTTTCTCTATTCCATTTTGATTTTCATGTGTTATTGGTATTTTTCCTTTTACCCGATTTTTAAATTTGTAGCATCATCGCCTGGCGTCGCTATTGTAATTTGTTTATATTTGTTACTATTTTATCATATTGTTCTCAACACCCTACCTATCGAGATGTATTGTAAGTGATGGTTTCCCTCACAATATTGTAATTGCAATCTTGCGACTTTGAGATTCCATTAATTCTACTTACTAACTAGTCGTGTTATATCCTCACCTCTAGAAATAGTAGTTGATTCAGCCAAGGTGTAACTTTTTAAGGTGTAGCTAATCAGATCATATTATTTGAATTCAAAATTTGATACCAGAAAAAATGGGAGGTTATGGCAGAATCCTCTCTAAGTGACCACAGTTACATAAAAACTACTATAACATCCAAAACATCAAACTGCTTTTATAAAAGGCGCGAAAGAAAGTATGGAAATCATTAGAAATTCATCACATTCTTTCCATCATTTCCCCCAGAACTTTGACAATTTGTAAATCTAAAATAAATAATTTTTACAGCTTTTATAAAATGTACAGTTAAAAGGCAAGCTAATGTAAACAGATTTTTTAAAAGGCACAAAACAAAATATGGAAATTACCAGAAATTCATGAAAATCTATCATTCTTTGTTTCAAGAACTTCTACAAGTTGTAGATCTGTATCAAATTTCAAATAAAATGAAACAACGAGAAGTCTGCCTATCTAGCTATACATTGACAGGTGAAATTTTTTTAAAAAGTTAGAGAACTAGATAGATGAATGTTGACGCATAGTTTTATCCTTTAAATTTTGAAAAACGCACCAATTTTTGTATGAAGTCTGTTAACGGATGGCCGTCTGTACATTTGGGGTTATTTTAACATGATAATTCAAAAAGAAAAATTATTCGCAATAATCTTGGTCGGTGAATTTAAGAATAATGACTTTACACCAAACATGCAGATCTTTGTCTAATTCTGGAATAAATCTAACAGCAAGTATACTAAATCATAGCTGTAAAATTCCTTCGATTCAAATCCAAACTTTGCCATTATCTGTTTAGCTATGAAATGACGACGAAAAATGAGATTCATACAATTTCTTCCTCATAAGCAACAAAGTTTTCCGCGAAACTTCAAATTCTTAAAAAAAAAGTCCTCTCAGTTGAAAGTTTTTATGATTGGAATGGCCAAATCCTAAAAATAAAACCATGAAAAACAAAACATTTTGGGAATATTGGATAATTACAAACTCATTGTACAAACTTTAGATAGGTAGGAAACTAGCCAGAATCACATAGTAACGCATTCATGGAAGCGGAATACGGATGAACTAGAGTATACTCGAAGATAAAGAAATGACAAACCGATAAAGGCTTAAAAACGCTTTATTCAGTGATACTCTACTTTTGTCCAGTGGGTTCACAGATCCAGATTTTTAACTATTTCTTAGAGTTCTGACCCTTTCTCAGAAATACTCACTCCACAGCGTCCGCGTATGGATTGGAAAAACTTTAGAAAATTATCGGCATTTAGTGGATATTTGCAACAGTGACGTAGATTCTTACAGCGAGGTAGGTTGTCGGAATCTCACAGAGCAAAGCATTAGAGAGGTCTACGTAATTATAAAACTCGTCTTAATAAATTGAGCTCTCGAGTTCCATTTACAGCAGTAAGGAACAGCGCCCTCAGTGGTAGAGAACAGTTCCCTCATATATTTTTCTAGTTTAGAGTCCGTCTGATGATAAATAGAATATTCAAAAATTTGAAAAATATTTTATACGGATGACCAAAATAAGAAGGCAACTTCTTGGAATAGGCAGAATCATTCCTTGCAACAGAAAAATATAAGAAGTTACTTAATTCTTATAATACACCGTAATACATAGTGCAGTTAGGTATTAGTGAAGAAGTAGAGTTACGCTAGTCATGTGATTATGACGTGACGTGTACTGACTCCATTTGGATGCACGTGTCACTCACATCATTATACGCGATTGGGTTAAATTTGAAATCAATCCAATTCCTGGAAGGACAGCCGTAGGTTGAGTTTTCATGTGGGGGGGGGCGAAATAAACTTTAGTAGTAGTCACGTAGTTTAATGTTTTATTCTATTGTATGCATACCCAGTCAATTTGATTTTAATAAATGCATTATTTTGTATTTCTTGCCTTGGGGTTCATTCGTGTGATATCACTGTCTCTACAATTTTCGAGTTTATGAGTTTGGTTTTTGAAATTTTCTTAGGGATATTGCAGGTTCATTTTGCATCTTTTATTATTTAATATTATTTTCCACTATAAGATCAAAATCTAGATTAAAGAGCAGCAAAATTAAATTCCGTATAATAACAACAACTCTGCACATATAAGGTAAAGAAAAGAGACTGCTAGAAGAGGCAAACTTCTATCCTTCCTGGAAGTGGAGGAGATTCGTCTAATATGTGTCTGTCAGGTCGGTTGCGCCTGAAAGAGGGTTGAGTATGCTGATCAGTTAATAATTGGTGAGGAAGTCCGGAAGTGGCCAAGTTTCTCCTGGAAGACATTATCATAAAGCATGGAGCTCCAAGGATTATTATTACAGATAGGAAGCAGGTATTTCAATCAAAACTGATTCCAGAAATTAATCGCCTCTTCAATATACTCATAGAATGACGACTGCTTGCTTACCATCCTCAAACTAATGGGCTAAGAGCGCGCTTAAACAAAACGTTAGCAGACTTGCTATCGATGTACGTCAGAGTCGAGCTGAAAGATTGGGATGAGAATTTATCCTTCATAACTTTTTCATACAAAACCGCCAAGCAGGACACGACAGGTTTCACGCCATTTTATCTCAATGAAAGGGCGCGAAGCCGACACAACGCACGGTATTAGGTTCCAGATTTGCCTTGAAGTGACCGAAGGCGACGTCTTTGCAAGTTTAGTATCGAGAGCTGAAGAATTTACACAGCTGGCGAGATTGCGAACCTTGGAAGGGCAAGAAAGTGTTCGAAGACGTTGTGTCTCGAAACACTGAATAGTTTACTACAAACCCGGAGATCTAGTATGGATTTTCACATCTATACGTAAAGAAGGCCTGGAAGAGAAGTTGCTTAAAGGATACTTCGGACTTTATCAAGTCCCAAAGCGACTCGATGACGCAACATATGAATTGTAAGACTGTGATCCTAGCTCGAGACGCCGAGAAACAAAAGATGTTTTACATGTGCTCCTCTGAATAAACCCAGATTCTAGACGACTGCATTCCCTCTATTGAGCTTAACTCCAGAGGAAGTATGTCCAACCCAGACAAGCCGCCATTGTGTTAAATCCATACAGGGCCCATGGCGCGCTCAAAGACGAGAGCTTTATTCGGTTCGCTGTTCGTCTAAGGAGTAAATGCCACATTAAAAAGAAAAGGAAGAAGCTTCTTAACTTTCCTTAATTTAAAATTATCAAATTAGATGCACGTTAGCTAAAGCTTTATGTTTCCTTATTTAATTAACTTTTTATAAGTTATAAAATTGTCCATTTAAGAAAGATCTGGAATTTTCCATGTCATATTAAAATTTATTCGCGTACCGTAGTTTTCTGAATGTATTGTAACGAAATGTCTTGTGGATGTACGTGAATGCAATCCAATACAAAGAAATGTGACAAAATAAATGATTGATTTTACGGTTGTTGGTGATATGTAGGGAACTCTTTAGAATGAAATATTTACTAACTTCTTTGTAATAATTAAGTTAATTGCAATTTTAGATATTTGTTTCAATATGCGATGGGGGACGGCAGAAAAATTGTCGATGGCTTCTTTATTTTACCATTGTATAAACAAGAATTCGAATTAAAGATATATGAGCATTGTATAATTTGAGAAGAATGAAAGGAGTTTGGAAAAATGATGGATTAAAATTTTATGGAAAAGGGATTCGAATCTTATTTTGTTTCTTTTTAATATAAATTCAAATAAAAATATTTATTTTCATGAATTTTTTGCCTACCAATTTTTTATCCAATTTTTTTAAAATAATAAATATATTTCGTTTAAAAATTGTGAAAAATGCAAGGTTTCTTATCTCATTATCTAAGTGCTTGGAAATAATTTTACCGATGTTGGGTGATATGTTGATAACGTTTCGGATCCGTTCAATTTTCGCATATGAAATGAAGTGTTGCTATTGTCAAAAATAGATTTATAGTCTTTTATTACTGAATCACTAATTTTTTTATATTACTAGCCACTTTCGCTGAACAGCTTTTCAGCGAGTATAATAATTTTGCTTAATTTTTTCTTAGTATCTTACATATCATTATTCATTGATCATTAAACACAGTAATTTCAAATTTATGATACACATTTAACCTGAGATTTTTTGTAACCTTGCACCTGCTGTTTTTATCGTCTACATGAACCTCCCTAACGGAGTCAAGTAACTATACGAGTTACGGACTGATACTTGATTACGGACAATTAATTACACGTTATCGGCACCAACTTCACTCTAAAACTTACTTCTTTTTTTTCACTGTCTTATTCCTCATAAACGTTGAGCATTTGATTTCAACATTATGAAACATTCCTGTCACAAACGGAAGACAAAGATGAATTCCTTCGAGATTACAGAAAAAGAATGTTTAAAACTCGAATTTCATGGTAATTGCTGCTGCGAGAAGGAGAGAGGATGGAAGAAAATACAAATGATGAGAACTTTCCAACAAGGTTTCACGTGCATAGGTAGGTCTGTTGAACATCACATTTCTGCCCATAACTTGTAACAAATCGTAGGCATAAAAAGACTTTCAGTACTAAAGATATTTGTCTTTAAGAGGCAATAATTTGCCTTTCTCATATTTTCTTCCTATCCTCAATCGTAGGGAAGTTATGGGGGAATGAAAATTTTAACTCCTACAATTTCCGAACTCCACCGAGATTCTTACCTCCATGCAAAATATCCCTTGCTAGTTCAGAACAAGAAAAATCACCCTAGTTATTGTGTTCACAAAATTTCATAAGAGAAGAAACATTTTTCTCATAGGGCGGGACGAAATAAACTTTAGTAGTGTACTTTAAAAGAATAAAAAATAAAATGAGGTTAATTTAATTGCTTCTGAATAACTCATCCTTAAATTAGGATCCTTGTCTCGCATAAAATGTCTTAAAATAAGTGTAATTTTCGAAACCGTAACTAGGATCATTATCCCCAACCATTCAATAGTCGTCTGAACTTCTTTCGTGACGTGATACTTTTAGAGGCATCTGTCACTTTTTTTTCTACATTTGGAAGATATTTCTAGAATACGTATACATCGGCTGCTCAGGGCAATTACAGTAGAGTCGCGGTTATCCGAGTTAATGCGGACCAAGCTCACCTCGGATAAGCGAAAAACTCAGTTTAATGGGATTTACATAAACGGTCTCTAATTAAGGAGATGAAATATAAATTTACACACAATTTATTCATTTTTATGGTATACTTACAGTCCTTATGGTGTACACAGCCAATGCTTGTAGTATAAAAACAGGGAATGAAATTGTTCATTTGAAAAATTCCCTGATATTTTTTTGTTTCTGGAATGATAAACGTTTCTTTGCTGCAACATTATGCCATTTTGTTAATGTCATCAGAATTGTAGGTGTAGCCTCTTCTTGCTGCTCTTCAAGTGTGGGAAAGATAAGAGATCCCTTCTCGCACCTACATTCCTTCTTACTCCCCTTTCCATATGAGCATACTCTACGTGACACTGGAATTCCGTCAATCACTCAATACAAACCCGCTTGTTTAGAACTGATACTCATCTGCACATTGTTAAATTGAAAGAGAGATAATCTGCACCACTGGTCGAGTTTGACCTTGAGGATAAGAAACTGTCATTGTCAATGAAGTGTAAGGTGAAGGTGAAAAAGAAGCAATAAAACTCTGTTTTTATGGTCAGAATGGGAAAAAGGATACATGTACAGTGATCTCTTACTTATGCGCGGACGCAGGGGACCGCGAAAAAAACGCGCATAGGTGAAAAATCACAAAGGGGAGCTTAAAAGTGAAACATCAATACAGTGCACATGTATTGTTAATTAATACTATGTATATACTATTGAAAAATGTAAATAAGATGTTTCAAAACGCAAATACGTGTATAACTTCCGTTATTTATTTTTTAAGAACACAAAGAAAATAGAAATGCCCCCGATTTTTTAAAATTGCTCTCAATGTAAATTCTGGGACACTAAAATGCTATGTTAAAACTTTTTTCGAGGTGTAAAGATTTTCTTCGAATTTTTTAATAACATCCATTTTAAACGAAAGCGACAATTTCGTTCTTTTTGCCATTTTAAAACGGAACCATCTAACCATAACCAAAACTCCACAGATGGTTCTTTCGCTAGCGAACCTCTCTAATTGGCTTCTGGATAAATGCGACTTTTACTGACGTCAATCCCAAGAACCCTCTCGTGCACCCCTATGTATGAGTTAGAGGAATGTGGTCTTGAAATCTGAAGAATAGAGGAAGGGCGAGGCAAGCATTCTTCGAAGCGGAACAAACAGAGGTTTTGTTCTGCTTTTAAAAAAACTTTTTGATCTATCTGCTACTAAAATTTTTGCGACAACGCATAAGTGATAGGTACTTTTTTAGTTTTGCGCATAAATGAATAGGATTTATCATTGTGTTCCTATATCCCTGTCCAGGACCGCGGAAAAACGCTCATAAGGGAAAAAAAAACGCATAAAAGAGAGCGCGTATAATTGAGAGGTCACTATATTTATTTTTTTTGGTGCCTCGGTGAAAGGGAAAATCGGATAATCGCGACTCTAGTGTAGCTTTTTATTTCTTTCCTGCTCCATCTTTGATTGCTGGTTTCGTTTATTTTAGTTATATAACTTCCCGCTTTGAAGCCATATGAGGCCTATTTTGGGGCGGACCTCGTAATTTTGAACCGTGTTCAGATAAGGACTTTGACTGCGGGAAGATCTCCTAGAGACGTTATATATATATCGCTTTATAAGAGAAAAATCAGTAATACATTTTCTATAAATAAAATTTTCTCGCCAATCAATAGTTGTCTATGACAGCTAAGAGAAAGTGCACAGGCGCTGGTATTATCAAAGCTACAGAAATGGTATTTTTCAGCGATAACTACGCATCTCAAATCGATTGGTTGGGGTAGATTGAGTTGATGTAGATTGATACGCGGGAACATTGATACAGTCCATAAATTCTGATGATTGGAATGGCTCAAGATGTTCACATTCCCTCATATATACGCCACTATAACCCTTCTCACATGGTATATTTTTCGGCCATGTTCAGTCAAAAGTTAATTTACAAATGAATCAAACCGCTAATCTTCTCGTTTAAGTAAATTTTACTCCAACTACGTGTTGTGTGATTTCTTTAACTAGTTAGTTTTCCTGCCAGGGAATCTATTCCAAAGGTAGAAAAAACATTTATTTTTCTGATCTATATAAATTTTGAGGTTGATTTTTCGCGACCACTTGTTTTAAGTAAAAAAGTCTCTTGGGGCAAATTGACTCCGGGGAACATTGATACGCATCTTCTTTGAGTATCAATGTACCTTAACAGCAACAACTTTGCAAAATTGTCTTCAGAAGAAAAAACAGAAAAATGAACTATCTAAGAAAAACAGCAATTAAGTATTTGTTTAAATAATGAAAACAGTTTAAATTTCATTGCCAAAAGTATTGTTGTAAATTAAGTTTTAAATATTTTTTTACGAATTTATTAAAATTGGAGGAAAAAATGTACGGAAACTTAAGTAATATCATTGAAAAAATATTTTTTTGCATTTTCAGATCTTGTGAAAATTATTTTTGTGCTATATTATTTTAGTGAGTCACCAAGGAAGAAAGCAAAAATTTCCCTTAATTTTTAATTAATTAAAATTTCCAAAACGGCTTCGAGGCACACATTTCCTCCCTCCAAAGTATTTTTAAATACACACACATTCTCCTTTATTATTTGTAGAGATAAATTATTTTCTGAGGCATTATTTTTTCATTTTTCCAGTCTCATTGAAAATGTTGAATGATTAAATTAAAAGTTCGTTAGTTTGTTAAACTAATAAATCATGATTTGGAATACTAAGTTTATTGATAAAACAAATTTGTGTATTCCCCCTAAATGTCAATTCATCCTTCCTAAGGTTGTTTGAAATAACTCGAATAATCTAAAATAGAGACGTCGCATATATGATGAAGGAGATGATATTCGAATTTCTCGGCATTTTTCGAATCTTTCCACAAATGCGATGACATGGCTTATCAGAGAGCAAATACTTTATTGTCCCGCTGGAATTCTCAATGGCGCTTTCCTAGACAATGAATATGCATGAAATGTGTGATATTTATACTAGAGTTCATGTTACCTTCAAATATAGGAATCTCTAGTTAAAAATGTATTGTGGTGCATTATGTAGTTGATTGGCAATCTTTGAGGTCATAAATTATACAGGATTTGGGTGCATATTAATTTTTAAAGATTTAATATACATACATGTGACATGTCAGATGTTTCTGTGTTTTTAAAATTATTTGTTTTCCTGCCACTTAAATTTAAAGATAAGACATTTTTACTTCTGAGTCACGCGGATTTGGAATTCCTTACTCGTCTCCAAATTTAATTACCCTAACTTTAAGTACCTGACAGCGAATTGGCCGAACGGATAGCATCATGAACATCCATAGAATTGCAAAATCAGGATTTTCCTTTAGTTTCAGTTTTCAAATAAGGGAAAAACCCGTTTAGAATGCATATGAACCTACACTGCGTTGCCAACCATCTATTTTTCTTTCGATTCTCTTTATCTGTCTTACCATATTTTAACCGTGGCGTTCAAGGTCTCACTATCAGAATGATAAGATACTCATGAGCATCCAGAATTGCAAAATCAGAATTTTCCTTTAGTTTCAGTTTTCAAATAAGGGAAAACCCGTTTAGAATGCATATGAACCCATACTGCATTGCCAACTATCTATTTTCTTTTCTCGATTCTCTTTATCTGTCTGTCTTAACATTTTAACTGTGGCGTTCAAGGTCTCAATTATCAGAAATGGATAAGAGATCATGAGTATCCAGAATTGCAAAATCAGTAATTCTTTCCTTAGTTTCAGTTTTCAAATAAGGGAAAAACCCGTTTAGAATGCATATGAACCTACACTGCGTTGCCAACCATCTATTTTTCTTTCGATTCTCTTTATCTGTCTTACCATATTTTAACCGTGGCGTTCAAGGTCTCAACTCACTATCAGAATGGATAAGAGCATCATGAGCCTCCATAGAATTGCAAAATCAGAATTTTCCTTTAGTTTCAGTTTTCAAATAAGGGAAAAACCCGTTTAGAATGCATATGAACCTACACTGGTAAGCTGCCAACCATCTATTTTCTTTTCTGATTCTCTTTATCTGTTTTACCATATTTTTAAACCGTGGCGTTCATGTCTCAATATCAGAATGGATAAGAGCATCATGAGCATCCATATAGAATTGCAAAATCAGAATTTTCTCTTTGCTCTTAGCTTTTCAAATAAGTGGAAACCTGTTTAGAATGCATATGAACCCCACACTGCGTTGCTAACCATCTATTTTTCTTGATTCTCTTTATCTGTCTACCATATTTTTAACTGTGGCGTCTAAGGTCCTACCATCAGAATGGATAAGAGCATCAATATGAGTATCCAGAATTGGAAACCGAATTTTCTCTCCTTAGTTTCAGTTTTCAAATAAGGGAAAAACCCGTTTAGAATGCATATGAACCTACACTGCGTTGTCAACCATCTATTTTTCTTTCGATTCTCTTTATCTGTCTTACCATATTTTCACCGTGGCGTTCAAGGTCTCAATATCAGAATGGATAAGAGCATCATGAGCATCCATAGAATTGAAAAATCAGAATTTCCCTTTAGTTTCAGTTTTCAAATAAGGGAAAAACCCGTTTAGAATGCATATGAACCTACACTGCGTTGCCAACCATCTATTTTTCTTTCGATTCTCTTTATCTGTCTTACCATATTTTAACCGTGGCGTTCAAGGTCTCACTATCAGAATGGATAAGAGCATCATGAGAATCATAGAATTGAAAATCAGAATCTCCCTTTAGTTTCCTTAGTTTTCGAATAAGGGAAACCCGTTTAGAATGCATATGAACCTACACTGGGTGTTGCCAACTATCTATTTTTTCTTTCTGATTCTCTGTCTGTCTTACCATATTTTAAATCCGTATGTCTAAGGTCTCACCTATCAGAATGGATATATACTCAAGTGAGCATCCATAGAATTGCAAATCAGTATTTTCCTTTAGTTTCAGTTTTCAAATAAGGGAAAAACCCGTTTAGAATGCATATGAACCTACACTGCATTGCCAACCATCTATTTTTCTTTCGATTCTCTTTATCTGTCTTACCATAATTCTAACCGTGAGTGTTCACAATCCTACTATCAGAATGGATAAGAGCATCATGAGCATCCATAGAATTGCAAAAATCAAATTTCTCCTTTAGTTTCCAGTTTTCAAATAAGGGAAAAACCGTTAGATATGTATATGAACACACCGTTGCCAAGCCATCTATCTTTTCTTTTCGATTCTCTTTATCTGTCTTACCATATTTTTAATTAGCGTCAAGGTCTCATTATCAGAATGGAATAAGAGCATCTGAGCTCTCAAGAATTGCAAAATCAATTTTCCTTTAGTTTCAGTTTCAGAAAGAAAACCTGTTTAGAATGCATATGAACTACACCTTGCTACCATATTTTTTCTTCGGATCTCTCTTATCTTCATCTTATCCATATTTTAACGTTGCGTTATCTCAAGTCACTATCAGAATGGATAAGAGCATCCATGGTACTCCATAGAACTGCAAACTCGGTACTTCGCTCATAGTTTCAGTTTCAAATAAGGGAAAAAACCTGTTTAGAAATGCAGTATAGACCTACACTGCATGCTAACCATCTATTTTTCTTTCGATTCTCTTATCATTCTATGCCAAACAACCATGTCGTTCGAGTCTACTATCAGAAATGGATAGATACATCATGAGCATCCAAGAATGCAAAATCAGAATTCCCTTATTTCAGTTTTCAAATTAGGAACTGTAGAATGACATAGAACCTACACTGCCAAGTAATGCATGTATTTATTTTTTCTGATTCTTTATCTGTCTCCTACCATATTTTAACCGTGGCGTTTCAGGAATTCACTATCAGAATGGATAAGAGCATAATCATGAGCATCCATAGAATTGCACCAGAATTTCCTTTAGTTTCTAGCTTTCAAATAAGGAAAACCTGTTTAGAATGTATATGAACCCCACACTGTACGTTGCCAACCATCTATTTTCTTTTCTGATTCTCTTTATCTGTCTTACCATATTTTAACCGTATGTCTGCTGTCTCAATATCAGAATGGGATAAGAGCATCATGAGCCTCCATAGAATTGCAAAATCAGAATTTCCCTTAGTTTCAGTTGCTTCGAATATGAAAACCCTTTAGAAATGAGTATAAACCTACACTGCGTTGCCAACCATCTATTTTTCTTGATTCTCTTTATCTGTCTTACCATATTTTAACCGTGGCGTTCAAGGTCTCACTATCAGAATGGATAAGAGCATCATGAGACCATAGAATATAAATCAGAATCTCCCCTTTAGCTTCTAGTTTTCAAATAAGGGAAAAACCCGTTTAGAATGCATA
The DNA here is from genome assembly GCA_013235015.1 of Araneus ventricosus. Classification (NCBI taxonomy): domain Eukaryota; kingdom Metazoa; phylum Arthropoda; class Arachnida; order Araneae; family Araneidae; genus Araneus; species Araneus ventricosus. The sequence goes on from BGPR01000348.1 coordinate 194,298, forward strand.
TGAACCCACACTGCGTTGCCAACCATCTATTTTTTCTTTTCTGATTTCTTTATCTGTCGGTTCCACTATATTTTAACCGTGTATGTTCAAGGTCTCACTATCAGGACGGATAAGAGCATCATGAGCATCCATAGAATCTGCAAAATCAGTATTTCCTCCTTTTTAGTTTCAGTTTTCAAATAAGGGAAAAACCCGTTTAGAATGGCTATGAACCTGCCACTGCATTGCCAAATCTCATCTATTCTTTCTTCGATTCTCTTTATCTGTCTTACCATAATTCTAAATCTCGTGGCGTTCAAGGTCCACTATCAGAATGGATAAGAGCATCATGAGTATCCATAGAATTGCAAATCAATTTCCTTTAGTTTCCCAGTTTTCAAATAAGGAAAACCTGCTTGAGGAATGCATACAAGGAACCTACACACTGCACATAACCATCTATTTTTTCTTTTCTGACTTTTATCTGTTCACCATATTTTAAATCCGTGGCGTTCTAAGGTCTCAATTTACCAGAATGGATATGAGCATCATGAGCATCCATAGACCCTTGTAAATCAGAATTTCCCTTAGTTTCAGTTTCAGTATGGAAAACCTGTTTAGAATGTATATGAACCTACATCAGGTTAAGCAACTATCTATTTTCTTTTTTTTCTTCTGATTCTCTTTATCTGTTCTTACCATATTTTAACCGTGGCGTTCAAGGTCTCAATATCAGGTCGGATAAGTATATCATGAGAGCATCCATGGAATTCTATAAAAAACGAATTTCCCTTGCTTCAGTTTTCGAATATGGAAAAAACCCTTTAGAAATTTATATGAAACCTACACTGGTGCTGCTAACCATCTATATTTTTCTTTCGATTCTCTTTATCTGTCTTACCATATTTTAACCGTGGCGTTCAAGGTCTCACTATCAGAAATGGATAAGAGTACCTGCGAGCATCCATAGAATTGCAAAATCAGAATTTCCCTTAGTTTCAGTTTTCAAATAAGGGAAAAACCCGTTTAGAATGCATATGAACCTACACTGCGTTGCCAACCATCTATTTTTCTTTCGATTCTTTATTTGTTCCTACCATATTTTAACCGGCGTTCAATAATCCTACTATCAGAATGGATAAGAGCACTGTATTCTAGAATTGCAAAATCAATTCTTTAGTTTCGGTTTTTCCAAACAGGAAAACGATTGAATGTGATATGAACCTTGCCACCCATCTATTTTTTCTCTCGACTTCTCTTATTTGTCTGATCATATTTTAACCTATGGCGTTCAGGTCTCACTATCAGAATGGATGAATAATCAATGAGCCATCCATAGAATTGCAAAATCAAATTTCCTTTTAGTTTCGTCTTAAATAGGAAAAACGGAATTCAGATACATGTCCACCCATATTTTTCTCTCGATTCTCTATCGACTACCATGATTTTAGATAGGACGTTCAAGGTCTCAATTATCGAATGGATGAAACATCATGAGCATCCATAGAAGTGCAAAAATCAGTCTTCCTTTAGGTTCGTAATTCCAAATGAGGGAAAACGAGTTTCTTAATGCATATGAACCTTGCCACCCATCTATTTTTCTCTCGATTCTCTTTATCTGTCTTACCACATTTACTGTAGCATTCACGGGTCTCACACCAAATAGCTGATATAGAGCAGTGAGCATCCATAGCAATTGCCAAAATCAGAATTTCCCTTAGTTTCAGCTCTAAATAAAGGAAAAACCTGTTTGAGCTCAGTGAACCCTACTGCATTTGCCAACCATCTATTTTTCTTTTCGATTCTTTATTTGTACTACCAATCTTTAACCGTTGCGTCCTCAAGGTCTCATTTCAATGGATAAGAGCATCAGAGCACTCCATACAGAATTGCAAAATCCAGAATCTTCCTTAGCTTTGGTTTCCAAATGAGGGAAAAACGAGTTTTCGAATGCATGAACCTTTGCCATCTATTTTCTCTGATTTCTTTATTTGTCTTTATCATATTTTAACCTTATGTCTTGGTCCTACATCAGAATGGTATAAAAGAGCCTCCATAGAATTGCAAAATGAATTTTCCTTTAGTTTCAGGTTTCCAAATAAGGGAAAATGTTTGAATGTATATGAACCTACATTCCATCTATTTTTCTTTCGATTCTCTTTATCTGTCTTAACATATTTTAAACGTGTATGTCTGGCAGTCTCCTTAGAATGGATAAGAAAGCATCATGAGCTCCATAGAATCAAAATCAGAATTTTCCTTTAGTTTCAGTTTTCAAATAAGGGAAAAACCCCTTTAGAATGCATATGAAACTCACACTGCGTTGCAACCATCTATTTTTCTTTTCTTTCGATCTTTATCTGTCTTTACTCATATTTTAACTGTGTTCAAGTCTCACATCAGAATGGATAAGAGCATCATGAGCATCCATAGAATTGCAAAATCAGAATTTCCCTTTAGTTTCAGTTTTCGAATATGGAAAACCCTTTTAGAATGCATATGAACCTACACTGCGTTGCCAACCATCTATTTTTCTTTCGATTCTCTTTATCTGTCTTACCATATTTTAACCGTGGCGTTCAAGGTCTCACTATCAGAATGGATAAGAGCATCATGAGCATCCATAGAATTGCAAAATCAGAATTTTCCTTTAGTTTCAGTTTTCAAATAAGGGAAAAACCCGTTTAGAATGCATATGAACCTACACTGCGTTGCCAACCATCTATTTTTCTTTCGATTCTCTTTATCTGTCTTACCATATTTTAACCGTGGCGTTCAAGGTCTCACTATCAGAATGGATAAGAGCATCATGAGCCTCCATAGAATTGCAAAATCAGAATCTTCCTTTAGTTTCGGTTTCCAAATGAGGGAAAAACGGATTTCGAATGCATATGAACCTTGCCACCCATCTATTTTTCTCTCGATTCTCTTTATTTGTCTTATCATATTTTAACCTTGGCGTTCAAGGTCTCACTATCAGAAGGGATAGCCGATCAGCAAACCAAAAGATCAGCAGTTCGAATCCCAAGACTCGACGAAGCAATTAATATCGATTAATGAATAATCTAAAAGTCCGGTGTGGAAGTAAATATTTTAATACTTTTTTCCGTACTTTAATAGGTGACTCTATAGGTCTGATAGGTTTAATATTGAGAATATTTGTAATTTTCGGAAAATAAATTGTACAGTAGTAGAGACTTACGTGAACTAAGTTGAACAATAAAGACTCAATATTGAACAATATAACACAAATCTTATATTAGACAGTATTTAAATATTGTAAAATAATATTATACAATATCGTTATTTTAAATTTTACAATGTTATACAATACAGTGTACTACTTGGGATGACATCTATCTACATTGAAAACACATTACTAGATATGATTTATCAATATAACATCAAAATCGTCGCAAAGATGAATATTTAAGCCTAATTGGAAAGAAGAACAATAGAGATTTTGATTCAAGTGAAAAGTTTCCTCATTATTTACCAGTTTTGTCACAAGAGAGATTACTGTAATCCTGAAAAAATTTGACCCCGAAATGTTGAGGGATATCCACGGTTTAGATCTCCAGTTGATAGAAAGAAGCAGTTTTGTAATTATGTCTGTCTATCTGTGATAAGATATTCTGTATACGATAATTCTAAAGTGCGACAAGATTGGATGGTAAAATTTAATAAGAACTGCTTTAGCCGAACTTGTAGATTTTTTAAATCAAATTCTGTGATTGAAAACTTTTACACGAAGTCTGTCTGCCCATCTTTATGTATATGACACGTTAATTTTGAAAAAAAAGAGTTATATTCATGAAATTCAGCACATGTTTTCATCCCAGGGTTATTTAAACGGTATATATTGTTACAAAGATGTAATATCGCTTTCCTGCCTCGCTAGTTTTATAGTTGGAAAGGTAGTTTTACAGAGGTGAGCATGAAGTGACGGGCCGCGTCCAGACCTGTACCCCTGATCTTGGCGACCATTTTGGCGACATGGCGAGAAATCGAAGATTCCCGAATATGCGATCATTTTCTCGATATCTCCATTAGGAGAGGAGATACTAAAATGTGCTAGATAATTTCCATGTGACGTAACAACCAGTCGAGCAAAGATATATACACGGAGTGCGAACGCCTTCGAGGAACGACTTTGGAGTTTCGTCTGCAGTGCGAAAGCCAGTGAGTAGAGCGCTATTGAAAGTGCTGTTACTGTCATTATTAGTGATTTGATACCGTTTGGGTTTCTAAATCCGAAAGTGCTGTTACTGTTATTACTAGTGAATTGCTGACTGTTTGTGTTGCTAATCTGTACAAGAGTTATTGTTCCTGTTACCTGTGCTACGTGTTTTTCCTGCATATTTGAAAATAAACCTTAATTCTCCATTATTCTGCGTGTTGGATTGTTTACACCATACACCCGCATAACGACTTTTGGAACAATATACTATATAGTGCTGGTTTTTTAATTGCAGTTTTTCTGCCTGATAATATTGTACATATTTTTATTACATTTTGATATGTACCAAAACTGAGAACAATTCCTTCACCAGGTTAGCTTTTGACTCTCTCTCTACCTTTCCTTGCGTACGCAAACGCAGAAACTTTAAAAGCAACTAGATAGTGGCGGAATTTCTGTACACAGTGTATTAAAATTGTAGAGCTCTGTAAAAATTTGGGCTAAATCTGTCAAAGGGTCGATTGTTCGCTCGTTTGCCTGTGTGACGGTGTATGGGAGTTGGGTAACTCAAAAACAAAACGAGGCAGAAAAAAGGAATTTGGCACATACTCTGAATATAAAGGATGTATGTGTATAATCCTATTTTGGACCCATCAAAGTGAAGATTATAGATTTTCTTCACTAGTAAACACAAAAAGCATCCCGTTGAATGTGTATGCGAAAAAGTCGAGCTCAGAATACGTCCGCGGTTTTCTCACACCTATGGCAGATAGATGCAGATCAGCTCATAAATCATAATAACCATTTGGGACACTCTGTATGGTGTAAATATACGAAAAAGTCAAGGGGTTTGTGATGCAGAAACAATTCTCATAAAAGCTTGGTTGTATAAGAGCAACCACTGATTCTAAAATCTTAAGCATTGATAATAAACATCTTCTACATCTGTTCTTACTGAAGTGCTTAAATTAAGCGAAGATGTTCCATATTGTATAATAAATGATAAGAAAACACCAGAAAGAAATTGCTTTGAATAATTTATTTTTTAAAATTCATAATGTGCAGAGAAATCACAAATGTTACTCTAGTCACATATTTTCATATAAGTTCAATGCTATTATAGTACATAAATATTTACTCATACAAATTGAAAAAGGTTTGCAGTTTGCTTATATACAATATCCTCCTATATAAACATCCTACTGAAATGTGTCATTGCTTTGCTTTAAAAATATTGGGCCAGTAATCTGTGCATTCAAATATTTGTTTCGAAACAGCATAAGAATATACAGTAAAATAAAAAGTTTTAAATCAAATGTAGAAATAGGATTTATTGCAGTGTATTGAAGAGTATTGAGTATTTGAAGTAAGTAATTGTGTGATGAATTTCAGATATCTTTTATCCTCAAACGTGTTAACGCATACTAAAATTTATTTATTAAAAATCTTGTCAACAAGAACATTAATTTTTAAACTATTTACAGAAACATAACGGATTTTTTCTTTCGTAGAATTAATTCGTACTTGGAGTTCTGGTGTTTAGAGACGCACTCGAATATGTAACTAATACCAAAAATCCATCAGTTCATTCTATATTGAAGATGTTTGTGCTGATCACAGAATGACCCGTGCAAATTCGAATTTGGAATGCATTGTATATCGTGCAATTGCTGCCTGTAATCTTGAGAATTCTTATAATTTTTTGAATAACAGTTTATTATTTCTTTCGTAATAATTCTTGCTCCTGCATTAGAACTTAAGTTTAGCCATTTGGTATTTTTTAATTCTTCAACTTTGTCTAATTTAGGTAATATCGTTTTTGTTTGCATCAGAATCATTTGCGTTTTGCTTTTAGCACCTATAAAGTAAGTAATTTAAATGGAATTGGCTACTTTCCATTTTATAATATATCTAGCATGTGTTACTAAATTAATTTTTTATTAATTTTTTATATTTTGTGAGTCAAATAATAGGTTCTCAGATGCATTGGAAAAACCTTTGTCTTGATTAGGGTTTCCAGCCTTTTTCTCCCATATCCATTGATTATTCTTTTAATTTTAAGTATCTTCAACTGTCATACACTCCCAAACATTTTTCTGTCCAAAGAAATTTTATAAATAATCGAAAAGGCTTAGGATAATTTAAGAATTAAATGACTCAAATTAACTCAATCCTATTTGTAGGATGTAATGTCTTTGATTTGATTTTTATTTTTATATCTTTGAATTTTCAATTTTATAATAATTTTAGTTCTGTTTCCAAAACAATTGAAAACAGCATTGGAATAATTTTGCATTAATTTATGTTGAAAGCTAATTATTACTCATCGAGATAATGAACTTTACAAGTTGAAGACAATTTGAACTTCTTTTTATCAATCTGAGTTTTATATAATTCGACTCGGATGAAGACAGATATAATGTCATGTCTAACTTGTGTCAAGCTAAATGTGATATTTGTTCTTACTAGACACACATAAAATGTGAATTCTCTTTCTACAAATTCTGTGTTGGAGAAAGGTATTAAAATAATTTATTACTTTAACATTCAATTCTTGTTACCCTTCTTCCACTGATGGCCAGAAATCAGTCACATTTCTTTTCGTTAATCAGAATTTTAGGAAGAATCAGTTGAAAGTTCACACAATTTTTCTTATTCAGAAATTGACAATCGCTCGTGTTCTTGTAAAAACCGTTCCTTCGTTGCATTTTATTGGGCAAACAACCTTCTATAAACTATTTGAATTTAATTTTTTAATTGTTGTCACTGCCAATATTAATTCATCCCCCCCAACTAGTTAACCCCTGACCATCAGTGGTGTGCATACCAGATATCACTGTTAATGATTCACTTCCTACACATAGCATTTTTTGCCAAAAAATCTTCTGTAGCATTTGTCAGAAAGGTTACTTTTTCGTTTGCGCGGGACTAACAATTTTACCGATCGGGCCAATCATATCGCCAATTACCCATATAAACGTATCTCTTGGCGACGACAAGTGTCACGGTAACGGAAAATTAAAAAAAAAATGAAATGCATTTTTTAATGCAGCAATTACTGATGATTGGTTATTGGATTTATTAATTCAGAATGGATTTAATTTTAATAAATATTATGATTCTTAATTGAGCATTAGTTAAGATTTATTTTCTAGTTGCCATTTATTTTGTGACGAAAAATATTCTATGCATTGTGTTTTTGTCATATTGAAATGCAATATTTTCTAATTACAGCAATGTGTTATGAGTGACAATTTATAAATTCGCAATAAAGTTAATTTAGATAAGAATTACGATCCTTAGTTGAGGGATTGAGTATTATGTAAAGATCTATTTTGTTTATATCATCGTTTATTTTTTCGAAAAAAACCCCACATATATATATATATATATATATAATGTTTTGTTATATCTTTCTTAAATTTTTCATTTGAATCTTTGTATTCTAGGAATTATACAAGATAAAAATATTTTAATTCTTTTTTCGAAAAAACTGAATCTAACGTTTCTTCAAACACAAATTTAGTATAAAGATGAATCTTGACAATTTTTTTTTTCGCAAAACGAAGGGAAAAAATATTTGTAGTGGTACTGATTTCTACTTTGTATCCTCTACATTTTACATTGGAAAAGATCGAAGTTATAGTGAATAATAAGAGCTTAATGTGGAATTCGTAAATAGAAAACGAATGTGTTCAATGTTCAGTACCTTAAATGCATCATTTCGCTTGTGCTATACGTCCAGAGTTACACCATAGAAAATACTTGTATATCATAATCTTTCTTTACTAAGCTATGCAGACATATGAAACAAATTGTTCAAAAATGAAGATATCGAATAAGAGCAAATATGCAGAACTACTGAGAAAATACAGGCTAATTATTTAGGGTCCCAAACGGTGCGTTTGCATCACATCTTATAATAACTATTATTTTACTATCACAGCATTGTACAAATCTTGGCATTACTTAACGAATAAAACCACTGGAAAGAGACACTTAAAAAAGTAATATGAGAACTACAGAAGTGATATGTGTAGAATAATTCTTTTCGAATTACAAAAATTTATGCTACTCATAGTATTTCAATGAGATTGGCCTTGCTTTTTGGTGTATATTTTTTCTTTTATTCTAAAGATAAGATAACTTACGTTAAATGTAAGTTTTAAAAGTAAACACGTTACTGAGATTTGGCAAAAATTTATATTTACTAAATTTTTTAGTGCCGTGAAGATGAAACTACAAAGAAAGCTTCAAATAATGGTCTGAAAAATAAATTCTTAAATAAATTTATTCATAAGATCATTGCATCCACGGTGCTATAAGTGCATCATTTAGGATTCTAATCTTTAATTGTTTTTCCCATAGTCATTTATACAGTATGGCTCCCCGGCAAATGTTTAGGGTAGGGCCCACTTTCGGAAACTCCTGAGGCCGTGAGCCCCTTGCATTTTGCCAGTTCTGCCACTCTATAATTAAGTCACTGCTCATAGTATTATATTATTAGATTGCTTAATAGTAATCATCTAATGCATTATGACGTTTCTGGCTAAAAGAAGATGGCGCTGTGATACCGCGTTTGGTTGCGGTGCAACGAAAACGAAGAAAAGAGGATGCATAGATGGCAATTCCTTCTACATGCTTTGTTCGTCTGTGAAACTAAATCAATAAATTTTACGAATTTTATATACAGTGTTGAAATATTTATGCGGAAAAAATTCTCAACGACAAATATTTGTCAATTTTCAACATATGAATTCAAAAATCTTCATTACTACATTATATCATTTCTTTCTTTTTGAATTTAGTAATCTTTTTCCTAATAGTATTCATGACAAATGATTTGATGAACAAGCAATAATTGGCATTTTTGTGTAACGGCAATATTTACGTGGCAGCTCTGTAACTTTTATCGGGCTACTCTAAATATGCAGCTGACGAAAAAAACCTTTGGAATTCTTTTTTTTCAAGTGCTTTTTGTTTATTTATTTAGTTCCTGCAAAAATTCCTTCTATTAGATCTCCAAAGACTGTATTCATGTTCGCTTCACTCAAATTAAAAGTGTTAGAAAAGATGTTTTAAAGATATATAAAAGTTTATAAATGTATGATTGATAACTAAAACCGTTATTTAACATGCACCAGATGGAAAAAAACATTTATAATTTTATTTGAAAAGTTAAATGTAATCCTGCTTCCAGAGTTATAAATAAAGCAAGGCCAACACGTAAAAATACTATATTTATTACTGGGTTTATATGAATAGCCATTTTATTAGTGACATAGCAAGTTTGTAAACTTTTGATATATAAATAATTTTTAAAATTTTTACAGTTATTTAACTTTCAACCCTTTCGCTGCATATGGCGTACATGCAAATAAAATATACTGATTTAAATAAATAGATAAATTTATTTAAACGTCTTTTGTTTAGATACATATTATAATATTTTAATTGGGTTATAGGCAATTTCTTTTGAATTAGTATAAATATCAGTGCTTTGTGTTTTAATTCTTTTTTCAATATTAGGATACTCACGTTCTTATTTGATTGAATGTTAATGGTATGTTATGAAATCTATTTATGCTCACGTCAGAGACGTGAAGTGCCTCTGGCCAATTTTTGTTTGGAATTCATTTTGCACCTTGTAGGAAGAAAATGGACGTGGCTACATAGCATAAAAAGTCTTTTATTCGAAGTGAATTTAATTCTAGAAACATTTAAACAGCATTGGTGTCTTAATTTAAGCGCGCTGAGTTAAATGATTTAAAAACAGAAGATTCAGAGCAAAAGCCAAATTTCTGTGAAAATAGCTATTCATCAACACAGTCTGAAGAATTTGATGATGAACCATACTAGAATTTATAAAATATTTACCCCTGAAAATAAAGATAGATTTCTGCAAAGAATTTTACTTTGGATTTGAGAAGGTAGCCAAATGATTTTTTTCTCACTGCAGCAAAAGGGTTAACAAAAGGTAAAAATATGAAAAATAATACAATTATTTGAGAAAATGCAAATTTTTGCAACTGGTTTATGTACAATTTTAAAATGTGTAATATTATATTTTTTATTCAAATTTTAGCAGAGGATTTCTGATTTCTCAATATCAAGTAGCATAATTAATGTTACGAATCCATAAATGCATTCTTGAATATATTTTAGCAAAATTTAAACTAATAATAGAAACTAATTTTAAATATATTTCACCTTTAATTCAAATGTTATGTAATAGCACTTCTTTTTTTCTATATTTTGTACACAAACGTTTTCGGTGTAACGTGTTATGTTTTCAAACCCTCCGGCCAAGCGAAATTCTTTTACTTTTTCTGCATAAAATTGCAGGCTATTTTTAATTACCATTTAGAGCAACTCAACGCTAGCGAATAAATCCAAAACTATTTGTAATGCAGTGACTTGCTATATATAATTTATAAGAAAAAACTAATAAACTTTAAAAAGTATTATTGGAAAAAGTAGAATAGAAACCCGCCTAGAAGACTTCATCAAGAATCACTTGCAGCTAGAAATTCTAAAAATTGGATCTTTTTCTATAACTTTCGTCAGAACAAAAGGACTCTTGCGATCCGAGCGACCAAAGGAAAAGAAAGACAAAAGAATGACTACCCACAAAAAATTATTTACACATAACAATAAATACTCCAATAATTTTAGTTTCAAAAAAAGATTTAAAGAATAAAAATCATTAGCCATCGAGCAAAAAAGCCGTCATAATAATAAAATATTCACCAAAGAAAAATTATTCAACTTACCTCAAGCTGAGATCGCACCAAAATGGTTACAACAGAATCAAACCAATACTTTCTCACCCGAATACTTTTCTTCGGTGATTTTTATTCTTTAAATCTTTTTTGAAACTAAAATTATTTCAGAATTTATTGATATGTGTAAAATACTTTTTTGTAGGTAGTCCTTCTTTTGTCTTTCTTTTCCTTTGGGTAGCTCGGATCATAAGAGTCTCTTTGTTTTGACGAATGTCAGACCTCTTACAGAAAAAAATTCCAATTTTTAAAATCAATACCTGCAGGAGACCCTTGATAAAGTCTGCTAGGCGGGATTCCATTCTACTGTTTCCAATAATACCTTTTTATATAAGTTTCTTAGTTTTTCTTTTTCTTATAAAATATTTGTCTACTATTGTTTTTCTGTTGTAGCAGCATTTAGCGCACTCTGGAAACAATATGATATAATGAGATAATTTTGGCTTTTATCGTTTACGGAGTTTTTTGGATTTTTGTTTTCAGGTTTCATTGATTTAATTGTTCTATTCTTTTTCTCTTGAATTATTTGCTACATATATAATAGCCCGAAGCAAGAGGGTTAGGAAATGTCTAAAGATGTAAGGAAAACAATAAAATAAAAGAAAAAAATAGCTGAAAAAAACTTTAGGTTCTTTACAAGCAATTATATTTTCATTCTACTGATAAATGCTAGAAAAATTACTTTCTTTGTTTCCAAAGCTAAACTTCAGCTCAAAATTCTGAAATATTTAAAAATTCATTATTTGTACTGAATTGATATTTTGATCTACTTTTATCAAGCAGAATTCTTTTAATTAATTTTAATTTATTTGTGGTTTACATTAAAGATTTGGTCCATTTTTTAAACACAATTGATGAACTTCATTTTTTGGAAAGAATTCACATTACTCTTTTGCAATAATTGAAAATTGCGTTATACAGGATTTTATACTAAACTAGTACAGAACTGTTCAAAATTACGAAAGAGTTTCTTTTGTTTTAAGTGTATATTTTTAGCCAAATAAACCATAATCAATGAACAAAATGCTACTGTTTATTCTTTGATAGTTTCTTTTTTAGGTAATAATAATGTTTTTCTATTGATAAGTCCAAGATAAATTACAAATGTAAGATTGCCATCATGTTCTACTACTATATAGGAACAGGATATTTCCAAATTTTCTGTAGGTAATATCAAGAAACAATTCATTCAGCTTGACACTTTATTACAAGTTTAAGGCTATTGCCACTACAGATATTTGAAAATTCCATCTTCTATTCAAAATGTTTTCATTTTAGCGATATATCAAAACTTTGGTCTTTTTCGACCATTTCTAAATATTTTGTCTCTAGTAAGAATTTCTAGTTCTTTTTATGTCTATAAATTCCTGTTTTGGTAAGCTTCATTCGAAAATGAATACTCGGTCAGAAAACAAAGCTAAAATTGATTTGTTTATAATCTAGTAAGTGTCTGAGAATGAAAAGGCTTCTAACGGCGATACATTTATCAAAAATTAAATCTTCCATCTGGTTTAAATTTGATAAGTCTTAGAGGAAACAGAGTATTTCAATTATAATTGAACAAAAGAAATTAGAGCCTTCGAGCAATCGGCTCACAACTTCAAGGCTGAGAGAGAGCGAAAGGGGGTGGATTAATTTAGTTTAGTTTAGATTAGAGACTAAAGAGGGCGTTTAACGCGGAAGGGATCTTGGCAATGAAATGGTTTGGGGGAAAAGGAATATTGGATTTCGCGCCAAAGCAAGTCAGATGAAATTCGTAGGCTCTGTTAATAAGGTGTATTGAAGATGTAGAACGATATTTTCGCATTCAATTTGAGTGTAGATAGTCAATCCTAGCAGATCAGAGTGAGAAATCTATTTACATATATGTAGAGCACAGAGGGCCTCAGTACAGTAAATGTTTGATAATTTGGAATAATCTTTGCAACAAAATGGACAAACCTGAAAAAACAACCGTTTTATTCTGTATTTCCCACGATATTATTATGATAGAATGAAAAACTTTGTTACCTACATACTTTATCAGTAATGATAAATAAAATTATACTTAGGAGATATACTTGCTATTACTCATTGAAGTAAAAAATAATATTTCAGTACTTTCGAATAAATGTGAACATTTCAGAAGTTCCATTCTATAAAATCGAGTGATGGATGTACTGAAGAATTTTGGTGCATGTGAACTTGCCTCTCTGTAACAAATGTGCTGATTTTAGAGTAAGCTGGCATTATTCATAGCGATGTGAAATTAGTAAAGGTGTTTATATTAGCTGATATTTGCTTTTTTAAACTTGAAATTTACATTATTACTACAGTTGTAGAATTTTAAAGAAAGATCGATTAATTCATTTTCCTTGTAAATGTGTCTTGACGAAATGTATACACTTGGGAAATTATCGAAAACCCTGCAATAATTATGAGCAGTTCTGTACTTCAAATATTGCGCTACAAAGAGAGATAAATATCATGTTCATGAATAAAAATAAACCTAAATTTTACTCTGACCAGCAAAATAGAACTTGAAAAATAACTTGAGCTCGACACCTCACAGGTTGCTATTTACAAATTATCCAACTCAAACACATTAATACCTAAAATATAAATGAGTGTTAGTGATTATATAGTTTTTTGATGTGGAAAATATGTTACGTCGACGCCATGCACGTAGTGAAAATGTACAACCCAACTACTCTATATATACACACATATACTCATACAGACATGGTACGAATACTGCAAGATATGTGTAATGCACCAGCCTTTTTCTTCGTTTTTCTCCTCTAGGAAATTTTAGATATGATTTGTGAAAAATAAATCAGCAGTTGATTTTTTTATCACACAATCGTGCCTCTGACTCCCTCTGCTGGTGGTGTGATCTCTACGTCTATGGAGCCCTTGTTGGGGATAAGAATGGTGCCATTTTCTTGCTGAGATTGTTCAGCCAGCAAGGGTTCAGCCTGCAAAGACTCTTCCGAGGTGTCGCATCTCCTTCTTTCTCTTTTCGGTTTCGGCGCAGATTTCGCGCGCACCGAGCCCTTTTTCATGAAAATCTTGACACTGGATATAGGACTTGGCCTTATGAGAAATCTGGAAGGAAAAGTAATCGGTTTAATTACTCTAAATTAGTAAATGGTGTATGAAGTAAAGATAAACAATTGCATTGTACAGTATACTCTCTATTATCCGTGCTCATTCCGGACTCACAAAAATTTAAATATACACATTTTCACGCTTATCATGTATGTAAAATCGATGTTGATGTTCGATCGAGAGATTCATTCCGTGAAACTAGTGAGCCGTGACGTCGGAGGCTAAAAAATATTTTTTTTCCTTCCTCCACGTGCAATCTCTACCGGTTCAACCCCTAATTTCCCGATAAATGAATCATCCACTTCCTGCTGGCTCATTCTCGTACGAACACGCTTCTTCCTGACACGTCATTCCTTAACTTCTTGGTCTTCTCTCACTTTCGTACGCGTTCCTTTAGTTTTTGCGTCTTGTTCATCGTCAGTTAGTAGTGTGAAATTTTTTACTGGTAAAAATGAGTGGTGTGAAACAAAAACGAAACGTTTTAAATGTTAAACAAAAATTAGAAATCCTTCAAGAACTTGATAATAGAGGATCAGCTAGTACTGTTTCAAAAGATGTACTAAATGAGGGAAATACAGTTTCTCATTCTGCTGCTCCACAAACTGTGGAAACTTTGTTAGATTATATGGGTCAAAGAGGATTTGATTACGGTGACATTACTGCGGTTCGTAAAATATGTGTCTATATACGACAAGAGATGAACAAACAGCAGAAGCAAAGACGCATTGCAGATTTTTTAAAGCAGTAAATGTTAAAAGGAAAATTCCGAGTTTGATGTTACACAGCATGCAAATGTAAGTACTTTTTATATTTTTGTACTGATGTTGATTTTTTCTTTAATAAAAAGGAGTTTTCGGATTATCCGTGTTTTTCTATTGTCCTTGCGATCAATCCCGGTGATTAACCCGGATAATCGGGAGTGCACCGTCTATACAATGTGTTCAAATTCGCTAGTGATAAATTTAAAGGAAGGTTAACAGACATGAAGAGGAACAAAAATATTAATGGTACATGGTGTCATAAACGATGTTTAATCGACAAAAATCACGATCAAAAGTATCACAAATTTGTTTTATAAAACAATCCAAAATTGTTTTAGAATTGTATGGGACAATTTATAAAGTCATCTAAAGCCATTAGTGTTAAAATTTGGCAATTATTGCTGTTTTATGAAGATATAAAACCAAAATCGCAACAAAAGTTCACACATTTCAAGTTCATTTTCATTTTCGTCCGCACTATAATTTGTGTTTTAATCGTCCGACTTTGACGCAAATTAATATTCTTGGATTACTTACATCACATCGCCTAGCTCCAGTTTCTGGTCGCAGCTAGGATTTATTATCACGTAAGAAAGGCCATTCCTTTTCTCAGATACGTCATCTGCAAAAAAAGGAAAACGAAATATATACTAAAGAATTAAAGAAGTGTATGAAATAAATTAATAGTTTCTAGTAGATTTCTTTATGTAGGTTTAAAGTTTATAATTGGTTAAAAGCAAGAGTTACTGTGGTTTTCCAAATAGAAGAAAATACTTCAATTTCATTATTTTAGGCCAATAAACTGCACCCTGGAGCAAGCTCCACCCATTGATAGGTGGATTTTCTTCGAGACGGTCGGATTGAAAAGATATAAAATATTCTAATATAGTGGTATTCAAAGCTTCATAACTCGATCAATATTAGTCTCAGAATGAAAGAACTTTTCGTTTAAAATATTAGTGTGTCAAGAATATATTACTAAATAAGAATAAAAGAACCTTAAAACTGCATAAAAATGTAAACTTCGTAATTTTTTCAGCATTGAAAACAGCAATAAACATGATATTTTGCACCATTAAAAGTTAATTTGAGTTCATAATAACGTTCATATTATTTCCTCCATGATAAAGTTCTAATTTTTAAAATTATTTTTGGATCTGTGTAGTATCACTTTTGAATTCTTCTTTTTCTTCTTTCTAATCCTTCTAATCTGAATCAGATCAGATCCATGAGGTCGTTCGCCTTCATCACCTCCAACACGAAATCCGGTCGCCCAAGTAGGTCATCATACACCAAGGCAACACAGTCAAGTACGTGTTCTGGAGTGGCCTCAATCATGTTGCACTTTGTGCCGGTATTGAACTTCTTATCACCACGAGAGAATCTGAGGGTTTTAAGTGTACGGAAACTAAGCGAGCCAAAGCTGTTTGATCTTTCCTCTCCCCCTTAAAATGTATAGTAGCACCGGGGCCTTCACTACGAAACCATGAATGAGTTGGTGGATGCCTCCAAGAAATGTTAACAAAGGTCTATCTTCTTGAGTGTAACTCAAGATAGGTCAAGGGTTCTACATTGGCCTGGGGCATGGTAGTACCCTCTTTAGCAAGAGTATCAGCAATATCGTTACATTATAAATTTACATGTGATGGTATCCATTGTAGATGAAGAACAAAATAATTGCACAGGGTCTTGAGTTTGTTAAAGTTATTCATTCCCCTCCGGTCACTAACATCTCTCCAATTATCAAGATATTGGACAACACTTCGGCTGTCCGAGAGAATCCATATCTCACCGAATAATTGATGTTCCAAAACAAAGTCTAAAACCATATCAATCTGGAAATTGCTTAAAATTTAGAATTAGAATTAATTAGAAAGAATTAAGCTCTGACGACTGTGCCACATCTGAAGCATGTGCGACATAATCAAAATACATAAAATATAAATGCATAAAACAAAAAATTTCAACTCTGCATAATCCAGTACCAGTCCAGTTAATTAAACATTCTCACCATAATCTTCAGTCGGCAGTCTCAAATCATTCATCCGATTTTTGACTAGGTTGCTGATTTCTTGTCTCTCAATATCCGAAGTTATTCGATTTCTTTCACTGTCGGCTAATTCTAGGGAGACCTGGAATGGAATACAGAAGAAATGAACCCCAAACGTATTTCACATGATCGGAATTCTGTACTGTTTGAAGGCAAATTTTACGTACATTGGGAAAACATCGAAGCATTTAAACCGAGGCAGGAGAAAAATGTCATTAAGAATTCAATCAAAATGATTTTTTCTTTTCATTTCGTTTCGTATTACAGAACAGTATCAACGAATACTTATCTTCAAATTAGAGTAATTATTAATGTGCAATTAAAAGAAATCTAAAAGTCTAACTAATTAAGCGTCAAAATTAAAAACTGAAACACAAAGCATTTTCAAAAACTCGCTTTTATTTGTTTTCTAAAAGGTAGAAAAGACTATTTTTATCAAAATTCTGAAGTTGAAAACAGTGAGGCACAAATGACAATAATCCAAGTAAACTGCATTTTAATAAAATCTGAAATGTTTGTAACATTTATTAATTTCTAATAAATGTTTGTGGATTTCCTTTCATACGATTTTCAATTGTGATTAAATGGAAGTAAATGTTACTTATATTACTTACCTAATGAAATTATGTTACAGTTTTCTCTGCGCCTTGCTTTTATGTTTTTACTTTGATTACCAATTTTTGGTAAAAGAATTAACTTACTTCTTAATACACTAATAAAAGTGTGTTTAAAACAATTTTTACATTTTAATATTTTCTAATTTTTGTCTTTAGTATATTTCATAAATTAAAATATAACTAATGTGAAATATCGTGACCAATTTTCTTCCTAAAACACAACAAATGGCTCTCCCACATACAGAATCTAATCTTAATAAAAATTAATGGATTAACTGAAAATTAAGTTCTGAAATTATTAAAAGGTTTTATTGTCATCACGAGCACGTAATTGTGCAAAGTTTCAAAATTCTGATATATCAAGGAGTCAGTGAAAAATAGATTATAAAATGTCATTTTTATAAACAGGAAGGAAGACCAGTTAACCTTTCAGAGCTGATGTTTTTAAAAAATTACATTGATTTGAATGTACTGAAAAGTCCTATCAGTCTTGAAAGGTATAAATAAAAGCAAATAAAAGGAAGAATTGAAAGAAAAAAATTGCAATGATTCCAGTGATGTAGTATTTTAAATTAAAGAAGAGAGAAAGGTATAAATGTTAAAAATTAAAGAGATGACTGCTTTTACTGTAGAAGCTTCGCATGGTCCTGACATTTGTGTCCTGTATATTCCGATGGGAATCTCACAGGTGGATGAGCAGAGTTTTTGGTACAGGCGCCCGTAAGTTCGTATCCACATATCCTCTTTGGTAATCTTCATCTGAAATCATAATGAAATGAGTCATTTATTAATTGAAATCCAAATAGATACTATTTACGAGCTAAGAGTGACCAGACTGAATCTATTCAAAATAACTATGTGCTGAGATAACCACAAAAGTTTAGTTACAGATTTCATCCGCATGAATTAAGACAATTCCTCAAGTTTAATTTCAGATTATTAAAGCTGCGAATGTGTACACCAATATTGGCTTCAGCTATTTAACAACCAGTCGGCGTTCCTTGCAATTTAATGATAAACATCTGATCGTCCAAACATTGGCGGCTCGCGTCCATAAGGGCTGCAGAACTGCAGTCCCCCAAAATTACTTTAAAAGCTTGTATTTTCGTTTCTATTCTTATTTGATTACTTTTCCGCTTTAAGAGTTCAATAATCAACGAAAATAGCTGAAAAAAGTAATGAAAAACGTCAAAGGAAGACAAAAAATCATCCCCTCCGAAGGAAAGGAATTTTCACTCACTGAGTGATAAATCAAAAGGAAAAAGCAACCCATTAAATTTAGAGACACTCTGAGCTGCAGTGACAGCAGACCGCGCTTGGCGCGCAACTTCCGCTTTTGCCCTCCTCATTTGGCTTTTTATCGCTTTCGCTTAGTAGTCCAGTCATTAGGTAGTTTTTTAACTCGAATCTGGAGTAGTTGTAATTTTTTGCTCCTTTGTGTTTTTGGGGTGCTCATAACGAATCTTTGATTTTCCACCAATAATTATTGTTGGAAATTTAGTTATGGCCAAAAAATATTAAAAAAATGGTTTTATCCTAGTCTTTGCTTATAACTCAAAAACTATCAATTTTTGGTATATCGTCATTATATATCAAAATAATCAGCACAGAATTTCCTACAACTTGAGTCTACACAGCTTTTGCCGCACTGCTTATTTCTGAGCTGACGAACTGCCACTGCGTCCAAAACCTCTCGAACCGTCAGTTTGGGGTTTAAAGATAATCGTTACCTAGTTCATTTTGTAATAAAACTTCTATTTTAAAGCTCATTCATTTGCAGAATGGATTTGAAGAGACATTAGTTTACTGAGCATTTCGTACACCATATGACGCCGGCGGCTCTAATTTCCCTTAATGGAGCACACCTAGCCACGCCCATAAAGCAAGAAGTCATGATAAAGGGGAAGTATGTCATTTATGGTGCGCAAAAGCGATTTTGGAGCAATTAAATACCACGTGCTCTAGAATTAAGACTTAGCTCCTACATATGCAGTCAAATTGCGGTCTTGAAAATCTTTCAGGGAAACTGGACAACATTCGTGACAGACAGAATGCCCGACGGCAGCGAGTAATTTGTTCCTTAAGCGCACATTGTTCGACAAGTTTTTGAATAATGCTCGATAAGAGCATAGCTAGACGATGGATTCTGTTACCTACTTACTTCGATTCATATTTATCCGCAACATCATATTATGCACTTTCAGGGACTAAAATATGTTATTTTTTCGTGAAAACGATGTTTATGCACATGTAAAACCAAAAAAGTTAGAACTGGTGTTGCCATTTGCTGTTTTCACTAAATATGGAAAACGCATTTTTTTCTAAAAAGTCATCAAAATGCTACCGCCAGGCTAAGAAAAAGTATCTTCAAAATGTGGTTTCATATGGAATAAACAACCCTCGAAATTGTTAACCCACTAGATCACTGGGGTGGGCTCTATTATGATGTTAGGCAAGTATCACTGATTCAAATTCACTTAGCAAAAGCGTGCATCGTGCATTGTGGTGTTTACCTGTTAAATGGCAGCCAACCTGTGCCTGTCATGAAAGGTGGACCAGAGCAGCTGTCTACACTCCAATAGTGGGACTTTGGTACAAAAAAATCCCCTTTCTATCGTGCAGCACTTTTGTAACTAATTCTGTGTAGTTATTTCAGTATCAAACGTTACTTTTTGACATCCTTAACCTATGCACACTAATTTCTTATTTAGAAAACTGTTGTGAAGAAAGCTGTTGGTGACTTACGGAAGAAAGAAATCCGGATCCTGGTGCTTGATCGATACCCAGCAGAAGTCTGACGAATGTTATCATATACTCCTTTACAAAAGCCTACGAAAGAAATGGGATTCGGTGAAATCAAATTGTGACAAAGTTTCTATGAAGAGCATGAAAATTTACTACAGTGAAATTTGTGGATTATTTAAATTCTATAGTTATCCCCGACGCGAACATTTTCGATAATTTTTACTCAGCACCAAATTTCTTAAACCCAGCCTTTAAATTTATACCTGAGAACCAGACGAACTTAAGTCACATTAAAACAACTTTCCAGGAGAGCATAAAAACTGAAAAGAATTTATTAGCTGACGATGAGGACTTTTGACTCGTAATTATTAACCTCTTAACAGTTTTGCCCGAACACCGTTAGAACACTCCGAAGGGGACTTCCCTGATTTGTTCGAACGCCGCTCGGGAGGGTGATTTTTCTAAGCAAATCCACTGATTTTCCCGCCTTTTTCAATTTCTTCACTTCGCAATGTTTCTAATAATTGGCTCTAGCAGTCTAATTAATAATGGGCAGCAAAACAAGTGCAAATCAGGTTTTAGGTCAGGTTAGGATAATTAAGCTAGTTTTTAGGCCCTTTTCCCCTGCATTTAAAAATTATCAAAAATTAATAAACTCAATACTTATAAATGTTTTGACTGCTTATTTGAATTTATAATGTCAGTATGAATAAAAAATTGCTTATAAATAATGTGCTTATTCTTGGACACAATATGGTAGAAAAAAAAGAAACTGTTAAGTGGTTAAAGCAAAATTGTTAGCAGAGTTACAAAATAAATAAAAATTCTAATACAGGGAATTTCATTTGTGTAAGAGTTAAAAATACAAAAATAATAGCAGACAAAGATAAGAAATAAGAATCAGGGGGATGACTTCATCAGAGGCCGTTCATCCACGCAGATTCAAAAATGGAATAGGTTTTCTGTAAAGGAAAAAGACTTAAGGTCTGATATTTAAAATCCTCTAAGGCCTGAACCCATTCCAGAATATATTGGAAAGAAAAACATTTATCCACAAAGAAGAAATAAAAAACAGTTAGCAGAGTTACGTTGTTATGGCTTGATACAAAATAAGACTCTAGAGGAAAATTGTAATAACTTGAAAATCTGAATTTTTGACCTTGCGTTCGTATATTTCTGAGTTACAGAGACTTCACTACAGAACTCTGTTTTGTCAATAATGTACAAATCCAATTCTGAACTTTCTGTTGGTGATATATCTCGAAAAAATGATTTTCATCTTAACAGATGCTTGCTATCCCTACCGAAGGAAGAGTTTCAGCTTTGTGACTGGAGTTTCACGGTTTGAGGCCCGATTTCTGGGAATATCCGCATGTATACAAACCTGGTGAACGTTACGTCTATCCAAAGTAATA
Source organism: Araneus ventricosus (assembly GCA_013235015.1). NCBI lineage: Eukaryota > Metazoa > Arthropoda > Arachnida > Araneae > Araneidae > Araneus > Araneus ventricosus. The sequence continues at coordinate 215,917 of BGPR01000348.1, forward strand.
CCTTCTCCCGTTAATGTGGTGCTGAAGTTTGGAGAAGGAGTGCCTGCTCACGTGTAGTTCTTGTCATTTGTTTACGGCTGAAATTGATGAGTCCGTCTCAAAATGGGACTTAATGTAACTAAAATTTTGTATGACATGAGAAGGAATTTCTTCTATTATTTAAAAGCAGATTTGTAGGGCTATTTTATGAAAAGTTAAATTTACTTATATAAATTCATTCTTTCGCCCACTCTTTAATTTCCTATTTTGGAATGTAGTTACCTTACTATTATGAGTCAAGTTGACTCATTAATTGATTTTATAAACACATGAAAAAAGCTATATCTATTGTTATAAATATCCTGCAAACAGCTGATGCGTAAACTTTCATGCTCAATCTTGCGAAGATATGTAACTAATAGGAAACAAAATTTCTCATTTCGAAAGTGTCACTGAATGTTGTTGGAATGTTGTTGTAAGATTTAAGATCATTTCTACTAAATACAATAAAAATTCCTCCAGAAAATGTATTTTAAAAACAGAGTTTAATTTATGTGTAAAAAAGTTTTCAATAAAGTTTTTCATAATAAATGATTTTTTTAAAATTAAATTAAAACTGTTTTTTCATCAAAATAATTTTGACGTGTGAGTCAAATTGACTCCTTTCAGTCGAAAAAGTAAACAGTCGACAGCTTTACAGTTAACTTTTCTTTTGAAAGTTTCAAGAAAAATACAAAGCATGGAAAGAAATGTTCTCCACGGAAATAGTAACACAATAAATAAAATTAACAGAAAAAAAATTGACTGGAGGCTGTGTTTTTCAAACAGCCACAGATATTAAAAGCGTAGGACTACTTTACTCGCGTGACTATTTTCCGATTTTCAATTTTCGCGATTTTCAATATAGAGGATCGCGTCACCAATTCATGCGGATTTTTGTGCAACTTTGCGACTCAGTAGTCGCTGAACAATAAATCCGATTTTCAATTTTTTCTGCAACTTCTGTTGTTACCCTTTATCTCTTAAATAATACATTAGTTATACTTTTAACAAAAGTGGTGACCGAGATATAGAGGATTTCCCATACAACGTTTTCTGTGGCGTTTTGGCGTGTGAATCAAATTCCTTCCTGAAACCCCAATGGGAGGATCGTAGTCCTACGTTAAAAACTGATAAAAATAGCGTCGAATCGAAACTGAGCAATTAAACAATATTCTAAGCTGATTGATATACTTTACCATGTAAATGTTAAATATACATACGGCAGCATTAATTCAAGTAGGAAATAGGACACTTACTTGGTATAATAAGGTATCCAGCATGCTAGCACTGAAAACACTTCCAGCAGCAAACGGCAAGCGGAACATGTACGAAATGTGGGATCCTCTATCGCGTTCACTCTAAACAAAATGGAAGAGCCAATGAATTCTATAATCCAAATTTCATGGTATATAAATAATATTTTTAAAATTTTAAAATGGAATGAACTATCATAAAAGTATTTTCTTCATCATTTGCTTACAATGGCAAGAAAAGATTTCGAGAGTAAGGTGACACGCATACAGGAGGATCAATCTAAGTTTAGAGCACAATTACGAAGAAAATCCTTGGTCAAACGCAACGCCATTCCGCATACATACTATTTAGATAAGGTGACCAACATTTTTTACAATAAAAAGGAGGACACAAAAAATTGAAGAAAAAAAAATTCGTAAATAAATGTTTTATTCATTGCAATAATAATACACAACGCACTATTATATGATAAATGCATTTTTAGCATTTCATATTGTAATTATACTTATTAATTATTTCCTATTAATTATTATTTAAAAGTCTACATGCCTATTATTTATTATTTATATCAGTACAACGGTTCGGCATCGATCGAATGCAGAGATTTACAGATTAGTCTTCAAATATCGAAAAGGAGAACATGTAGGAAGACGCTTTTCGAAGAAGGACAAAACTTACAAAAGGAGGTCTGTCCTCCCAAAAGGAGATATTTTAATTATACAAAAAGTAATTTCAGAAGAACCAGAAGAAGTAAACAATATCAATAACAATATACCTTTTGCGCGCAACACAGCAGCATCCAGTTATTGCATTAACAACATTGTAAATAATCAACAACCAATTAAGATACAATAAAGCAACAAAAATCATGCTTCAATAAAAATTAAAACACATTAAGATTAAACAAATAAAATGGAAAAAATGAAAGAAACTCGAATAACGAACTTGTTCAAAGTGCCACCCGCCATAGGAGTTCTAAAATGGATAACTTTTCTGTCAAGGAAATAATTTAATAGTCAAATAATATTCCCTCTGTGTCCTGAATTTATCTAATAATTGAAATAATGTAGGAAAAGACCTTTCTTAAATAAGAACTTCAGAAAGTCTTCCTTTAACAAATCGAATAGAGAAAAAGAAGATAAAATTAACATTACCTCCTGCCAATTATACCAGTAAATCAGAAACAAAAGATATTAAGTCCAGAAGCTAGAGAACCGAGCTCCATCTATTGAGAGAAATTCGAATTAAATTAACAGAAAATTAGAAGCTCTTCAATCCTTTATTAATTAAGTTATTATGGTTAAAGATATTACTTGGGTAACCATTTTCTTTTAAATTATCAAAAGCTTTGTCAAAAGGAGGACGGTTTGTCACCTTAATTTAGACCATGGGGAATCGATTCATAAAAGGGAAAAAAATTCTTATAATTTTCTCCGCCAGGGGAAAAATGGCACTGTAAACTGAATTTGCAAAATAAAATAGCCATAAAAAATTATGTGGTTGGCTAAAATTTAATGGACGCTTTAACACAGAAATATTTTTTATTAGTTACATTTTTCTTTTTGAATATTCCAGTATTAATCGAAAAGAAGTCTGATTAACCTTCTAGCTTGTTTCTCGTTCGTCCAGATTTATTTTCGCGCCACTGATCGAAAAGTCAAAATTCTTTCCAGACATTGATTGCACTAAAAATAAAAGAATAAAAAATTTCGGGTCCATTTTTAAAAATTATAAAATAAGATCTTACCATTATTGTTTCTAATTGTATCTCATGCTCCCAAAACCGGCCCTGTTCTAGAGTGAGATATAGATTTATCAGTGTTTCAGTTACTTTCAGCAAACCCCTTAGGAACGGCTGAGTCAACGTTATAAATTGCAACTGAATTAATCAGTGAAATACAACTTCCCAACTTTTTAGAAAATATAGTAATATATAATTTTTTGCTCACTGAAAAAGCAATTTTGAAAAGAAAACATAGTTTATTACTCTCAGAAATTTTAAGATGCAAAATAAAATATTAACAATTTTTCATATCATTGTGTTATGGTAGCGCGAACTGCCAGTTAAAGCCATGAAAGTAAGAAATGGACATGTTCCCAGTCTTTCTTTATGACCGGCTAACTCCTTTAAAATTATTTAAATTTATTACATTCACGAACATAGCACAATCAAAAGATAAGCATTTACGTTATTCGTTAATTACTAAGAAAAGATATTTCTTTCATTTTTTGGGCGTGTGCACTTGAAGCTGTGTCTGACTTGTTATAGTTCGCGTTTTGGCCACACAGTAGCGCTGTTTTCAGCACGCATTCGTTACAAATTTTAATTTCATAGCAATTCCGAGGCTTAATGTTCTGAACTGCTTTAATGGAAATAAATTGGTTAAAAGATGGAAAACTTCTAAAAATTTTCAAATTAACTGATATTAAATTTCTTTTTTCCTTTTTAATGTAAAAGTTTTTAGGACTTAAGGATTCCTTTATGTGCTTGAGTAGATTACTAGTTACAAGGAGGAAGAAGAAAAATAAAGATAGATTAAATTAATATAAAAAATATTTTCAAATATTTTTTAAATTGTTCTTTGTAAGGCCAATTAGTACATTTCACTAGCAAAAGAAGTGTGTACTCTACTTCCTAAACTCTTCAGAAATGTTATATCATGAAGCAGCGAAATTAAATATCTTCGTGTGGCATTATACCAAAAATTAAACTATAAATATCATATAGTTAAGTATAAGAAAAATTCATAGTTGCTTAAACCCAGTTTTACGGCCTCTAAAATCGCAATTACAAACACTCGTTAGGTAACAATATCATTCTCGACAAATTTCTGTTGCGACCACTGATTAATTAGGCATCCCCCGAGCGCGGAACTGCAGCTCAGACCCACATTAAAGTGATTTAAATCTTTCAAAATTCCACGCAAGGTAGACTTAATAACTACAGTGCTTCATTAGGAACAAAAAATATTAGGAAAGAGCTCCGCCTATAAAGCATACAATATTTTTTTCTTAAAATAGCCAATATATTTGTTCAATAACGAGAGCAGCAGCAACAGCGAGGATATCCAAGAAAAGCCAGTGTACGAGCCCTGTCGGAATAGAAAGTAAGTCCTAAATAGATGAGAATGATGTAAAACACCCATCTATCTCTTTCCTTACGTCCACCCAGCATTACCAGCGGAAGCTTCGAACGTGTCTTCAGAATGACTCAGAAATAAAACTCACGGGGAAATTCCCTCTTTCAGGGTCGGCCATAGGAGGTAGACCCATTTGGAAACAAATTTTTCTTTTGTTCAGTTTCTAATAATCTAAAGATTTAGAGTCAAGAAAAGTTTTCTCCCGCGAGTTTTCTGTATATTAACACGATATGGCGCGTTTTTCGTTTCACAGTGCTGTGCAGACAACCGATCATGTATTTGGGGCGCCTTCCTTACTTCCGATTGGAACAAAAATCCGATACAGATCTACACTTTTAGTGCCAAGACCGCTTCCCAAATTTCATTTATCGACCTCGGTAAGCTTTTCAGTTATGATGCTCACGTACCAAAGATAGACAGACGACACACAGTCAAGCCTCTGTGCACAGCTTTGAGCTTCTGTGGTCACAGACAGAGATATATAATTCTAAAAATCTGTTTTTCGGACTTCTTAAACGTGGAGATACTTCAACATCTCGAGGTCGAATTTTTTGACGATTTTGACTTTCTAAATAAATATATTAATATATAAATAGAAGTAGGTTTCTTGAAATTTTAAACTCAATTTTGTAAGCTTTGAAAATGGTTCCAGGGCAAGTGCTATTTCTGCCCTACACTAATAACCCCACAGAACTGAGAAGAGAGTAGATAGCATTCTGGCACTGGCCGCAATTATTCCAATCGGCTAAAGACCAGCCTTCTACTCTTATGTATATAAAATGTTTTTATTTTCTTAATTTTTTAAATTATAATATCTCTTAATGACATAAAGTACAATCACAATATTAGAGTAAATCAAGAGAAAACAAATTTAAATACTATTTGGAAAAAGAAACAAACTTAGATGCAGAAGATTGCTCGTCACTGACCATTCAATTCCAGTTTGAAGCAGGACAAAAAGGACCTGTTTTCAAGAGGTCCCAAAAGAAACCCCCAAAAGTACAATTTTATTGAGATTGAAGTTTGTACAATGGAAAACTTTTTACTTAAATGTTTAGTACGTAGAAATTTTGGTTCAAAAAGCAATGAAATGTGTCTATATTATGTTTTTATATAAGAGTATCAAATTACGTAGTTTTGAATCATTGATTGCAGAAACCGCATGAGTAATTTTCTTTTAAAATTGCGTTGATGCTGTTTTCTTTTTTAGAAGGGGGATTTGCATAATGAGTGAAGAAATGACAAAAGAGGGGTAAAATCACATCACAAATATATAAAATCTACCAGGTAAAATAAAATAATCGATATAGAAAATTATTCCGAAATTTTAAATCTTCCGCCATTTGAATATTATTGATTCAAGTGGTTTCTGCTATCCGCAATTAAATTATTTATCCATTTTAATAAATTGTGTAGAATTTCTAAATATAATTTTAATTTCGTGATTCAAAATATTTATCAATTTTTGGTTTTTAATGAATTTCGAATTGGAATTTGGATTCATAAGTACATTATGAATCCATATTCATTCTTTAGCTTTCTGCAAACACTCTTTAGTGCAAGGTCGGATTCTAAACCCAGAGATATTATATTGATTTCGATTTGATCTCTATATAAGCAGTTTTTAACTTATTGATCACAGGTGCAGAGTAATTTTTGCTTTCTGATTTAAGAAGGATACAAAAAGAAAATATTGTAATCTTCCAAAAATTTGACCTGGAGATTTAAATGAATTTCCACGTTTCAGACGCTCTCAGTACTTAAAGATCTTTTTTGAAATTATGTCTCTTATTACGCAGTATCTAAAAATTAGAAAAGTACTACTTAAATATACTTAAAAGTATTATAAAAAAATTATTAAAATTAGGAAAATAATTGTACAGATATAAAAATTGATATCGCAGGAAAGCTATTTTTTAAAAATTTTGAAGTGTTGTAAAAATGGTGTTTGACGATAATATGCTCCGAAACTGTTTAGGAAAAATGGTAAAATTTCAATTATTTTTTTATTAATTAAATATGTAATAAAAATTACGAAAAACTCATTCGCAATGGGTAAGTACCTTCCAAATTTGGTAGCTAGAGGTCCAACGGTCCCTTTAGATTTTGCATCATGTATGTCGCATCACTCAAATTACAGGTAGTATTCAACCTATAAATATTATAATGTCAAAAGAAATTTTCTGTACCTTTCTCTATGAATTAAAAACTGCTTGCATAGAGATTGATTCAAAATCATTGTAAAATCTTTAGAATAACAGCTTATAAATGTTATTTTAAAAAGAAATCAAAAGTCCTGAAATCAAAATGTCCCCACACAATATCATTTCAGCAGCGTGTATCAAAACCAATTGAGGTACAAACGGATAAATGAAATATCATTTTTGCAGTTCTTAAAGTATCAAACAAAGATATAATCTATTTATATAAAAGAGGAAAGTGTGTTTGTTTTTTGGTTCTTTATGCACTCCCACACCGTTAGACTTACGGCAACCAAATTTGGTACAGTGATGGATTAGCACAAGAGGGAGCTAATGCCCTCGTTTGTACGTTTTTCGGAGAAAGTTAGTGAAAATATTTGAAGGAAAAAAAAAAAAAAACAGGAGGCCGGTATATGAAAAAATATGGATCCCGAGCAACGTCGGGTTTTCAGCTAGTTGAAAATATTTGTGCATAATTTCAAATGTAGGGTGACAACAGCTTTCACTTTTTTGAAATGTACTTCTGACGAATATAATTTTTGTATGTGGGGTTACCTTTCAGGATATCAACTCAATTTATATCAACATTTTTTTTTAAAAAAATGAAGTATGTATATAAATTCTTCAAATCCACCCCAAATGCCTCTTTATGCATTATAATGGAATATTGGTCAATAATTCGCATCAGAAGTTGGAATTAAAGAATAACAGAATCACATATTTCCAAACGGTTTAATGAATATGATTATTACAGAATGTGAATTTTATTCAAAAGTAAACATATAACAAATTGCAAACTTTATTTTATTCAATTCCTACTATTAGTTCACACTCTCCCTATATATATATTTATATATCTTGTTCAAATTTTCAATCGTTAATAAAATACTTTTTATTCATCCACTCAAGTTCAAATACATTTTTTCAAACTTGTAGTGGATGACACTTGATGTTAATACAGTTTTTTCAATTTTTTTCTTTTATTTTTCTTTGTTGACCTAAGTAGGAATTGACTTTTAATTTTTTTTATATTACTTGTTTTTGCTTCCAATTTACAAATTCTTTTTGAACTTCGAAAAATATTTTCATTTTTTAAAATTTCCTTCAATATAGATAATATTATCAGAAAATCCTTACACTCACAGTATACCCCATATATTTCAGCTGCGCTAACGTTGTCTGTATAATTTAGTTTAAAATTTTGAATAAGTTAACTACCTCAATACACATAAAGAAAAGGTATTTCATAGCCGGCAAGCGAATGTCAGATCAACTTCTTATAGGAGAGAGCATGCCTGCTTTACGTGAGACTACATTGTCATAATGATAATAGTTATTCACAAATTTCATTGCAATTTTTTACGGTACTTTTAAGGAAATGACGTTATTTCCTAACTTCCATATAATTTCCTATGCATTATTTCTGCTTTCAACATCCTTTGCTCAAATAATACCAAGTCTACATCGATGAATAAGGTACAGGTTCATAGTAATTTTCATCGCTTCTGCCATAGCGTACCAATGTTTACGATAAAACACCTGTATTGTTTAAAATTTAAGTCAAAAGTATTTAAAACGTCATAGAAATTGTGACATCATCGATGGGCTATTGAATCACAGCACTTTTTTCTGTTATACAAGGCTAATTTATGGCTAAATAAAGAAGCATTTTCAAGAGTCACCAATCCAACAAGATTTTTGTATCAAGTACTCACAATGACAAACAAACAGTTCAAGATGATTGCATTCTAGCATCAAATAATAAATAAAAAGAGGTATCCCAAATATGTTCGCATCTATCTACTGTCTTTGCTAATCCGTGTATATGTTACAGTTAAAACGTGGAATCCCTTATTTCATAGAATAACTAGGTGTTTCATAGAATAACTAGGTATATCATAGAATAACTAGGTATTTATAGAATAACTAGGTATCTGATAGAATAACTAGGTATTTCATAGAATAAATAGGTATTTCATAGAATAACTAGACATTTCATGAATTATCTAGTTGAATATCTAGTTATTCTATGAAATATCATAGTTATACGCTTTAACTGTAGCATACACATTTCGCTGAGTATTTATTTTCCATAACTCATCATGAGTCTAAATTAGTTTTCATTTTTTTGATGGGGTTGAATGCGCGAAAGTTTCGTGAGAGTGTACTGGTTAAGAAATATTTTTGCTTAAAATAAGATGAAAAATTGTTTGGGCTTGATGAAGCAAATGAAAAAACATTTTCCTTACCTTTTCCATCTTGGATAGGTGCAGTGCGTACGTGTCGTTTGCTCTGAATTGCATGAACCTCATATTACTGGACTGACTCAGCTCAGTTATTATCCTTACGCTGGGAAACATCCTGAGAACAAGAAGAACACAATCCAATAAAATTACAAGCCTTGAAATAAACACTATTAAAATTTGTTCCTCAGAACTAGACGAACGTTAAATCCAAAGGTGACGATTTTCATGTTAATACAGTTTTGCATGAGGAATTCTATTTTGCATCACGCCATAATAACGTAAGACTGAAACGGAATTTAGTGGGATCATTAGTGATGTTCATTTGATTCAGAGATAGAGAAAAGAATTATGAAATAAGTGAAGTTGTATAACTTTATCGTCTGATCCTGAGATAAGAAAATGTGCAATGTCATTAGTGACGTAATATGGCAGCTGTCGAATACCTTGTGATATGCATTTCAGTGTTTATTGGTGTATCAGGGTATAATTTTGGACAGAAACGGTGATGCTTTTGTAATTTACATTTTTTCTGTATCTTTACGACTGTTGTGAACAGTGAAGTAGTGCCCAGTGGGGCGTGGTGCGGCAAGGGGATGTAGAACTCCCAGGTTACAGTTTATGGAGGTACCGTTCTAAAGACCAAACGTTAGGTCGTTTCTTTCAATATGATGAGGGGGTGCGAGGTTATAATACAATGTCTCGACTGCCATTTGCCTTTATTTGCTAAGACAGTGTTCAAAGCTGGGGAATGAAAAATACATAACATGCTCTGGACGCTACTTAAAGTTGCTATACCCCAGTTTGTGGAAGCAAATGTCGTGGACTTCACAAACTCTCAACGGGTGGCGCTAATTATCCGCAACCGTAGCGGTGTTTTCTTATCTCTGAAAAACCTTTCAGCTTTTACTTTCAATTATTAAATTCTGCATTTAATTCACGTAAATATTTTGGGGATGACTTGTGCACCAGAGGACAGTTTGAAAATCCCCATAAATAAGTTGAAAATGCATATTTTTTGATATTTTGTACAAGTTTTGTGTCATCAAATACTTACGTGCTTGTAAATTTAGATGCAATGTAAACCAAAAGTAGTGCACTGCCCTCCATTCGTATACTTACACAATATGACGCGTCCTATTTATTTTTCCTTATAACAGTCTGTAAGTTCGAGGCGAATTACAAACGAAAACCCCAAGCCCGCAAGTGAGTCATGTGCCAGAATAACGGTACAGGCAATTAACTCCTACTAAGAGAATACGGTTCGTTTTGTGGTTCATAATATAATGAGGAAAACCTTGTGTACATTTTTGGTCGTCTTCCTTTCGATCGATTGGTTCCAAAATTTGATACATGGCTACAAGTTTGTTCACAAGACCAAATACATATATTCAGTCATTTAAGTCGTATTTTTAGGTTATTGCATTTACATGCAGATAGATAGACAGACCTATAGACGGGTTAACCTTGGGCAGATCTGATCTGTTCTTTTATACGACTCTAAAATTTTGTCGTAAAACCATATGCCAACTTCCACATGCCTAGCTTATGTAGTTTCTGAGTTATCGTGCTCACATGTAAAAACAAGACTCCTGAAGAAACTCCTGACGGCGGATTTCGCTCAAAAATAGATGGAAATCTACAATTTCGGTATAAAGACGGTATACCAAATTTCATCTGTCTACCTCTTTGTATTTTTGAGTTCTCGTATTCTCAGACAGACATAATTCCAAAAATGTGTTTGGGGAAATCAGGGAAATCTAAAACGTGCTGATTCGTCAACATCTCGAGCCAGAATTTTTCGACGTTGAGAAGACTTTCTCTTTGTATACTTCGTCTACGAAAAAGTACGAAAAAAATGACAGGTTTTCTAGAGTAGCTGGATATTAGAGTTTCTTGAACATCGAAAGACTATCAAAACGAAGTCTATAGTATCGAAATTATATCAACACTTTCTTCTGGGGAAAACTATCGAGGGCACTATCTACAGCTGAACATTCGATGCTTAGTATACACTACTGAATATTATTTCCCTGACGGTAGATGTAGAGGTGTAGCAACCTGATGGGTGCATAGATACCAAGGAACCTATGCTCCCCTCTCGTTATGGTATTGTTTATGTCTTTTTTGTTAAAGTTAAATAATATGAAATGGCAAAAAAATTGCTATGCACCTGGCGGCATTTAACATTGCTAAGCCGCTGATGTCGACTGCAGCGAAAAAGAGACACGCTGTAAATCATTGATTATACGCTTTTCAAGGTACTGACGGGACACGAAATATAAATGAAAAGTTGCCTAATCGTAATTTCTTCTTTGAGGCAGCCCTAGAAATCGTCTAAAATAATGAAATTCAAATCTTCAAAACTCAGTCAGTTTTGTTGCAGAAGAGTGAAACTTTTTCTTTTGATATGTTAGTGTGTCAAGATTATTTACTAAATATGACTTATAAATTCGGTTGATTGTATAGAAATTTAGACTTCGTAATTTCTTCACTAGTACATTTATTGACTCAAACAACATAAATATAGTTCTTTACATCATTTAAAACATTTCTCCAACTGAAAATATAAACATATATCTAACGGTTTAGCAATTAGCTATCGGGCCAGGATTGGAATGCATACCCTGTATATATGTTACCGCTAAAGCTCGAAAGCCGTTAATATGCACATTACCTAGCTAATCTGCAGATTAACTGAGTTGCTCCGTTAACTTGCGGAATCAAGAGTTTTCCGCATTTTACCTAGGTAATGTGCACATTAACGGCTTCCGTATCGTTAAAGTTCAAAAGTTTGTTTGTCTCATTTCCTTTCCCTTCAACTTCCCCCTCTCCCTCCACTTTATTGCACTAATAAGTAAGCATAATTTTATCATATGTTATGCAAATTCATTTCCTTAATTGTAATAATATTTTAAACCGTTTGATTCTTCCTATTATAGTTTTTTAATTGATTGATGATTGAGTCTATCAACTAATTCGTTGATGGTTTGATTGTATTAACTTGATTCTTTAGATATCGAAAAATAAATAAACAACATTATGTTAACTTGAGCGTACAGAAACGTTGCTGTTGTTCCAGCAAAGATCTTATTTTCAGTTTAACGAGTACCTAGTAGGTAATTTGCAGATTATCTAGGTAGTTTGACAAAAGAAACAATTTTCGGCACTTTAAGGGATCACCATGCTGCCTTATCTAGATAATCTGCACATTATCTAGATAATCTGTAGAATAACTGATTCCTGCACTTTAGCGGTAACATATGCACTTGGATGTACGAGTTCAAATCCCCACAATTGCCGTTGATATACTACATCAAGAATTATGGCTATTATATTTATTCCCAATGTTATATGATTGCAACCTGCTGTGTAAATTACCCACGTTAACAAAACCGGGAAGATTGGCTAGTTTCTTCCGACGAACGTGTAATGTTTCAAGGAATAACACGTTTCCACTTCCTAGGGTAATAGAGTTTTGAGCGGCTGGCATACAATAGGGAGGCATAGCAGAAGGGAGGAACTGGCTAAAACAGAGGAGGCGACCTAAATCTCTCAAAGGGATGGAAGGCGGAAACCGACAAGGTCGCAGCTTATGTTGATGTATGTGATGTCAGTTTAGTAGACGATTTCTACAGCATTTATTCTCTAATCAAGAATAGAATTGAGGCGCTGCGAATTACAGTTGAAAAATAAAAAAACTAAAAAAAAAACGCTTTTACCAATGCATTAAAAAAGAAAATAATATTTTTTCTTTAAAATCTGGAGGTTAAAACAAAAATAGGAAAAGTGTGTGGCGTACGTAGAAAAGCTGTAAGTAAATTAGAATTGTAATCACATTTATAATATATTTTATATGTTTTTATCATTTCGTTCCTTATGATAATCATTGTGGTTTTATATCTTTTCCGTATTGTTTTCAGCGCCTCGCGCTTTTACGATTTTTGTTCTGACTTATATTTCTGAGAAAATTTATTTTCCTTTTTAATGCATTGGTAAAAGCGTTTTTCTTAGAGTTTTTTATATTTATTATTATTTATTTTCTAGTTTTTAGTCTTTAATTTATGTCATAATTCAGTATTATAAATATTTTATACATCAACTAACTATAGCAATTATTTTATTGGAAAAGGTCTGAGGATGCACGTAATGGACCCTATGCTTTATTTAATTCCAGCACTAATTTCGTTAAAAAAGATTTATAATAGGACATACTTATTTTTATTGAAACATTTAAATTTCTGTGTCAAGTATTTTAGTTCTCAAAAATATTATAGATGGCGCCAATAAAACCTACCGATTGCAAACCCAATTTGCGAATATTTTTTTTTTAAAATTGATAATTGAGAGTTCTAAAATTATTAAAATAAATTCTGATCAAGACCCAATAAATATACAGAATTTCAGAACTCTAGTGCTTTAAGAAGTGAGTGAAAAATCGATCACAAAATTCCAACCTTACAAACATGAATTATTTCGAACTTAGTAAAAGCGTTTAATAAACCAAACTTATCTGTGAAAAAGGCGTCATATTTTGGAAGCATTGGAAGTACATCATTTGATAAACGATGGCATTTAGTACAAGACAGTTAGATTTCTTTTTATCCACTCTAGTTTTGAAAGAAATTATGTTTCCCATTTCAATATGATTCCTCGATTAGTTTAGCGAAAATTGTGGGTTAGGTGGTCCGAGTGACGTGCATTCAACAGAAGTAAGAGGAGAAGTGCTTCAGAAGGCAATTTGTTTTCTCAGATGCAGTTCTAGTAATGCGATTGAATCTCTTTTCCGCGAGTTTTTAGAATATCTTATTCCACTGGTTCTGAAATTTTGTTTCAAACTGTCAGTTTGCTTGTTCACATTTTTATTCTTAATTGTAAACAGGAAGGAAAAAAGTTGTTCCGAATTCCCTATATGCTAATTTTAACAAGTTCCCATTTTCTACCATTCCATTGGCATAGCATGGCCAATACGTGAGCCACAAAACCCCAGAACAATAGCAACAATCAATCTCTTTCCTGTTGAAGCCTTTTAGAGAAATCACGATTTCGTATTCTTTGTTGCTACAAACGACTTCTCTCCCCCTGAATTGGAAGATCACGTCTTATATTGAATCTCCCATTCCTTTAATGCTTCTGCCTTTCCGGCCGATTTCGGGTGTGTTGTAAAATAATGGGTATTTAAAATGCGTTGTGCTTCATCCGGAATTGCTATTAGTTCCGTCGAGTTCATGTTCATTACGTAACAATATGTTCCTCATGCATCACGAGACTTTCCGGACCTGGTGTGGGGCATTTGCATGCAGAGAAGGTACAAAGAAATATTACAAATGGACTTTTGTAAAGGTTGATTGCACATTTACGAGCACAAATATGGAATATTACATCTTCGTTTTTGTAAAGCTTGCATGGATAATATTGTGCTCATTATGGGACATAAAACTCTTAAAACTGTTTTAAATCCACCGCACGCCACTGGTTGGTTCACTCTAATCTTCAACGCCTAAATCATAGGGAATTTTTGAATTATAACCAAGTTGGCTGGTAAATTGTTATTGAAGAAATACCAATCGTCACTAAGCTGAAATGCTGTCGCTATTCCGTTTTGGCACCAGCGTTCATCACTAAGGTAATGACAGAATTCTACTCGTTAGAATTTTGCACAAATGGCCAAATTCTAGAAAGAGATCGTCAAATCGTAGCGATCGCTTATTTTAAATATGTACTGGTAAACTCTCGATATAATTTGGAAGTTTTTACTTGGGATCCCTTTAACAAAAAGTAGCGGTCTTTCGTCAGAATTTTGCTTTCTTTCTGGGGTTCTGCCACCGGAAAAGTAATAGATAGAGATAGATCCTTTTCACTGACAAATTTGTGATATTGTCTCACTAAAGAGTAAAAACTTATGTTTTTAATTAATCATAAATCATTCACTTCTATTCGGTCATAAACAGGATGTGAACTTACTTGAACATCGTCTGGACGGCCACAATGGTATTGCAATCGGCCAAGAAATCTTCTTCGGCCGAATTCGTGGATTCCTTGTTTACCACCACCACGCTGTCCGCAAGGTTGATGCCGGATCGCAAGAGATCGTCCAGGCTGAAATAAAGCAAAGAATAATAAGCACAAATCTCACGATGGAGTCAAACCATATCCATTCGGTAAACGTAAAGCAATCCGAGTGACGTAAAATTTTTTATCTACTTTGCATTGAGAGGGTGTTTGTGGAGTTAATATATAATAATTATTTTCGGTTAGAAATAATTATTTATTTTTGTTTCATATAATTTTTAGATAATGTTTTTCTAGTTATTCTTTATTAGAATTTTAATTATTTTTTGGCTTATTTTTATTAATTTTCTAACTTTTCATATTGTTTTCTATTTATACTAGAATCATGCGTGTTCTATAGCATTACTAGATTAAGTGCAAAGTATTTATGTTAAAACTTTTAAGAATTCATTGTATGCTAGTTAATTTCCTTCCCTCTCCTACCACGTTTTTAAGCTGAAGGAGAACTTTGCGATCCACAGCACCAGATAAGCTGGAAACAGAGTTTCAAACATTTTTCCACCGCGGAAATTTTTTTCGCGTGCAAAACTTTGAAAATAAGTACGGTAATGAAGAATAATTAATTAGAAATAGAAACTTTATTGAATTTTTTTATATTAAATTTGAATGATTTTTTTGATAATTTTTAGTTATAAATGCTAATGAGAAATTTTGAGCGATACAAATGTTTTCAAGATTTTCAAAATCCCCAATATTCGATAACATCTTATTTAGGATCATGATTCATAGTTTAAGAAACATCTATTTTAAATAAAACACGGCTTGCTTCAAGGAACAGAATTTCTGAAAGAATATTGATAAGTGTATTCCCATTTAAAATATCACAGTGCACCTTTATATAGATGTAATAGAATGAATTACTTTTCTTTCCATCTTGGCAATTCCCGTTACTGCATACTACATAAGAACATGAAGTCCACTTTTTAACATTAAGAAAATAATAAAATACTAGCTACGAGACCCGGCGTTGCACGGGCTATCTCGAATAATGCGTCATTCCTTGACAGAGAGAAAAAGTGAGGTCATGTGACACATGCCCAACATTCTCACCTAAATAAATAAGGAGAAAAGAGCGGTTCAATCATTCCGTCCGTGTAAAGGCTTCAAAATATACTTTTAAAAAATCGCAAAAATAATCTTTATTTTGTAAAATTACGATTCCGGAATTATTTTTTGTCTGACTTTAGTACGGAAGGAATGAGATAACCCAGCGTTGATCGGAATCCGTATTTTTTCATATGCCCGCCTCCAGTTTATATTCACATGAAGCAAGATGCACTGAGTACATGAAATCTAAAAGTGAAACCTCATAGAAAATAATAGTTTTAGTAAAAACCCTATATGAGCGATTTAATTTTCCCTGTTTCTTTATATCAATTACCAAAACCCACACAAAACTCTATCCACATTGACTTGTTGCATTGTTCAGGTTTCCATATTGCAATAATACATTTTTTTTATTTCTGTCAGCGTCACTTTTTTATTGTTGTTATAACAATGTTCTTTAAAGTAAAAGACTTCAACAATAAAATAAATTTTGAATTGCGCTGTAACAATGAAAAGTATTGTTATAAAGTATCCGAAACAATGAAAAGTATTGTTGTAAATTAGTTTTTAATTAATATCTTTCTCACTAATTAAAATTTCGATATTTAAATGGCCGAAATGGATTCCTTGAATTATTCCCCATCTTTCAGTACTTTCCGCGCGCTTCTCCATTCGGCGGTTCGTGAGAAGATAGAAGGACATACATACATACATACGTTTGTTTACCTTCGAATTTTAATAGGATAGATTTTGTGACGCACTCAATATGAACCGGGATAGGTTTATGTAGCTGTTATTAGTTCAAAGAGTTAAACTTTTTTTAATCGTCATACAAGCATCAAGGTCAATGTTTTTAATCTTTTGGCTGAAGAGAAAACAAGAAGACTGGGTTTTATTTTTAAGTCATTTTTTATGATATTAATAAATAATATACGGTTTTTCTTATTTTCATATTAAGTTATACTGTAATTTTTTTATTAATTGATAAGAAAATTGTTTTATATTGTCATTTCATTGTTCAACTGCAGCTGTGTTAATCTTTATAAGTGTAGTAAGGAATACAGGAAAAGAAAATGGAAAACAAATAAATTTGTTAAAATACTTACCGATTAGAAGAGAGAAAAGATTTTAAATTTATTGATTAAATATATAATTACTCAAAGTTAATGGTAAAGACAAAAAAAAACTAAGTGGTATAATTATGCATGACTACACAGTGAAGGATTGGTTAAGAGTTACAGCACTCCTAAGATTACATGACATGAGCCGCCACTGCCTATGACTTTCATAGACCTCATCAATGAGGAAAACGCGTACTGAGAAAGTGCTGCTCTGCAGACAGTTTTGACTGACAAAACTAAATATGATGTAGACTGAACTGAGATGTTGAAGGAAATCTTACACTAAGCACCACTTCTGTCACAAAAAGGAGTACCCCCAAAAGAATGCACCTTACTTATTTACTAGTTCTTTCGTACTAGATATGTCTCTCGATGTTTTTGAGAGTTGAATAATCTTCCTTATCACTCCTGTGCCAGTTGGTAGTGGGAGAGGTGGTTAGGAATTGAAACTAATTCAAACATATCGTAAATGGACCGCTTCCTAAGAGCGTCTGAGCAGATTTTCGACCTTGGCTATTGAAAATGAGGTACTAAATTCTACAGGTACAGACAAAATCATAAGAGATTTTACATCGCAGAAGGTCAGAAAGATAAACTTTTGATTTCTCTATTCCTGTAGTTTCTTTTCATTGATCAGAGTTGAACAAGTGTTTCACAAATCATATGGTAGTAAGGTCCTAAGTTTTTTTTATTTCCAAGAATGAAATAATGATTTAATATTCAATTACTGAAATATTACATATTGCACTTATTATAATACATTGTAAATTGCTTTAAATGACTGGGAAGTATCCAATTAACAGCAAACAATTACAGTTTTTAATTGCAACGAACGTTTTTTATATCGCAAAATGCATTAGCTTATGAAGGCCTTGCAGAAATAAAACTGGCAGTGTAAAATACATCAAAATACAATAATTGGGTTTTAAAAGCCTAAAATAACAAGAGAGCCAAAATATTTTTTATCAAAGTTTCAGTCTCTATAATTACCATAAACATTTCATAAACCCTGCTCCGTCCCGTTTCGTCCTCCAGCAGCTTAAATCATTTTGCAAACATTATTCGGTTAAGAAAACAAAAAGTAAATTATAAAGCAATTTATAAATCATAGTGATGTAGAGTGTCATTATTAATTGAAACTTTCTTAGAAGGAGGCACAGCATATGTCAGCTGAGCTTCCGTGCTTTAAACCGAGCGGCGCTGCAATCGCTAGCAGTTTTATAAGCTCTGAGAGAGAATCCACTGTTTCTCTTTATATTACACATTTTTATATATTATGATATTTAGTTACATGCTAGAGTAACATTAAGGTGCATATTTTACTGAGATATATGAGGTATAAAATATATCAATAAAGATAATGCCTAATAGAACTCGTTCATCAGTATACCTAGATGCTAATGAGAAAAATATTTTTTTTTTAAATTTTAGATTTCACGGTAAAATTGTGTGACATTTTCATATTACTTTGGTTCTGAGTATTGGTTAATAAAAGAACTGGTGTTTCACGGTTTTACAGTTAATTGGGATCTAAATTACTTCGAAAAATGTGTAAGCATAAAAAGTTAAATATTTGGAAAATCCCTATTAAACATGCATGTATTTTATGTATAAATCAATATCTTTCTATTACCTCGTTCAATTTCAGAACCTTTTTAAAGTATTTTTTTATTTGGTAATAGCTTGCGGATTTAACTTAGATGTAATTTTTGGATTCCTAATTTTAAAAAATTCATAGCTTGAAAAAAATCATCTGTAATTATTTAATAAGCATATAAGCCAGTATCTTGCCGACGGTCGTATCAGAAATGAACTCTAATTAACGAAAAGTACTTGCTGCTGGTTAGCCGCTGTCTTAGGTGAAAAAGTAATTAGGTGAATTAGGATAAAATGGTATTTTGTCAAATATTATCTATAAATCAATCTTATATGAATGCATGAGATACTTACCACTAAATGTAATCAGAAACTTTCTATATATGCCATGTAAATTGCAGCTGGAGTGAAGTCAATAATGTAGTCTATGCTTATAAATTGCTGCTCTTAACAACGATTTAAGAGCGGTTTGAAGAAATCAGCAAAGTAGGCCTGCCAACTTTGAAGCAAATGAAATGGAATGGAATTTAAAAGAACTTAAAATCCAACACTCAATCCGCCGATTCCAATTTGAGACCTCGATCCGAGGAGGGTAGAAGCAAAACAAAGGATCTGCCTACATTGGCTCCTCGCTTGTAGGCTAGAAATGAAACTCGAAATCCCCCGCATGGAGGAAGAGGAGTCTGGGTGGCAGGAATTCTGCGACTTTGAACCTTGTCTCAAAACAAACCTTGGAACATTCGTGAATGCTTTGAGTAATTTGTTGATTAAAATGGGTGAAAAAAAAGAGTCTTAGGACAAATGACATAGCTAGCTTTCTCGTGAATGCCCAGCTTAAGACTGGTAACTGCTCCAATTATATAATATGCCACTTTGGAAGATAAAAATTATCTATAAATACAGTTTCAAGCTTTTTTTAGCAGTTAGGCTTAACTTGTGTAGAAAATATCGAAAAATAATTCTATACGCTCGTGTGGTATTTCCCTGTTGAAACTGTGTCCTATACGTTGGCGTTCTGTTTGTTATTTGATTGTTCTCTCTTTTTTCTAAATTAAGTTTGTATATTTTATCTTTTGTTAATATTTCTCACTGCTCGGTTGTACTGCTGCATTGGCGCATTCTCTGGGTTAGTTGAAGGTTTTTCCTTTTCAAATTTTTGTTTACCATAGTGTAACTGTTTTCCACCTCCTATTTTGAATTAGTTTTTCTTTGGATCAATTATTAATTTTTGTTTTTCCGCTCTTGTTCATTTTGTAAATCTTTGATCTTTGTGATAGTTTTTCCGACTGTTTACTCTCCCCTCTCTCTAGCTGTGTATATATATATATACAGTGAAACCTCTTCGAACGGCCACCCCTACATAGCGGTCACCCCTACATAGCGGTCACCCCTTTTAACGGCCAATTTTTCGTGGCACGGATTTTTCGACCCATAGGCCTAATGTTAAAATAACCCCTAGCAACGCCCACCTAACCCCTCTGAACGGCCGGCGAGTGGGTTCGCCCATCCCATTTAACAAAAGCATCGGTTAGAGAGTTACTTTTTAAACTGAAAAACGAACTTGAAAAAATGGTTTTTTCCGAGAAGGGTAAAAACTTAAAAGTCACAAGTTGTATCCTTTTTTCAAAAAATGTAAAAAATTATTAAATAAAGTACTATTTTCTCTTTAGATAAGTCTCAAACTTCATTTTAAATAAGAAATATGTGTCAGACTTGTTTATATTATGCATTACATCAATTATCTTGTAATTGTAACGAAAACCCTTCAGAGCGGCCAATTTTTCTCGGAACGGAGGGGTGGCCGCTCAGAGAGGTTTCACCGTATATATATAATGGTGTTTTTTGGCGGGAATATCGTCTATCTTTAAGGATTTTTTTGTACGTCGTTTAGCAGAAGAAAGCACCAATTAATATTAGTTTATATGTATATATAGAGAAAGAGAGACTAATAATAATATAAATATGTAGTCTTCTTTATATTTTCGTCACAAAATCAATTTAAGTCAATTACTGCAGTATTTCTCAAGACAAGAAGAAAATTCCATTATATTATTTTAACATCACAAAGTCAAGAATTTATTCGCTCCTGATTTCTAAATGAGTGGATCCGAAAAAATGAAATTTGATTTATAATGATAAATTTTGATGTTGTTTTGAAATTTGGCAATGAAAATATGTGTTTCTATAAGAAACGTTTAGCTTTATTCTTATTTCAATATGCAGACGACACCTAATGTATTTTTTAAGCCTTCATAGGATGTTGATGTCTTTCGAATAGCGCATAATAAAGACTGTACGATGAACGTTCAAAGTATAGATTTCGGTGCACTGGCGGTTTTCCGCACAGACGTTAAAGGCGCTCGGCTTGTGCCTTACAAATCTAGGGTGCCTCAAAACCCATTCGATGTACATCGTAGTGCTAAACCAACGGCGATTTGTCGACATAGGTTAGGGGAATGGGGCCTCAAAGCGATTTTTAGCCGGCGGCCTCATATTTACAAGATCCGCCAGTATTTCGGTAGTTCGTTTCCCTCCTCCCCGGCGATTATATTAATTAGTTTGATAGAAAGAAAATATTATTACTAGGTATATCCTTTATTGGCGGGTAGAAATTTCTGTAGTGGAGTTTAATAGAGGAGAATACGCTCTTTTCTGAGAGCCAAATAAACACACTTGTGTAATAAAAATCACTGTGCACAATCCTACGCACAGCGCACCACTATTTTTGAATCAAAATCGGTCGTTGGAGGGAGTTAAAATATCGGATCAAGACCGACATACTTAGGTTCAAGACCTGTCAGAGACAAATGCGGAAGATCAAATCGCAACGGGCGCCAATATAGGTGTGCCGTGTCGGTTAGTGTCATATCTTAGAGTATGGCTAGGCTGGCCCTCGACAAGAGTGTCTGTCAGTTGGCGTAGTGTTCAACCTATCTATAAAAAATATAAATACCTAGAGGTGGTAGAGTTTCCTCTACCTCCTTTTCTCAAGAGCGTCTAAGTGCATTAGCAATGTGTGTTATAAAAAATTGCGGTCTTCAATGCCATCACTGTAGACAATGTTAAGATGCTAGAAAAATACACCTTTGCTATTTACGGTATTCCAAATGCCACACAACATCTTAAAGATATCGCACGAATATTGTAGAGCTTCTTGCTCTAATAAGGACCAGTCAGTATTAGTTGAATACCCGACGGCATGATATGTGTTCCCAGACTCTCCGAACTTTTAACCATGTTATGTATACAACTGATATTATCTTCTTTTACCTGTTCAAAAGAGCGAGCCTGTTGTCATAAAATTACATATTTAGTTTTTAAGAGTAAATGCTCCAAGTTCTACAGTTCTTTTTCAGAGTTTATTAGATGTCGGTTAGAAATTTCTGATAATGTTTTGAACCTGTGGGTTAGAAGCTGAAACTAAAATATCGAAGTTCAAATTTCTAAGCTGAATACCTTAAACGAAAAATGTGTGCCAATATTATCATACTCACTTATCGATTGACCCTTGCATCCAGTACACTAATGGAAACCAAGAAATCGCATCCAGAAAAGCTTCATGTGGCCTGAAAATGAAATGCACACAAATATGAATACAAAGTGTACCATTGTAAAGCAAAAAAGAGGTGGAAAACAGTTATACTTAGCACAGAAAAACAGTTAGCAGTTACAGAAAACAGTTAAAACAGTTAGCATATAGAAAATGGGCAATATTACGCAAGAATGTTTTATGTGAACATACACATAAATTTAGCACGAATTATAACGTTTTTGGCGCAGAACATCTGTGAGTGCAAAAGGATATAATGATTAATATAGGAATGGAGAATCTTGACTTGGCGACTTCTGAAAAAATAATGATGTCAGATTTAAAATTTTAATTTTTCTAATAAAATGAAATTATGCCTTTTGAAACAGCGAAAATACTTCTGAAAGACAAGGTAATTGAATTTGAGCAATAGAATTCCAATTCTAGCCTTTAATTTAAATAAAACCGCGTCATCTAATAAATGAATGCCCAGGGAGTTCAATCCGCAGCATTCAAATATCCCGCAGTGTACGTCCGTACCACGACGCCTTTTTGCTAATATGGAATAAGGCGTTTTACTCTGTAACCTCAAGATTTATGTTAGATTTTAAAATAAATATTTTGAACCAAAACCAGAACAGCAATGGCAACAAAACAGATTCTGAGAAGTCTTCCTTCAGATATAGAGATCGGGGTTCCTTTGATTTTCTCGCATACTTGCATAATAACTGCGAATTTGGGTTTCAGCTTCGAAGTTTAGTGAAAGGAAACGAGTATTAATTTTGGACCTCTTATGTTTCATCGAATATGTTCAAACATTAGCACAGATATATAATTTTGAACACCGAATTTCTTTTATCTAGCTTGTAGCGTTCTTCAGTTATCTCGTTCACATACTCGGGAGTAGACAGATAGTTAGCCCTTTGACGGAGTCGGTACAAATTTGATTCATATACAAGATTAGTAATAAAATTTACAGGAAATTTCACTTGCCTAGCATTTTTGTTGCCGAGTTATTGTATTCGTATGTTGGCTTCTCGATTGACATTCATAAGACTTCTTCTAAGACTAAACAAACATTTATTAGAACATTAAAACACAACTATTACACTTCGTATCTGCGTACATCATGACATCGTTCAACCGTATTCGTACTCGTCTCGTCTCCTATTTTTAAATTAAATTCAAAGTAGATCAACATCAGACTGTTGCTACTCATCTGGTATGACACACTGTTATAACAATAAATAAGTTGAAGTCATACTTTTGTCAGGCATAAATATTAAATGCGCTTACACGTATGCAGAACAGAACACCACTTCATGCCCTGCGACTATAACCTTTTGGTTATTTAAACAGTGTAGAGGACATGAAGCGGAAGAGATATCAGAAGACGCTTCTCAACTGTCTGGAAATTTATGACCGAAAAAGTAAGGACGGAAAAGGTTACAAAAACACAGATCTAAAATTCTGGGATAATATACAAGAAAGTAAGAGGAGTATGCATATAAAAATATATGTAAACAAAAAGTATTCATATACACAAGACCGTCATTTATACATACAAACTTAATTCCAAATATGTCTTTTTCGGAATCAGATATGTTTAAAGCAAGGTGTCTTGTCTAAAACTCAAAGTCGAATTCTCTGGAGATTGCAATACTTTTACTTTGTGTACTTCTCATTTAGGAGAAAGTAACAAACAAATTGGGCATAAATTCTTTATATTGGGTCTAATGTTATATTCGTGCAATTTCGACAATTATTGTGAAAAACACTTCAAGGCTGTAAAATTTGCCTCACATATTGCGTTGAGTTATATTTTAGTTTCAAGATTGCAAACTAACTTTGATCATTAATGTCCAAAACTGTTAATGAACAGTTATTAGTTAAGTGTTATCAGCTCTTAAAATTATCTCAATAATAAAAGAAATCATTGTTGTTCATAGTTTATTTTAAGTTAACTAACAATAAATTGAATTCTTCTATACGTTTCTATAATTTTATATCATAAATTTATCTAAAAGCGAATGACACGATGTTGAAACTAAATTAATTGATTAACTAAATAAAACTCAAATAAATTGAATTTAAAATAGTAATTTAGCAAAGTTATTGGATCAATTCCCTTGAATATTTCTATTCCAAAATTATTTATGTAAAATAAATGCTGTAGAATTTGGACCAATAAGAAGCTGTAAAATTTTACTCGACACCAAAAACACGGTTCTAAATCAACTAATTTAAGGTCGCAATTCTTCTTTAAGAATCTCTGTATTGGATTATTGGCACGATCTATTCGAAACCCTCGGTTTTCTTCTTCCTGCTGCGCCCTATGACTGTCCCAATGTAAAAGCGGCTTTCAGGTTTTTTCTTCTTCTGCATAGTTTTTTATGGTTCACTGCAAATCTGCATCAATGTCACTGCTCATTCCAGAATTCTAGGTCAGATGCTCAGTATGATTCATACGAGATCACGTGGCTTCCTGCTGAGCCCTATGACTGTCCCAATGTAAACCGTAACCGTAAATGCAGCACCCCGACCTGCCAAGTCATACGGGTTAATCTGAATGACAGTCGTTGCAATAGAAACGAGTACTGAGGTTGGGTCCTAGTGGCCAACACAGCCCTCACGGCCCTACCCCTCCCGAAGGAGGTACGTACTATCACTGGAGGGGGGACTGCTCCCCCCATTTATGTAACCCTAGACGGGCGAGTTCCTTGATATGAAACCTGAGCAACTCATCCACATTTCGTGGTGCCCACATCAGTATTGTATGTGCCAATGTAAAAGCGGCTTTCAGGTCTTCTCCATTCTTCCTGGGAGCTCTGAATCGAAAGGTGTAGAGAAGGTAGGTGGCGCTTACCTCCTTTCGAGCAGTAGTATGATGGGCCTGAGCGTCTGAGGCAGATGGAAGTGAGCGCGGAGAGGAACGATGAAGTTGTAGATGCCATTGGAAGCGAAGTCGGCCGCCAGGATGATGCACCTGCTCGGCCAGTTGTACTCTTTGGCGTTGCGGAACGAACAGTGGATGCAAACCTGTTTGGACAGTAGAAAGTGTGGCAGTATTAGTATTATGAAAAGAAAGTAAATCCATTACTTCTAACAGGATTGTAAAAATTATGCAAAAAACCGCACATTACCTGTAACGTCATTATGTTTATTTGCATCATGCAAAAGAAAGCACATTATATATAACAATATTAAGAAGACTCGAACCATAACAAAGGTAGGAGATTACGTTTAATAATAATAGAATTATTTGAATCATGAAAAAGAAAGGGCAATACGTATAACAATGCAGTAAAATCTTGTTATCACACGTTCCATTTTAGCCAACATATGTTTTGAATTAAGGATGGACTTGCAGCTGTTCAAAAGTCATTTAAATGCATGAAATAGGTACAGGAAGACTCAAATACGAATGTGATGCTTTTTAACGGATAGCATGATTCCAGTTAGAAAGTATCCATCCGCAGGGTAGTTATTTTTTAAAATTTATTTTGTTTCTATCGATTCATTTTGATGTTGTTACTTTTAATATTAAAAAGCCCTACACGATTTGTTTGAAAGTTTCTCTTATCTTGAATACCAATAGTAATACATGATTGTCTGCATAGGTTAAGTACTTGGAGCATATTTTTGGGCAGATTCCGAGTCGAATATTCGTTTCCACAGCACATTTGAGAGAAACATCTGACACTTTACGCCAATAACTTTATCGACTTATGCCGAAGATCAAGCATGCGCTATTGTTGGTGGTCACCGTTTTGAGCTGTCATTGTAAAAATGATGTAAAGCAAGTGGGAGTATTCCTTACAAGATTTTCGCGCATATTAACACAATATGATTCGTTTCATGCTTCATAGTACAAAGAAGAAATTTTGTGTGTCTTCCTTTTTAAAGATTTGGCCCAACATTTGCTATTGATCTTCAATATTAAAAACAAGATAGAGTACTAAAGTTCATTCGTCTAAGTAGTTGCGGTTTTGAGTTATTATGTTGACATTCTCCAACATATATAACTCAATAGACAGTCAACCCTTTGGTCTATTTCGTCCAAAATTTGATACAGATTTGATATTGTAATAATAAATATATAAGCTCAATTTCATCAAATTAGCTATTTGAGCTTTTGAGTCATCGTGTTCACATGGACAAAGATTAACTGTCAGGCTTCCCCTTAACGGATTTTACCTAAAATTTCATATATATATGCAAATTTGGTGAACAGGCTACATACCTAATTTCAAGTTTGTAGCTAGTTGCATTTTAGATTTATTGTGTTCACAGACTGACGAACATACATAATTTTGAAAATATATTTTTGCTCCCACAGAGAGGTAAAAAGTAAAAAGGCTTGTCAGCGTTGAAGTTAGTAAACAATTTCACGCCCAAACATTCACGAAAGAAAAGGTTTAAAAAGTTATGCTCATGAGTTATGAATCACTCTGTATTTATCTCCTCACGAATGTTCTTAACTGCAGTGATATCACACAGAAAAGTGCGAAATCCGTTCAACAAATCCAATACGTCTTATGCACACAATGGGATTTCTATACAAGTGTGTCGTTATTTTGGATATTGATCGTATTCCTCGTGATAAGGCAGAACTTCTGTAGGAAGAGAGTTTTGGAATAAAATTCATATGAAAATTGCTGTGAAAGTCAAACAAAGTATCTATCTCGTCTAGCCATCTTTGTTTGCCTCTGAAATATTGAAAGTGAAAGACAAGCGCGTTTCCTCAGCTCTATCGGGTAAGTGTCAAGATTACTCGAAACAATTACAAGGACGGTAATTTGATTTTTAAGTAAAATTATATATATATATATATAACAAATAAGAAACAATCATAACAGAATTGTAAAAGCAACATAATCAACATAAACATTCATAATACAAAATGTCAAGAAAAAAATCTGCGGAAAGAAAATGCCGAGAGTTCTTATAGAGAGAAAATAAACAAAAGGAGGATATATATATATAAAACGGGAAGATAATATAAAATAATATAAATATAAAACATATAAATAATATAAAATATATTTACCGATAAACTACAGTCTTTCCATTTAATTTCAACTTTGATTGATTTTCATGACATTGATATATATATATATATACATTCCTATTTGTATTCGTAAGAACAATTGGCTAAATTTAAATCCACGTATGCCATTGAT
The DNA here is from genome assembly GCA_013235015.1 of Araneus ventricosus. NCBI lineage: Eukaryota > Metazoa > Arthropoda > Arachnida > Araneae > Araneidae > Araneus > Araneus ventricosus. The sequence goes on from BGPR01000348.1 coordinate 243,324, forward strand.
TTCTTACTAAGGAGTGTTGCAGATATATGTTCGAGTAGGAACTGTTCTAAGGCAAGGTATATAAGTTATTATTTTGGTGCTCGCATAAAATAATTTTCATAGAATTTTCAGAATAACTAAAATCGGTTGATATAAAAAAATAAATATGATAATAAAAATATATAAATAAATGTGAAAATTCAAAGGTAGTTTATAAAAGCAGAAATTAATATCACTCAAAAAATCTTCTTCATATTTTGCTCACAATACTTTGATAAATGAGGAATATTTTAGTGAAAGTTTCGTGACCATTAATTAAATAGTTAAATTTTTACTAATTAAAAACTCTGTTTCCGTACATAGAAAAGATTATTTTCATTGTTGCCATTCCTATTTAATGAAAATATTATAGATATTTTAAATAACTTATTTATTTGCCTTCGAGGTGCCACAAGCAATGCTTAATTCTATATTATTATTTTTTAAAATATTAAGAAATTATGGAAAAATTACTTTTCGAAAGCTTTTAATAATTGCTTGGAGGAATAAATAATTTTCCGGGATATAAAATGTGTTTGATGTGAGTGATACTCTCATTTTAATTAAATATAAAAGTTCCGGACGATAAGAGGATTATGTGTATCATAATATATAAAATTATTTTTTACATTAAAAGTAGATTATATATCTTTTAAAAAAAAATTGCTTATTCACGTGACATTGACATTCCGTCGAGCGCTAAGAATAAATATATTTTTATCTTCTAGAGTATGAAATTTACACTATTTATACGTCAACAGCCGATTTGTTGTGCTATATGTGGTTCAAATTATTTCTCAGAAATACCGACGCATGAGGCAGATTTTGGCGAAAGTTACGCAGTAATTGAATAAACAATTAAATTTTATTAATAAAATGATGAAAACATTTTTACCCTAGTAACGCCGGTTATTTGAGCTAGCATAGAAAATATTTCAGGAAAGAAAGAAGCGCGAAAATAAAAGGAAAAATTCTTCTAAAATATTTCTCAAGAAAGAAATCGTTTTAGAAATAAGAGAGAGGAATATTTCGTTCGTTTATGATTTAGAAATGGTTATGATCATTCTCTGATGATAAAAATATCGTTTGCTTAAATACGTTTTTATTTTTTTAAAAATTGACTTCGTTCAGCTATTTGATATTTTATGGGTTTTAGAGAAAAAGTTCTCGTCAGCATAAAAAAGTGTATATAAATATATCTAATGGCAAATATAACTGTTAAATTCGGAAAATAATTCTTAAACAGCGACAGTTTAGTCGATAGTTTTCTCAAACAATAGACTGACTATCGATGATAACAAGAAATACGATAGTTTAGAAATAATACGATATATGATAATTTACTATCAAGCAATATACTATACATGTTTGGTTCCAGTAAATAATTTTGATACGATCGACAGTTTCCCCTGAAGCAATTACGTCACTCAACGAGCAACAACATCTATCTCAATTTTCTGAAATTTCAGAGCAAGAAATTACTCAATTTTTCGCAGCCAATTACGAATATTTCTGAATTTTATCTCACATCTGATATGAAAAAGACGCCAGGGGTTCCTAGTCAATGTGAAAAATATTCCGAAATATTCGTTAGTGATTTCGAAAAATTGAGTATTTTCTTCCTCTTTGATATTTCAATAAATTGAGATAGGATGTGTTGCATGTTAAGCGACGATTAGTTATTAAACGCTTTTACTAGGTTCGAGAAATGTTTCATGTTTATGTTATTAAGGTTGGAATTTTGTGATCGATTTTTCACTCACTTCTTAATGCACTAGAGTTCTGAAACTTTGTATATTTCTTGGGTCTTGATAAAAATGCAATATTTTAATAATTTTAGAGCTCTCAATTATCAATTTTTATGGCGCCATCTATATTATTTTTGAGAACAAAAAGACTTTAGATAGTAATTTAAATGCTTCAATAAAAAATAAAAATAAGTATATCCTATTATAGATCTTTTTGAAGAAATTATTGCTGCAATTAGCTGAAGAAAAATGGATTTAAGTTCGAAATATTTTTTGTAAGGTCAGAATTTTGTGGTCGATTTTTCACTCACTCCTTACGCACTAGAGTTCTGAAATTAGGTTTCAGGGCCGCCGTTCATAGTATTTCTGAGAACTAAAAGACTTTAGACAGTAATTTAAATGTTTCAATAAAAATAAAAATGTATATCCTATTATAGATCTTTTTAAAGAAATTATTGCAGGAATTAGTTGAAGAAAAATGGATATAAGTTCGAAATATTTTTGTAAGGTCAGAATTTTGTGATCGATTTTTCACTCATTTCTTAATGCACTAGAGTTCTGAAATTTTATATATTCATTGGGTCTTGATAACAATGCAATATTTGAGTAATTTTAGAGCTCTTTTCAATAAAATAATTGCTGGAATTAGTTCATGAAAAATTGATTCCAAAATCTCAAAATATTTATAATGCTAAATAATAACATAAATTAAAGACTAAAATCTAGAAAATAATAAATATAAAAAGAAAATAGACAATATCGAAAGAAAAATTGGCCAGAAAATTTCTTAACAAATTTGCGATAGGCATATACTTCCATTTCGAAAAACACTTTTGAAGACGTAACGAATCACCTTATGTCGTGTGAGTTACTATACGCACTATTATAAAAATAAATCTTAGTTTTTACACAGTCTCCGGTCCTTTTAGTCATATTTAGTGAAATATTCTTGACACACTATCATTTTAAACAAGAATTGTTCCACTCTTCTGCGACTAAGGCTGCCGGAATTATCAAGCCTTCAAATTTATTATTTTAATGCAATCCATGGATTATTCGAGAAGGCTCTAACTTCGATTGGATTATCTTCCTCAATGAAGCCACTGGAATGGTCTAAAATCTTCTAAAACAGTGATATCCACATTTTCAAGAATGATTTCTTTTCGAATTCAATCTATCAGCAGTTCTATTATCATTTTATCAAAATCTTGAATATTCGTAACTCCAGTATTCAAGATTACTACAATTAAATTTCTGCCCACTTAGCAAACGAATTTATAAATGTTAGTGATGCACCATTTTTCTTATGCTGCAGATTTTAGGAGAATTTGAGATTTTGTAGATTTACTCTTTAACCTGTCTCATAAGACAATAATAAGCACTTTCATCAAGGTGAGGAAAATGGTATCAGAGTGTGCTTATTGTTGAATTTTATACAATTGAATTAAAAAGAAAAACGATGAAAAGCGTAAAAAATAATCAGGAATATTAATTACGCAAATAACAAGAATAGTCTTACTTGAGCTAGCTGTAGACAACACAAAGGCTTCTTCTCTCTAAGCAAATAGCAGAGTGTAGGGCTGACTCCGACGTAGGGGGAAACTGGGGGAAATCCTTTCACAATCCTGCAAAAATAGAAAGATTATATTTTACTCGAAAAAATATTTTTATTTATCCAGTAAGGGAACCCCAGAGAAAAACCACCGAATTCTAGCGACCGAAGTGGAAACTTAAAGGAACACCAATCATCACCAATCTGAAATATTGGCGCCAAAACTATTAATGCTAAATCTTAACGACATTTCGCTGACTATCTATACCAGATTCCCGATGATTGGTGTTCCATTAACGGATATGAACCACATTAATTAATGAAATGTAAATAAGAAACAGAAAATTAAGCTTTTTTCATAGAGGACTTGAACACACTCAAATTATAATCATATGGTTTCAGATTTTGCAACATCGATCGGTTACTAAAATGGCCAGAGGTTTGCTGTGGTGCCCTCTTGGTATTGTTTCTGTTTTGGGATCTGAGAAAGGCGGGTTGGAATTCCGATACCACCAAAGATACCTTGTGTACGCAGGCCTGATGAATGTTAAATTGTTTAACTCTTGAGTCCCGAGGCGATTTTTTCTCCTAGCCTCTTTAACATAGGGACGTTCTGGGAGTATGCGACATAAATTGGACTCTCCTAATCTGGGTCACCCAGATTAAGAAACCATCCCTGCTTTAATCTTCAATTAAGGTGTACGGAAATGGGCTGTGATCGGCAAAGATAATTTGACCACCTACGGCGCTTATCTGAGAAGCGATCTTACGACCTTTCCACCCCTTTAAAAGACACCAACAGCCTCAGATCGGCTTTCGTCGATGTTAAAAAGAAATTTCTAGAACGCCCGGATCGCCTCACTCGATGTGAGAGCGTTAATCCGGTCATTCACAACTGCTCCACGTCATGCAAATATCGATATACCGCGCCGAAACCGACCGTGCATGTGGGAACGAAACATGATTTGCACTGCCAGTCGAATATTGAATCCTTCTCAGATTTCATCACTCCACTTCATTTTGAGTAGGTACTACTGGTCCTTGAATAAGGAATTCCGGCGTGAACTAGGTATGTGCATTAGGAGGCTAGGGGCGAATGGATTGGGGGAGGAGAGGCTTGGGATGTACTCTAGTGGAATATTCACCGAGGGGATCAGAGCAATTGGCACGGTATGATCTTCAGTGTGTCAACTAAATGTTCTAAAATGGAGTGGCGTGGAGCGGACGTGAATGTCCTGATTTATTTTCAAAAGTTAAAATGCGTTCATTAGAGGATTACAAAAGATTGTTGTTCTAAAATATTCTTAGGTCGAGCTGCCCCGTGGTAGATTTTAGGAGCAAGAGACTTTCGGTTGCAGACCAAATTCCACTAAATAGCTACTGTGTAAGTGGTCTTAGTGCAAGTTAAATCCATTTGGTGTTAAATATCCTCTAGCTGGTGTTCGCAAAGAAGTTTGGAGGGTGGTATTGTCGTCTCAAGTGCTGTCATCGTCATTTTTTACGAGGTCTGCCACAAAAGAACTCTTGCATGGCTTTAGAACGTTACAGAAATGTAAATAAACTAACCAAAATATTTCTTGAATTGAAAATGAGAAATTAAAATAATTTTCAGGATGATAAATAATCTAATGAACATCCAAAGAAGTAAGTGTTGAAATCGAATTCAAGGTATAAGCTTTCAAATCAAATGATATTTCATTAAACAAAGAAGAAAATATAAGTTTATTGGAAGATGTTCCATCGCGTCCTATTTAAGGTCGTGAAGAAGAAACTGCCTTAGAATAAAATACGAGTACCATCACGAAACACAACCCTTAACGGATATCAAATACAGGGGTTCTAGTAGCATAAGTTGTCTTGTCCACTAAGTATAAAATGTCCGAGTTTGAATGAATATAACTTCTTGAAGAGCATCAGTAAGCATTCACAGTGTAGCACATCTGTAGATAGATATAATACCATAAATTAAAGTGGCTCTCAGATTTGATGTATAGGAATAAAAAGTATGTAATTTCAAAATTGTTGGACCCCAAGGTTCTTTAAGGAATTGTACCAGGTTTCAGAGCTTCTGGAATCGGCTTCTCTTCCCCTCCAAAAACTGGAAATATGCTTGTATATCCGTGTTTATACGAACATGATTAATCAAAAACCGAGACAGCTAGAAGATTGAAATTCGAAACGAGGTCTTCACACCCAATTTGTGGATCTGTATAAAATTTTGAACGAAATCCATCCAAGGCATTCTATCTGTCTATCCGTTTGAATTTTCGTGTGATTATCAAATCATAAGAGCATGAAGGAAAAATTTGTCGTTCCAGAAGAGTAAATTTCATTTTTAAGCAATGTTCAGTTATACCAATAAATGCATTTTTATTCCTACATGTGCAGTAAATATTTTAACTTTACGCTTCATGAAACTTTTACATGTTCAGACGAAATTCTTATAAACGAGAACAAAGAACGCTGCAAAAAAATGTGAAAATTTAAAGTTAAATTCTTAATTGAAATTAATTAGAAATTAGTAGTACTTAATTAAAATTTATCTATCCCTTTAAATCTCAATTAAAATATCCTTCATGCAGTCAAAAATATTTTTTACTAACAAATTACAATTAGTTGATAAAAAATTATTAAAGTATTCAGAATTCGTTAAAATGTACAGAAAATATCACTACATAATGTATAACTCTAAGTTACAGCCCCCAACACGGTGATAAGGCAAGACTCACACCTGTAGTGGTTGTAAAAGATTTTAGTGCGTATTTTATCAGTCATTCAACAGATGGCGATAGGTGTCCGGATCGTGGGAGTGTCTTGGATTCTGCAATACTTTTTTTTCTTGGTCTTGATTGGGGGATTTGAAGTCTCTTTAATATAGTAGTCTAAAATGTTTATATGTTAGTGTTATCTATTTGTGTGAACATAAAAGAAGTGTAAAATTGTGAAAAGGATTGTTTATCGAGTAGGATATTTTTTCCGAACAGCTAATTTTACTAACGTTTATAATGTCACATGGCTAGACATTATCTGGAAGGTGTAATTTTTTAAAGCTTTTTTTTATGATCTGCATGCATCTGTTATATTTGGTTTGGGACTTTTATATCGAAAGAGCCATGGTATTTGGATGGACTATGCCGAGTGCGTATTTATTTTCACTAAGTTATATCCGTTAGACACACAGAATTTTAAATGTTGGTTGAAAATACTCTCATGCCTCTGTTTTCTCAGTCAGTAGTTTCTGTTAAATTTTGATTTTGTGTTCTATCACCTAACATATGCGAATTTTTAAAAAAAAAATATTTATTCATATTTTCCCTAATTATATTTATTTTTAATTTTAAATATAAACTGCCTGTTTTTAAATTGCATCTGTCTTAAAACATTAGTGGTCTTTTTTTTCATTTTGACATCATATTGATAATAACCTGCGCTTAAGTTCAAATAAAACGCATATTGTATATAATAACTAATATAATAATATAAGACCTAATATTGTCTTTTATTTTTAACTGTCCTTTTTTTAAGTAGTGCAAGCAAATATAAACAATTGCATTGAGTTGTTATTGTATAGAAAGATAATTAAAAATTCAGCGTAAAAAAAGTTAAGGGAGGCACGAAACACAAAAGCAAGCCAAAATCACATATGAATGGACGACTTGAAACGTTAGACGTGTGCACTAGAGGGCGCTGTTCGCTAGTACTGTAGATGGATTTCAGCATTAGTCATTTAAAGTTGCGAATGCGTGTGAAAATTCAGCAATAGTTTTGGAATGCTGATATTGCGGATATACCGAATTCGTCGGAAAAATCTGAATACAAATATCCACGAAATCGAATGAATTTTCGAAAGGGTCGCCGCAGTGAAGCGTGCAAACGAGATACGGTAAGAGCAGTTCGACGATTGGGTGGAAAAAGTAGGAGAACAAGAAATTTATAAACATCTAAAAATACCCTAGAGTATAGGATTAGACAACAAAATTTTAAAATTTATATACAAAATTTGATAGCTTTCCCCGATACTATTGCTTTTTTATAATTCCTAATTTTAACCAGCTAAAATGAAATAAAAATTTAATTTTTTCCAGAAAAAAGTAGGAGGTTTATTTCCCCAACAGTGAGTAAACGGTTTGAACAGTTGTGAATCTGGACGTGTGCAAGTACAGTTCGAGTGTAAAGTTTCCCAGATAATGAATTCATTCTCTATTTCTTCATCTTCGTGTTTTCTCTTTCTCATCCGGGTGCGTTTCTGTTCACACATTCCTATGTGATTTAGGATTGCTTTTGTGCTTTCTACCTCCCTTAACTTTTTGTACGCTGAATTTTGAGTCACCCTGCATATCTTCGATTTCGTTTCAATTTCAAACAGACTTACATCTCCGCCAATTTCGAGAAGCGTCTTGGTGCAGAAAATCAGATAAACTGTAAACTATTGGACCCCAAGTTATTTTACAGAACAACATAAAAAAATCAAAAGGCATAAACCAAATGTTGAAAAAATGTCAATAATAATGATTATATAGGGTATTCACTGCAATTTTTGGCCAATATTTAATTTTTAAATCGTTCGAGACAGTTAAAACATATAATTAGAAAAATATTCTAAAAATTTTAGGAATTATATTTTATGTCGCTTTATTCAATATATGAACTTCTAAAAAAATTAAATTGTTGAAAACTGTATAAATCTTAACAAATGTTTGAATGCAAAACTGTTTAAACTGTATAAAAATTTAAATTAAGTCCCATCAGTTATTTTTATTAAAATATTCTTGAGATATTAATCTTGAGGAATAAATAATCGAACTGATTAAGGAGCTCTTAATATCATTATTTTAGGCCACTAAACTGACACCTCGGGGAAATGCCGTGTGTTTCTCGAAGTGCTCAATGAAATGGGCTAAAATAGTGATATTCTAAGCTTTATAATTCAGTTAGTTTTAGTCACTGAAGAGTGGAACATTTTTGTTTAAAAGCTTAATGTGTCAAAAATATTATATAAAATATAAATGATAGAACCGAGTTCTACAAAAAAATCATACTTTCTAAACTCATTTATTGAACGAAACAATACAAAGTATAATTTATTAAAGTCATTTGGAGCATTCTTCTCACTGGAAGTATAGGCCTATCTCTGACGGATTAGGAGTTAACTATCGGATCACCATTAGAGTGCGCATCCTGTGTACAAAGATTAAAGACTTCTTCTCAAAACTAATATTATTATTCTTGGAGGCGCATCGAAACTGTTTAACTTTCAACTACAGGAAACTGCCAACAAACTTTCAGTTTCGGAAACCGACATTCACTAACATAAATCCTTTAAAGAACACAAGAAACATTTCAGCCATTGAAAATTCAACCCGGAAAAGCTTTTACTCTTTAAAAATCAAATGTGAAGAGTCGTATTTGTTTTAGAAAGCGAAAAGTGGGCGAGGAAGGCCTTGACCGTCAGTATTGACGTCAATCAATACCCAGGCTTTCAGATAATGTATCATATAACTTGATAAATGAGATTTTCTGTGTTCGGCATTTCATCGGTGTCACGCCAGTTCATTAACTGTTGTCAGATTCTGAAGAGAGTTCGTTTGCCGCAATCTCAAATTAATTAAATTGATTTATCTGTGTTGGAACGATGGACAGGGGATGAAGCAATTCATGATGTATTCGTTCGATTTAGAAAACTTTCGTCAGAGAGTTCCTTTTTAAATTGGACATTCTTATAGAAGCCTTCGGAAGGATTGTTTTCCAAATGGCAAAGAAGAACGTAAAAAGAATCGTCTGCTGCATCAAACAATATATTCTTCAGAAATAATTTTTTTATGCATTTAAACTTTAGATGCGTGGTAAAATTTATAGTATCCTTTGGAAACAGCAATATTTTTTAATGAAGATATTTAAAATGAAGGAAGTACAGTTTATTGATTATAGACTTGAATTTTTTAACTAGATGATTCACGATACTATAGTCAACGCGTTCAATCGCTTATTGTAAAAAATAACTGGCTCTTATACATACTAAAACCCCTTTCTGTGAACAGTATCTGGTTATTATTCATTACTAACTGGATTTTTTTTATTTTTAACCATAACATATTTGCCAAACAACTTTAATTTTTGATACTTATTATTTATAAAAATATTTTTGTGATGCGTTATACAATGAAAATCGGTTCATTTAAACGTCTTCAATTTTAATTTTTCTCTCGTCCCTTGAATTTCATGTTAACATAATAATGATAAAATATCTTCTGTTAATTAGAATTTGTTATGATTAAATCGAAATAAAATTAAAGCTGTAAGCCACTGAGTTTTTTTCTGAATAATTTTCGTTGGTTAAATACGTTCGAGTCTTTTGTTCTCAATGATTGTAAGTGAACAGTATTTTTAAGATTTTTAATTCATTCTAGGAATTTATTGCAATCAAATTGTTTTCAATCGAAAAACAGTAAGAAATCCCTTAATTTTTTTTAAAAACTTGAACAGGTTAGATTTCATTTTTAATGTTTATTTTGCAGTTTTATTGTACTATTTTACATCTTGCTTGTTTATTTAAATTACCCATTTAAACTATTTTTTATAATGTAATTATTTTACTTGTTAAAATAACTTCCTGTTTTTTTATTAATTCTGTATATTACATTAATACAGAATTAATAAAAAAACAGGATTTTAATATTAAAAGTAAATCCTTACTAAAATTTTGAGTCAAAAAATTCCCGTTTTGTCCTGATGTTTTCCTTTATTTGAACCTGTTTTCTTTGAATAAAATTTTTGAATAAATCATATATTTTTGTGGTCAAGTCAGCTTCAAATTAGCCAAGTTCTACTATCAGTTATAACTAACAAAATTTAACAAAAATATTAACAATAAATTAATTAGTCAAAAATTAGAAATAGCATTTGTAATAACCATTCAAATTTTGTTAAAGCGTTAGATAATTTAAAGACTATTCTTATAAACAACGGATTCCCAGATTCTTTCATTAATGTGAAAAGTTTTTTTCAAATGAGTATAAAAAGTTTTTAATTTTTCTTTATTAATAGCTTATTTTAATTTTATTTGTCAGAACTGTCTAAATATTAGCCTTTTTTTTCTTCTGATTAATTAGTTGGAATTTTTCTTCATAGACGGAGCTAGTTGCTAGCTTCCAGTACTTTTTATTCCCTCTATCATCTCGCGTCTGGCGTCTCCTATTTTCATCATAATTTCGGCCGAGAGGGAAAATTATTTTACTCACTCTAGTTTCTTTTGGATTTTTATTTAGGATTTTTTGCCTCTTGATTTTTCAAAATGTTTCTTGTTTTGCGATTGGACAGAATTCAGGCCACAAAGCGTATACGTTTGATTTATAATCTTACTCTTGACAGAAAATTTTGTCCATTTTAGAACACCTATGGCGAGTGGTCTTTGAAAAAGTTCGTCATTCAAGTTCTTATCCATTGCTTCCATTTTGAATAATCTCTTTTACATTCTAAATTCTATTTTATGTGTTTTAAATATTAATTGTTGTAATTTTTTTGTTGATGCAATCACTTGATGCTCTTGCGTTGAGCACGCAAAAAGGTGTATTGTTATCGTTTTCTGTTTAAATCTTCTGTTTCTTATTTGTATTTCTTTTACCTTTTAATTTATATTACAAGTTCTACTATACTACAGAGGTGTGGCATCAGTTATTTGATGATTCGCAATAATCTATATACGGAAACGATTTATTTTCTTTCAAATGTTTGTTGTGGTATATTTACATTTTAGATATGTGACAGCAACACACTATCTTTTACTTTCTCATATTCGATTCGAATTTTCTTATTTTCGATTATGTTTAGAGGGCAACATTTCTTGCATGGTGTATAATTGCCATATAACTTTATTGATTTGGTTACGTATAAAATTTTAAAATATTTGAAATAGTAAACATATTACTATTTTAGTTAAGTTTTGTTTGAAAAATTGAGCTTTATCACAGAAACTCTATAACATAAAATGAAATTATCTTCACAATCGAATTCTAGTAAATTTGAAATAAGTATCGAATGTTCGACGGTAGATTTATTTATTTAAAGACGGATTTATAATAATAATATATCAATAAAGAAACAAAACATGAATTTTGTGGAATTTTTTTCCCAATCGCAACTAGTTTGTAAAATGGCATAAATTTGTAAATTAAATGTTCGTGAAAACACCATTATTTGTAATTTATTTTTAAACCTAATACTTCTTGATCCCATTCAGATTGAAGAAGAAAATATGCCATCATTTATATTCATCAAACAAACTTCACCATCTTTGAAAGTGTTTTCAATTTTTAAGAGAAATCGAATCAACATTCTATTAATATAAAATAAATAAATAAGAAATCAAACTCGATTGAAATTAGCTAATAAACTCTCTAAAGAGCTACAGCTTCTGTCAAATCGATTCTTGTTTCCATCTTGAAGCGAATTAGAATATTCGGTTTAAAACCCTCAGTCTGAGTTGAATTGTCAGAAGCTACAGATATTCTCATTGGTTTAAACCTTTTTCCATTGCACTATCTTGAAGATAATTTCCTAAAATCGAAGAGCAATAAGACTCGAAATTCGCTTTTATATTTACCGACATTTTGTATTATCTCTGTAACAAGAATTCCATGTTTGCCAGCTGTCATTGGATTTTTTTCCGTTAGAGAAAAACGCTGCTCTGAAATGAAATTTAAAAATGGCGGAAAGACACTGTTTTCTTGTTTCCTGTTTTCGCAAAGGATTTTTTTTCGAGCGGGTTCTCTTTAACAAAAAAAATAATTTTCATTCGTTCGGGAAAAACAGGAAAATACTTTTTTAGTAAGAAAATAAGTACATTTTAACTATAGCCTTTTTCACTACATATTCCAGGAAAAATTCTAGTGTTGCTAAGTTCCAAAATTAGTTAACTGCACATACATAACATGTTGCGGACAAATAATGGGAACACCGTGGATGAATAAAAAAGCTTTATTAATACGTCTCTTTACATGCATTATGATTTGAATGCGTCGAGGAATTGAATAATACAAATCTTGAACGATGTTTAAAGGAATATTAAACTATTCCTCAAAAAGAAATCGTGAATAGTCCCGTAGGGATGATGGAACACTGTATCGGCCACGGATTCTCTTCCTCAAAAGATATCTCGGCAGTTCAATAATATTGAGGTCAGCGGACTGTGACTGCTACGTGAAATGCTATTTAATTCTTCCTTGCTATT
>BGPR01000348.1:255877-274564 GCA_013235015.1 Araneus ventricosus
TCATGCTATTTAAATCATGCTATTTAATTCAACTTCATGCTATTTAAATCATGCTATTTAATTCAAATTCAAGCTATTTAAATCATGCCTTGGCAGGTCTATATCTTTGCGTATAGCCCTTTATCATCCTTGAAAAGTGCATCTTCAAATGGAAACAATGTTTCCACTCTAGGGTTCAAATGATTGGCTAAAATATCCACATAGGCACTCCCAGCTACTCCACTTTCTGAGTTGATGACAAGGATAACAGAGAGAAACGAGATGGCTGCCAAAATAATGACAGTTCTGAAGTGTATCGATTCATCAAAATCTCGCGGTCAGATTTTTTACTATTAAAATACTTTCTCTAACTCGTATACGAAAGAGTATATTGTGAGCACAAATTTTATACATTTAAGAAATATTTTTAAGTATATTTTACAACAATAAATATTTTTCATCGCTTTAATTCCTGCATTTAAAAACACACGCTTTGCAACGATATTAAATATATTTTTGTTTCCACATAGTGTGAAATTTAATCAAGAATAAATTTTTAAATATTCGAAGAGACATTCGAATTCGACATTAAAGACATTCGAATCCAGCCGTAAAAAATATCATACTACGATGTTTCACACTTAGAGGTTTGAATCTGCTTTAAATTTTTAGAATGACAAACATCATGTAACCGTGACGTCACCCGAACTTCCTCCATTCTAGTAAACGAACAAAATACAGGTTGCCATATTCTAAACAGGAATCTGTCTACATCAGCTTGAAATTTCTTTTTATTAAAAACTTCCTTGCCATAATCAGACTTAAAGAGAATGCAGCATTCTGTTGACTAAATAAATTTCATCATCTTTCAATGCATGAAGATAAAAATTATTCATTTTATAGACAGGCGTAACAAACAGGAAATAAATACTAACAAAAAGAGAGAAATAATCCTTAAAACTTCAGGCATCGCCTCGTAGTGAAATATCAGCGAACAATCTTTAAAAAAAGAATTCTGAAATTCGTCAAATCGATTCTTGTAATCCGCTTCTCAATGAACTAGAATATTCAGTTCAATATCGTCTGCGAGAGTGGAGATGTCAGAATGCTGCTTCATTGATTTAAACATCGTCATCCAGCACTATGTCGAAAGATAATTTCCTGATATTCAAGCGGAGTAAGATTTCAAATCCTCTTTCATATTTACCGATATTTGGTACCATCTGGATAAGAGGGATTCTATGTTTGCTGGCTGTCTTGAATTTTTTTCGTTTGGAAATAAAGGTGTTGTGAAATGAAATTTAATAATAGTGGATATTCACTCTTCTCGTCTCCTGCTTTCGCCATGGATTTGAATTTTTGCAATTCTTTTTAAGGGAAAATTTAATTTCACTCCGTTTCTACTATAACAAGATGAAGATTTTAAATCAGAACATGAGAAAATAATTCAATACCATTCATTTTTTAAATATAATAAAAATAATTTTTTATGAATTATTGCCTGATTGGCAATATATTCATAAAACTTATTTCTTTTTTAAACACTTGCTTAACTTGACTTGCTTAATGTTTGCAAATATGGAATTTTGTAATCCATTTTTCCACTTCCTAATGTACTAGAGTGTTGCAATTTTTATCATTTGTATATTCTGGATAACAAGTATACCGTTTTCTTACTTTAGAGATGAATTATGAGTTAATCTATTTATTAAATTAAATTTTTATACTATACTCGTTGCGCCATCTGTAAGTGGGTTTGACAAGAAATACGTATCAAGATTAAAAAGTAGAAAATGATTAAATTTAAAAATTTGCTTATTGGTGCACTAATTAAAGTGTTTTGTTAAAAAATGTTATTAAATTTATTTATGAATTATTGTTATTGAGGCATCAGCACCTAGTGACACAATTAAAAAAACCAAAAAGATTTCTTGCTGTTCTCCCTGTAAAGAGCTATAAAAAACTATTTAAATGAAATATGATGAACAAATAAGGACATTAATCGAGATGCTCAGAACGTTATCTGGATTTTAGACCAACAAAATACAGAATAAGCCTTTTGTAATATTAATATAATTAAGGCTATTCACAATCTTTAAAAAAAGTCATCAAGTTTGGCTTGTTCTTTCCGATGCACAATAGCACTTGCTTGAACTGTCCAATTATAATTGCTTTCGATTTCTTTTGTATACACATTTCTTAGGAAACAGAATAGAGCTGTCAATAATAATGCTTAATAATATATTTAAGTATTTATTTAATAACGGCTTATTACTGCTTCTAACCAGCAACAACGTTCTCATTTTGACTTTCCCTAATAATTACACTATATGGCGCATTCTGTTCCTAGTTTCAACGTATAGTGAAGGAAATCAGGTATGCATTTTGCTCCATTTCCCAGTGATCGAATCAGTCCAAATCTGGTATAAATCTACAATATCGGCACAAAGATCACATATTGAAATGCGTGTATGCAGCGTTTTATGTTTTTGTGTTATCCGTTCATATACACACGAATGGACATACCAAGACACAACCAACCCTTCGATGGATTTAGTCCAAAATTTGATGCAGACTCACAATTCTGGAGATACACACGAATGGGCATAACAAGACGCAGTCAACCCTTCGATGGATTTAGCCAAAACTTGACGCAGACTCACAATTCTGGAGATAAAAGAATAAGCTAAATTTCATCCCTCTAGCTCATTGCTTTTTGAATTTTCTCTTCATTCGCATACTGACAAACATACCAATGAGACATACAGATATAATTCCACAAATTGTTTACTTTGGTCTCAGGGAGGTCTGCAAGAAAGTGGTTTCTAAAAACGCTATTGTAAAATGAGAAGTATAAATATCTCATGCTCCTACGTTTTGGCGATTGCAATAACTTCTCTTTCTAAAAATAACCCCTACATCTTCCATTTTGCTACTGCATGGTCGTGGGCAGGTGGTATATAAGATTTTGGGATCGGATGACTGTAAGTTTCTGACACTCTTTTGTCAAAGAACCAATGGAGAATCACAGGTTCAAGACCTGATTCAATAAAACTTTTGATATATATATATATATATATATATATATATATATATATCATTTTACCTACTTGCCAGAACTGGATACATCCAGTTCAAATACATACAACGTATGCATGTAATTCATGATTACAGGCATACAGTACTTTCCATCAAGGAGAAACGAGGTAGAATTTTTTTGAAAGCAAGGGGGTTCCACACAAGAAATTCTTTCAACATCGTCATACTGCTACCAAAGAAGAATATGTTAAAGTCCTTAAATGTCTACATGATTTGGATAGATGAAAGTAACTAGATCTTTGGAAGTTCATGTCGTGGGCCAAATCAACACATTCGGCATTTCTACAACCAGCTTATTTCCTTGATCTCGCCCCATTTGAATTTTTCCTAGGATGAAGTATTTGCTTGAGGGCAATCAGTTCTGAGTTCCGAAGATGTTCAGTGATAAATATACTGCAGTAGGCTGCGAAAGAAGTTTTGCAATCCACATTTACATCCTTGTTTGAACCATGGCAAACAACCATACTTGCACTAGGTAGTTACATCGAAGGAAACACCGAATAAACAGGTTCAACCTACACTGAGTGTTCCGTAATAAATAAATTCTGGAACTGCTTTCCGTAATAATATAAATTCAGGGACTTTTTGAACATAGTAGTAGCTGCAATATGTTTAATCTGCCCTTGCGGGTGAGAATTTCTCTTATGGGTACGCTGTGGCAGTTGTGAAATGGTTGTGCCGCTCAGGGGTCATTCTCGATGTCTGACAATGTTACACGGTCCAAAACAAAGAGGTCTGTCCAAAGCAGACCTTGAGTAACTTCACATTTTGGAATTCTATTAACAAAAAATAAACTTACCAGATATTTTTTTAATAAGCATAATTTGATCCTTGACGTGAAGATTCACATTTTCGAATTCGCAGTTAGATTTGTGTCAGAGGGTACTGCGAAATGAAAATTACAGAAGCCAGAATTTTTAAAGAAAGTCCGATTTAACGTGGTTTCTCAATATTTAAAAAAAGTCATCAAGTTTGTTCTTTCCGATGCACAGTAACACTTACTTGAACAGTCTAATTATAATTGTTTTCGATTTCTTTTGTATACAAATTTCTTAAGAAACAGAATAGAGCTGTCAAAAATTACTCACTCGCAATTCTCGGCAGGGGTTATCCACGGTATATCCAAATAATTTTCTTCCTCTTCTTCCTGTTGTCCCTTGCTGCTCTCCTCTTCCTCTTCCTCAGCTTCGGAGCTGGACGAGTCCTGTCCGAACATGGCTGGGACTGGCGCGATGCTAGGTCTGCGTCCTCTGGCCAGAGAAGAACTAAAGCTGTCCGCTGGTCCTCCGTCCATCTTGGGCAAGTCCAAGTGCTTGCCAAACTTTCGCTTCAGTTTTAAGGCGAACTTGGACTTCATGGGACTCATCTCGAAAGATTTGTATTCTGATGGAAAGAAAAAGTAGAGAGGCAGTTAGTAAAAACACTATGTGGAAAGATGAATAATATTTTAAAATACAGTGCACGTAAAGCAAATAATAAAGTTGTATTGTAACAACTGCGTCATGCGTCATCTGGTGACTGAAGCTCTAAAAAGGGCGAGTGTTTTGAGGAGAGTCGGGAATGTGATGGATGGTGACCCGCCATGATGATGATAATTTCCTAAAGCATGTTTCGCTCGGAATTTATTGAATCGCTCGGTATGTAGTGTCTGTACTGTGCATGTGTCTTATATGTGATCGTCCATCAATTAAAAGAGACAAAAATATACATTGTGAAGTTCTGTTTTCCTCGTGATAGGGACAAAAACGGTATAGTATTAATTAACGCAAAAGGAAAGTAAGCAAATCATGTGATATATTATAGTTACTAATTTTACTGTAAGAAATTATGCAAAGAGGAAGCATTGTAACAGTAAATACAATCGATCTCAAAACTTGGATGAATTTCCACATTTCAGACTTCCTCAATGGGTCTCTTCAAAACCTCAAAAATGGAACAAGATAGAAGGATGAAATTTGGTATGTGGTATTCAAATCAAAATGCAAAATTTCTGCAAAATTTAGGACAAAATCTGTCAAAGAGAGATTTAACAGTCTTTTCACCCATGTACATTTGAACACTTTAACTTCAAAAACTTAACATGATGGATAGATAGAATTGTGCATATGATTTTATCATCATAATTGTCGATATGTGTCAAATTTTGGACCGAATCTTCCCAAGGGATCACAGTCTGTATATTTGTGTAAGTGAACATAATATCTTCAAACGCAACGTTCTAGATAAATGAAATTTGATATTTGGTTTTCAAAAGCAAATTGTAGATCTTTACTAAATTTTGGGTCCATTAGGTTAAGAGAAAGTGATTGAAAATATATAATCAATCTCAACCTTATGATACGAAACGTAATACAAAATCCACCATATCGTCTAACCAAGTAAACTGGAGAGCTATCCCACTGGATTTTAAACTAGGGAATTAAATTTCAAAAAATGCTTTGTTTTTAGCACTGACATAACTAGATAATGGAAAGGTGTAAAATGCTGAAACATATTAAAAAGTTAATTGTTATTAAATGATTGTTTAGAGCTTTTATTGATGCTTGCTAAAAAATAAAACATTTTTCATGTGTTGTAACAATTATCTCGCAAAAGAGCATTTATAATTATTTGTTAATCTGGTTATGAAAAAAATTGTCAGTGGAACATCATTAGCTACGTAAAAAGCAGAAAATGGTGGGCGAAAGTTTAAACCTAATCATGAAAGCAGTTTAAAAACAGTCAGAATTTGAGAAGGCAAAATAGAAAGACATTTTGCGATATCGTTTTTCGTCGCTTTTGTTAAACGAAATTGTATTTAGTAAATCAACTTACTGCACAAATCGTTTTAAAATATAAAAAATTAAACATTTTATTGCCTTATAAAGCTGTCAAGGATCTTTTGGAAAGCCATGTATTCAAGCATCTACGATAAAATGTCCCTATAGAAAAAGGGTTACTCACCGCCGGATTCGCTCATGTGCAGCTGCAGCGTGGACACGTTTGGGCTCCTGGCCCTTCCTCCCTCATCGTCTCCACCCGCGGGCAGGAAGGCGCTGTTCTCTTCTTTCGTGATGTTCATGTAGAAGCAGATGTCAGAGGACTGCATGTGGTAGGAGGGGCCGGGATTCAACATGATGGGCCACGTGTCAGGGATGTCCGTCTGCACGCCCACCAGAGCCACGCCGTACCTGCATGAGATGGGCATTAGTAAGAGTCCCAAAGAGGACGCGCCATCCAAATATCATTTTGATTTGTTTGGGGATAGTAGGGCCATTACTAGACAATGCTGCGCCAAACAAGTTCGTGAAGCTGTAGGAAGTAGTAAAGTGACATCATTAGAAGAGTTTTTAAACTTTAATGCAGAAAAGCTTCCAACACCCTACTAACTTGTTTGGCAGAGAATGGCTAAGTAATGCCCTAGTGCCATTGACCTTAAAGAAATCAGAAGCATATTTAGATGACGCATCCCATTTTGGGTATACATCTAACTAGGAGGTGAAAAAGATTCATGAATGAAGGAGTTAAGTCATGGATATTGAATACTCACTTTCGGTGTGAATGGAAGGAAGCGTAAGTGAAGCTCTTTCCCTCGTATTCGCCGAAGAACCTGCTGTCGCCCAGTCGGATGTGGTAGATCTCGTTCCCGGAACACTTGCCGTACAGCCGATGCCACTCCTCGGCCGAGGTTTGCCCTTCCCTGCAAAATCCAAACGATAATCAGTCTTCTTCAAGAATACAAAACACGTCATTGCTACGGAAGTAGACTACTTTGCTATACATTTTTCCTATTACATCTTCTTTCCTGACTATTATTACACTTTTTAATATATTCCCCACATTAAACATTAAAATGAAAAATTGAAACAATTAGAAACAAAAGCGGTTCTCTACTTTTACGACAGGGTTCATTTGGCAAGCTCTCCGCTGGATTCCTTACACCATGATATTACAGTTTTTTATTCAATGCTCATGTTTTCAACCGTTCACGACTACACTAAAAGGCTACCCAAAATGTCATAGTGTCCATATATGATAATAAGGTGTGTTTCTACACTGCGAAATTTTCGTTTTCCTTATTAATTATTTGGAAGACAACCTTATACAGAACACTCTCATATACCCAGCATTTCTCTGGAATAAATATTTTTAATCCTAAATACTTATAACACTTTAAACTCTTAATAAAAAGTTTTTCAATAAAGCGTCTTCCGTCGATTTCATTTGAACTTTCCCGGTCGTCTGACCCCCCCGGCCAGCAGCTAAACCCCTTTCTACTTTTTTCCACTGAAATTTTAACCATTTCTCTCGAATCTGGAAACAATAAGGGTTTCATTTTTTCGCTCTATCACAGCTGCGGCGTCAGCAGAATTTCCTTCGTATCGTGGGAGGTGTGGCTACGTCCCGGGTACCATTGTCTTCTTTTTATTGTTTGTGTGCCTGTCCGGAAAGACACCACATAGAGTCCCTTGTTTTCCTCCCTAGGTGTTCTGCTTTCGTTAGGAATAGAGCCCAATTCCCTTAAATTACTTTATACAAACATTAGAATCATTTAAATTGTTGTCAAAATGAAACGAAACATCGCTTAGAGAGAAATTAATTAACGTAATTGGATTGCTGTGCCTGCATAACAAAATGTGAGTAATCTATAGAATAAAAGAGGGAATTAAAATTCTGCCTTTGAGTCAATGTCGATATTATTTTATAATAGCCGGCTTCGGCGACCAGCTTTTTCCCTGAGAATATGATTTCAATTGAATCTTGCATCATTTTATATCCATGGTTCTCTCAACGACGTAATTTTAAACTTTAGATTGTGATAGATATTTAACACATGTTCTATTAGTGACTTTGGACCTCTTCTGCTCATTTTCTACATAAATGTTCCTAATGGAGTCAAATAACTGACTTTGTCATACAATCTCTAATTTCATTCAGCTTTAATGGATATATTGCTTAATGTGAGCAAAGCAATATCTCGGAGAGCTTGGTCTACAGATTTCACAACAAGTTTGACGAAATAATGTTCGAAAACAAAATGTATTATGATATTATCTCAGATTACAACGATGAAAGAAAAATATGCAATTAAATATTTGTTTAAACAATGAAAACGGTTTCAGTTGCGTTGCAAAAATGAAAAGTATTGTTGTAAATTATGCGAAAAAATATCTTTAAAAATTTATAATATTCGATAAAACATTGCACTGCAACTTAATTGATATCATAAAAAAGGTAATGTTTTGAAATTTCAGATGGTGTGAAAATGATTATTATGCTGTAATATTTTCGGAAGTTATTAAGGAGCGGCCTGACCTGTACAGCGCCAACACAGAGACACACATGCATTCTCCTTTATTATTAGTAGAGATACAATATTAATATTTTTACCATAAGATTTACAAAAACATGTGGGTGAAATCTTTGATGAAACAATAACTTTGTTTAAATTTAAGTGTAACAAAAGAAACTATTGTTACAAATTGTGTTTAAAAGTAACATTGAAAAATTAAAAAGTACAGTAAAATCTTACGTCAATTAAATTTGGTATCATTAAAAGTATAATTGTTTGCTCTTTAGGTTGATATATAAATTATTCTCGTGCAATAAATATTTCCTAAGTAACTGGCGAAAAAGTGAGCATAGAGATGTGGCTTAATTTTTGTTATTTAATTCAATTTTTTAAAAAATAATCAATTTTGTAAGTTGAAAAAAACCACAGTTGTCCTGGAATGAAAGTGAGGAATTAGCGTTCCTCTCATAAAAACGGGACTATATATGAAAAAAAGTCAATTACATAGTTGTAGAACATCATCAATTTAGTACAAAAAGACACTTTAAGGACATTAATATTAAGAACAGAACGCATAGAATGCACATTTGTTAGCTCGAGATATCCAAAATTGTGACGTCACAAAGCGTGGACGGAAGGAGAAATATTAACTTACAGATAAAAATAACCCTAACTGTCTTTTTCCTGCAGATATACCTCGAGAAGCAGGCGTATATGACATCTCCGCAAACACTGCAGAACCTTCGGCTACGTATTACACATGCTTGTTCCGGCGTAACATTTAATATGCTGAAAAATGTGCAAAGTGAAATTCAATAAAATGTTAAAAAGTATACTGAAGGAGAGCAGTTTGGACACCAAAAATAAAGGCATCTTGTAATAATTAATTTTTCTCCTCTTTCAAGCACGTTTTGTCATATGACAGTGTCGAAAATAGCAAACAAATTAATGAAATTTGAAGCGTTCTCTTTTTAGCAGTAATGTTTGCAATGTATTTTTCCATACTATATCGATGATGTCCAACGACTTTGTATTTAACATTTTTTTCTCTGTATTGTTCCGCTTTCAAGATAGAAACGCTTATTCCACAGTTTGACATCAGATGGCTTTGTTGCTGGTTTTATAGCATAGCGTAAAACAGCTTTATGATACTTAGACTCCAGTTTTATGACTATGGTTGCAGTCGTTCTAATGTTAAGGGGTGGGGCTGTAAGCATCTTTAGTGGGCTCCCTGTTTATACATGCCGCCAATAAAGCCTTTTTTCATTAGAAAGTTTTTATCTCATCTTAAAAGTTTCAATCGGAAAATAATATTATATATAAAGATTATCTTTTGGGGATATTCCATTACTCTTATTTTAATACATTGAAAGGAGCTGAGAAAGAGATTAAAACTAGACAATAGTGATAGATAGCTTAAAAATATTTCAAAACTCTTCAGAAATAAACAAAATGTGTTGATAAAATGTATAAAAGTGAAAAGTCTTAAAGAGATGTCGTTCTTCGGTAGATGCTATATTTAAAGTATCCACAAAAAAGTTAAACTAGTCTTCCGGTCACGACATTTCCTTCCAGAGCGTGGGGAGATAAATACTTTATCGACACGTGACAAGAACACTAAGCAAACTTCCTACAACTCAATTCAAAATTGCGTTACCAGAAACAGAAAATTTGGAGCTCTATAGCGTAAATGGTAGCTAAAAATAACGAGATGGCATATTCACTTCTCAACCAAATTAGGGACAATTGCTTTTAAGGGAAGGCGCTATAATTCCAAAGATTTTATCGCATTTTCAAATCTTTAATAGGGGTATGGAGGCAGACAGTTTCGAACTTGGAACCTTTCGGTTTGACAGAAGAAAGTTATACGATTTCGACACGCCCCATCGGAAAGAAGCACTGAATATGCTCACTGGATCCGAACCTATGAACGTCAGGTCTTAAGGCGGCACTTTACGGAAACGCCACATCAAAATTTATTAGGTGCAGTTGATTAAAAGCTGCAATGTAATTGAGGTTGAAAGTCTTGAACTCGTACACTCAGTTTAACAAACACTTCGTTGGCGACACTATAATTTGCCCATAAATAAAATGTATTTTAGATTTTCAATAGACTGATTGCAACGTCCAGACCAAAAAGTAGAATAATTAAAAAATGTAGGAAAGGTTTTCAATCTACGTGAATGACATTGCTCATGTTTAAAAAATAAAATGGATTGCAGTGTCCATATAAAAAGGAATAACTATTAAAACAGTATGTGATTTTTTCAATGTAAATGATAATGCTCATGTTAAAATATGTTTTGAAACTATTCCCTTCCTACTTTCTCATATACGAATTATAGAAAGATACAGTATTATAACTATCCTCTTATGGTAATTCGATCTCGAGATTCGAATCATCTCTCCGTTTTAGACCTCCATCAGTTAAAAAAACATTTTTGTCAATATGTCTGTCGGTGAACACGGTACCTCAAAGAAAGAAGGATGCAAAAGAATGGAATTCTGAACACAAAATTTTATATCTATCGAATTTTGGATGGATCCGGAGAAAGAAATTCTGTCTATATGTCTGTTCACATGCATGTGAATACGATAACTAAAAACGCAAAGAGTTAGATGGATTAAATTTATTTTATCCTTTTCAGAAAAATCTGTTGATGTGTATTAAATTCTGGGCCAAATCCGTTAAAGGTTGACTGTACATCTGTCTATTAGTAATAGTGTTCCTTAAACATCGATAGTTCAGCTATCGATAGTGCAGTCGATAATTTTCCCAACTATTGACTGAAACTATCGATAATTTCAAAACTATTCATAGAGTTTCAAAACGATCGATATTATCGATAGGCGTTTTTCCAATCGATAGTTTTGAAACTATCGATAGTATTGATAGTTCCAGTCGATAGTTTTAAAACTATCGACTGAAAATGCGTCTATCGATAGTATTGCCCGGGAGAAAACTATCGATACTATCGATAGTTTTGAGAAAGTCGATACTACAGATTGTTTCGTCGAAAACCCGATAGTATCGACTTGGCTTCGATAGTATCGATAGTCTATCGATGTTTAAGGAACACCAATTCGTAGGTTTGCGAACGCGATAACAGAATAATGCAACGAGCTAAATGAATGAAATTTGGTATGCTCCCGCATGTAAAGGAGGATTAACTTCAATTAAGATGACAAATCCTTTGAAAACTATTTTACCGCCACTACATATTTTTCTGATTCTCAGAGTATTTACAACTAGAGCAAGTGTAATGTTAATATTCCAAGAGTATTAAGTTTCCATTGACTTCCATGCACTGCTGAATAATAATTCAGCACTGGTTCATTTCAAGCATAATTTTCATACTTACTGTCCCCTGGAGGTGTGCAAAAGCAACGTGACCAGCGTGGAGGTTCCGGGGCAAAGGCAGTTGTTGGCCAGCAGCGCGTACTTGAACTCATCCTCACACACAACGTGCTCTGATCAAGAAAGGGAGCAAAGGTGGTTTAAACTTGCAAAGAAACGTCCGCTTTAAAAGCATTATTAGAGTGGATGGGGCTCTTACCAGCAAATGCAACGTGTACTTTATTTTCGGGACGGAAGATCTGCACGTACTGAGGGACGTTAGGAGCGAAATCACGAACTGCCCACGATCTGAGAATGGTGTGCTCGTCCTGGAAAAAAGCACATTGGATGGTTAGTTTCACTTAGAGAAGCACACTTATTTTTGCGGTTAATCTGGAGTCTACGGTTCTGACTGACTTCCTAACTTCTAATTTAAAAAATGTCGTTTGATACAGAAAATGTGCATATTGTTGTGGTCATAATAAAAGAAATAATGCCATAAATCTAACAAATAAAAAGTTATTTTTATTATTTCTAATATCTGACACTTTTCTTAAGAGAGGTTTGTGAGAAAATGTAGAAATAATATTTGTAAATTAGAAAGGAACTTTCCAATAAACTTGAAACATTCCTGTACCGGAAAAAAATTAAAATCTTTTAACAACATTTTTATCAATTTCTATCCTTTTCTTGCTCTTTTCTAAAAAATTATTTGTTACGCAAAATAAACTAGTTATTTTTATAAACAAAGAAATAAGTCTAAAATCTAAAATTCAAGAAGTTAAATTTAATATTAGATGATGCAAAATATCTAAATACAGATTTAATCTTTTAACTCTGATGTTTTCTCTACCATCTGCTATTAGATGACACTTTCTTATTTGAAAATGCACTATTAATTTGATATATTTAAGAGTCCACAGACACTTGAAATGTTTGTTGCTTTCCCGCCATTTTTGTATCAATTTATAACGTATATGAATACTTACAATAAAAATATTCTTTAAAATGATCATATTGTGCATATATTTTATTTTCAAATTAAAGGGGGAATACATATAAAATAGTTCTTAAAAGTAAAAATATACTGTTGGTAAGATAATGAAAATGAATTCGGACAGCTCTAAAAAAGCTGAGTTTTTTAATATAATTGTTTTAAAATTGTCATTTGATTTATTTGTATTTCTAGGAACAAAAAAGACCAAAAGCTGATAAACAAAGGAAAAAGTTTTATTTAATACTTGAAAAACTAACTCTTTTCCGTAACTCTGAGATGCTGTGTAAAATTGAATTTAGAGGAACTACTTACCGCTGCGCATCGATCCACATAGTTTCTGGCTGCGAGTATGAAGCAGGCCTCTGCAGCGTTCATTCTAGATAAAAAAAAATCCGCAGGGGAAAAAGCATTAGACTTCTTGTCTGTATAATATTGCAATTCACAGCGCCAATTAGATATGCGCATATGTAAATGGGCTACAGGAGTAAAAATAAGTTATTTTTTCGGCCTTTTGTTTTAGCACTCTGATCAATAATTCAAGAAACCGGGAGATAATTCTTTCGTACTTTAGTTTTGGATATGGTTATTTTCATGTCTTGCAAGAGATGGAGTTGATGTAGTGAGGAGATGTTTAAATTGGAAAAGTACGTATAATTTGAAGAAAACTCAGGAAAGATGATATGTAGCTTTGTCATGTTTTAATTCTATCATGTGTTAAAATAATGTTGTTTAGGGTAGATGATCAGCCATGTATACAAAAATTCGTGGGCTACAATTTAAGAATTGTAACGTGTTAAAATAAGAGGCGACGCATTGGATTACCCTGATCTTATTAACTAGAAAATCACCCGTCATACCATGACGGGTGCAAATTGCCTCTTCATTCGGGAGATTTCCCTTCAAATCTGACGTGTTTAAATAGATGTATATGCGAGAGAATTGTTTAACATTGATTGAAAACAAATAAAATAAACATATGTATTATGACAGGAAATACTTTTTTATTTACATATTTCTTTATTCAAAAACCTCTTGGCAAACAATATTCAGTGTGAAGTATTTTTTGTTGTTTAACAATTTTCCTTGTACTTCAGATGTATTTGTGTAAATTTTAACGTTGCCAAAAAAAATAAAAAATTATATCATCACGATTGCAATAAATGATTAGATGCATTGTGGCGTCTAAACTATATCACGCG
Organism: Araneus ventricosus; assembly: GCA_013235015.1. Classification (NCBI taxonomy): domain Eukaryota; kingdom Metazoa; phylum Arthropoda; class Arachnida; order Araneae; family Araneidae; genus Araneus; species Araneus ventricosus. Next base: position 269,761 of record BGPR01000348.1, read on the forward strand.
CATGGTATACCACTGACGTAATTTACTACTTTCTATTTGAAAACGGAAATTAATTTGAAATATATAATTAATATAATTTAAAATTTCTTGGAAACTATTGATCATAGCGAGATAAATTTGATATCAATAGATAACATATTTTATTTCACTATTTTAGAGCTGTTACATTTGAAATTAGAACAACAATTACTATTTTAAATTTAAAATTACTGAAATTTAGGTTCTCTAACAATGAAATAATGCTGTTTAACGTCTCGCAGTGCTATGGCGCGAGTTTTATTGTTGGTGACATCAGAGCGTTACCGAGAGATCTGGGCTATCGTATTTGTAATTAATCTATATTCAGTATTGTTACAAATCTTGCCAATTGTTTGTTCAAATTAATACAAAAATGTCAAAATATGTTTGAAAATATAAAATATCTGGTTGGTAACACCTCTGATAAAAATATGGGCTGTATTTAAATGGGTTGGCATGTCTTAGTATGGGCTTCTATAGAAAACTTGCCGAATTTGGCATGATATTGCTAAATTCGCCGTATTTTTAACAACTAGTGTTGGCAAACTTGATAATATTTCTCCAAATTAGTGATTATTCGTTGGCAATATTAGATTTTGAGAAGGTTTGGGGTACCTCTTCGTATCGTCAACGGTTGCCAAGTTGTCAATGGTAAAAAGTAAGATGGCGACTAAGGTAAGTTAAATGGGAAATAGAGCAAACAACTTATGAAAATAAAATTAAATAAATAAAAATCTGATTTCTCTGCTAATGATGAAAATACGTTTACACTTCAAGCAGTTAATTATTAACTATGTCCGATTCATTACGTTGCTTACCTTAGCAACCACCTTGCTCTTTGGCATTGGAGGCTCGGCATCCATTCTCGGTATGAAGAGTTACCGTAGAATGGCTTTCACCGAATCGGAATTTTCGATATACGACATTTTTCACTTTCTCTGAGGTTATAAGGTAGCATACAATGTAAAATCATTATCAGTGAGTATTGCTGTATTAGTGTTCTTCAGCATTCGATATAGATTAAATATTCCGTTTTTACGCATGAAGCACGAATGCTGTTAGATGGAGCCAAGGTACTAGTGTTTCTTTAATAATTCTTCCTTATAAAAGAAAATTAGGTGGGTTTGTGATCACATGAATATTTTTTTTCCATTTTCTCATCTACAGGCATAGGGTAAATTTTGATTTATGAAGGCTTATTTTAATACAGCAAGATGGCTGAAAATTTTAATCAATCTTATTAGCGTTCTGATGTGTGTGTTTTTCCTCTTTCTTTTGAAAATGTGCTTTTTGATGTACAGATCTCCTTTGTCCTTTGTTTGGGAAATTTCGGGCTAAGAGAAGCTATGTTTGGCGCAATGCAAGCTTCTTACAGAAAAATTTCCCAATTATTATTTTGAATCCATTTCGAATAGATCTTAGCCCTTGAAAAAGTGAACTAGAATGGATTCCTTGTTTGTTTTTCGTTCTGTTCGATTACCTACCTCTGTGTTTATTTTTATTTATTTATTTTGTCTATCTTTATATGATCTTGATTTCCAATGCTGTTATTATCTTCATAGTCTGTCTGCGAAACAGAGGTGTTTGAGAACTTTTAGTATGAGTGGAAAGATAATTAAGGACTGCTGTCTACGAAGCCATACGCACCTAGCTCTAGTCAGGTCGGTGTCTTTGAGAGCTGAGCCCTGGATGTAAATCACCCTTTGGGCCCACATGGGCACTTGGAGAATCATTTTCATCGTGGCGTCCAACTCGCACGGGGAGAGCAGCACAACGTAGAAATCCTGTAACAAAAACAAATGTCTAACTTTTGAGTTTCAGACATACTTGGATAACGCTTATTAGTCTAAGGCAGATCGTCATTTTCTGTCCATGACACGAAAATTTTGTGGTGGCATTCGCATGAAGGTTCTTCAGTGGCATATTCCGAGTGAAGATGACTTTGCTGATCCTGAATAATTATACGATTCCATTGATAAAGAAATGATACAGATATGCCAATTCTGTTTAAATCAATATAACATTGGAAAAGTGCTCATATCAGTAGAGCACGATCATTCTACCATCTCCAGAAGTGAAACACACTGAATTCATAGGCAGCTCGCCTATTAGAACGGGAATAATAAATAACCATGCTACAAAAACAGTAGTAAAAGAATCAGTTTTTGTTAGTTCTTGGTGTTTGACGATATGTTAAAAGCATAGAATTAATTTCAATCATTGATAAAAACAAATCACTCTTATCTTTTAAGTACTAAAAATATTTTTGCTTAAGACTGCAGGTCATCATATAACTCACTCATTTCACACTTTTATTTGCCTTAGATATTTTTTTAATTTGTACAAAGAGTTTAGAGTTTTGTACCAGGTTTTTACTCTCTTCTTGATGTGCTAGAATTCTGATATTCTGCATAGTGTTTTATTTCTGATGAAAATGGAATATTTTAATATTTTCAAAACTTAATTCTCAGTTGGCCAATTTAATTTAATTTAAATTTTATTCCACATACTAGGCGTCAGCTAATAGTGGATTTGAGAAACACTGCCATTAGATTAATAATAATAATTATTAAATGTTTTAAAGGGTAAAATGTGAAAAAAAAACATTTTTCACTCCTTTTATTAAGCTACTGAAAAGCAAAAGATAATTTTTTTCTCAAATATCTGAAAAAAAAATTGTTAAAACGTGAGGCACAGGACACAATACTAAAAAGAAATTAAGCCATAATGAATATCATAAGAAAGAAATTTCAGAGTGTCAATAAAATTCTCTATTTTGATATAAATAGGAGCCTCTCTGTGCATCTGTTGGCGATCACCAAAGCCTAGGGCTACGAAATTTGGCAGAGGTACACTTAGAGTGCTGAAGATGTCCAACAAGAAGCCATTTTTGTTTCAAATCTCTATTCAGTTTCTAATTGTTTAAAAATTAAGCCAAATTTATGCGTCTTTGGCCGCTTTTCTGCCAACAACTTCCAAAAAATTATTACAAGAAAAATATATTTGTACCATTTTAAAGATCACGCAAATATGATTTCAATTATTTTAGTTTTGAGTCTTGCTTGCTATATAGTCTCCTATTACAATTTTTTTTAAAATCATCGTGGCAAGGTCGTCCAAGCGGAAAATATTACTTTATCTCCTGCCAGTAAGGATGGACGAAGAATAAACTGTAGATAATAAGATTAGGTCGGTAAGTTTGGGGAGGGAAAATTCCGTTGTTCACAACCGAAATACATTCTTTTTTTTGAAAAATTTATAAATATTTTAATGAATAATGTTAACCAAAATTTTGACATTCAAATGCTTTTTTGCATTTTAAACACATTTTGCGCTTAAAACACATTTCATGCATTTTAAACTGGGGAAAGTAACCTTTCCATTTGTATTAAACGTAATGACTTGTAGCTTTTTGTGGGATATAATCAAATGTTTAGTCTTCATTCAAATTATGTGCCTAACCAATCTCAATTATGTGCTTTAACCACTAATCTCAATTCTGATACCACAATTAGAATAAGACAGATAATGGAATATTAAATTAAGAAAAAAGCATTTAGATATTTTTTTGTCTAAAGTTTACTGATTACACTTGATCATCTTCTAAATACTCTGTAATATGGCTTGACTCAAAGGATTATTGCATGTTTTATTTCAAATAATAACTTTTTTTTATTTTATACCATATTTACTTGAAATTTAAAATGTATTCCAAATTGCTTCAGTAATGTAACAAGAAGTTCAAATTAATATTTCAAAATTGGAACGGATCACTGCATTATTTACAGTCCTGTCAAACATTAGATTTAATTTACTTACTGACAGATTTTGAAGTTAGAATTAATGTAACTGAACATGATCTTTCTTCATTACTTGATTCTGCATCGATTTAAATTTAATTCTTGATTTTGGAATTAGTTTTACATCTAAAAATTCTAATTTTAAACTTTTTCAGTGTGTATAGCAGTCATTTGCTGGAATCTTCAGTTTGATTAACCATCTTTTAAAAATAGCAGTTTATTATGTTCATGTTTCTGATAAAATTTCTTGAGAAAAATTTTTGAAAAAAAAATATTTTCTCCTTTTAATTAGTAGTCCAACACAATAAGTTTCTTTTCTGAACAGGAATTTCTTTAAGAATACTTGATAAATTCACATCCGTATAATGCAAATAAAAGAGGAGTCGGAATCCCTATTCCCACAACGTTAAATTGGCCATTTCAATGTACCTTTTTTGAAAATCTGTTATAGATTCATGTTTGAAATTTTTTATACAAGAAAAGAGCGCCTTTCTCATTATATTGAAATGGGGTTTTAAAAAAAATTCAAATCGATGTACCTTTTCTCAAAATCAGATACAAGTTTGAAGTTTTTTATACAAGTAAAGGACACCTTTCTTATTATATTAACATGAGCTTTTCTAAAAAAAAACTCAAAATTTTGCTTTCTACCAATTTTTTGGGGTCAAAATTGGGTAAAATTTCACTATGTCTAATTAAATATTATGTAAATTCATAAAAAATTAAAAATTAACCAATTTAATACCAATCCATCAGTGGCCTTTGGTTCAGTTGTGTTGCTGTTTTGTGACTGTGGTTTGTTGAGACTCTTCACTTTATTTAAATTCCTACGTATTTGTCATTTCACTTTGAATTATATATATATATATATATATATATATATATATATATATATATATATGTATATATATATATATATATATATATATAACTATATATATATATATACTGCTAAAATAAGAAACAAACATGTAGGTAGCAAAAGC
>BGPR01000348.1:278444-305651 GCA_013235015.1 Araneus ventricosus
CGATCGATCATAGGTTTTATTAAGAACAAAATATATAGGCTTTGCACAAAAAGACTGACCCGCATCACATCAGAGGATAAAATGTCAAAGATGCAAATAAATTGATTCATAATGGAATGAATACCAGTATTCATGTTTGTGGGAGATTAAATCCGAACAGCTCATTTAATCTTCTACAGGGTGAAAGATTATCCGTTCTTCACTGAACGGAACAAACTGATATTGAATGCCAATGGCATAGCTGATTTGAAATCAAGAACTTCAGTATGTTTGTTGAAAGTAGGAGATGAACATCAAATCAACGGAATTCAGGAAGATCAATCTTTCCGTTACATATTTATTATAGGTGTAGACAAGGATCTCATTTTGCATATTAGTAATGGAGTAGTTAGAAGAATTGTTGTGTATAGTTGGAGTTTGAAGTCGTACTAAAAGCTGGTGATTAGTAATCTGCCACAGGTGGCGCTGCAGGTTATATAGTTATTCGCAGAACTGATAAGAAATTCATAAACCGTCCTGGCAAGCACGAAAAATGCCAATGTCAATCAGATTGTGAGTGATTACAACGATTCTTGCAAAATGACAGTTTATATAGTTTCCTTCCGAAATCCGAACCATTGATTACAAAGTCAGCGCCACTTTCGTAACAAACTTTTGAAACCATTTGAACATTTTGTATCAGCTTTGTGCCAGACTGCCATATCACTGGCTTTCGTTCTTCTATCGACTCCGTCAGTGCGAGTTATTAATTTTAAAATGAGGGAGACTCCTTTCTTGGACACCCAAGATAGTATTCAAATAGTATGTATCGAAATGTCATAGGAATATCACCAATTCAACCATAGACGGGATTGAGCAACACGTAACCGAACGGAAGGTCGAAACATATACGACATAAACATTCATAAAACAAAATGTCAAGAAAAAAATCTGCGGTAAGAAAAAGCCGAGTGTTCTTAAAGAGAGAAAATAAACAAAAGTGGAATATATATATAAAAGGGGAAGATAAAATAATATAGAAATATATAACACAAACGCAACGAATGCGTAAAAATGCTGCAATTCAAGAAAAGTTTTTTTACTTTCATGACATTGATATATATATATATATAAACAGATTAGCAGAAAACATTATGATTTCACTAATTTTTTAGCGGTTCGTATAGATTTTACTTACCCTGATGAGTATCTATACGCTTTTACTGATTAACTACAGTCTCTCCATTTTATTTCAACATTTATTGAATTTCATGACATTGATATATATATATAAATAATAATTATATATAATAATTATACTATATATATATGAATTTTTATGTATAGTATTTTTATTTTACTTCTGCAAAAAATATATTATTCTTTTTCTTTTTCTTCCGTTTTTCTCATTTTGTGTATTTTGTGGTTCTTGTTAATTTGTTTCTCTTTCATTTTTAATCTTGTGTTTTTTTCTATTTAATGGTTGTTGTTTGTGCTATTTTCCTCCTTTTGTTATTGTTTTCAATTTTATTTAAGGTTCATTTATGTATTTTACTCAATACGTGAAATTTTTCTATCCTCCTGATTGTGTAGGTTATAATTTTAACATAGTATTTTTATATCGGCTTTTATTTACTTAACATCTTAGCACTGGCGACGATTGGATGAAAAAACTCTATAGACATCTAAAAGCACCCTGAGGTACAGGGGTGGCGCCAGAGGGGGGGTGGGCCGGGAAGGGGCAGGGCCCCCTGTCGGGGAAAAATTTGGTATCCCGTCGGGGAAACTTTTTGTATGGGGTATTCAACTGTAGTTGACAAATAATAATCTGCCGAAAATTTGAGATCAATTTCATTACACTCGTCCCCCGTCGGAGAGATCGTGCCCCCCTGTCGGGCGAATCTGTCCCCCGTCGGGCAAACTCTAGTACCATTCCTGCTGAGGTATAGGGGGAAGACAACAAAATTTAAAAATTTAGTTACAAAATTAGCTAGCTTTCCGGACACTATTGTTTTTTTATAACTCCTAGTTTTAGACAGGTAAAATAAAAAAAATGTTTCCTCAAAAAAATTTGAGGGGTTGACGCACCCTCTCCCCTCCCCTTCGATTCGTCGCCACTGCCCCGTAGGGTAAGTTGGCCGACGCTAGTTACTGGAAATGATACCCTTCACATCTATAAAACTCCATATAATCTTTGAGGACGCATTTCTCTTTAAAAGTTTCTATAGGCAATGGTGAAAAGCCCTATATATTTCAGAAAAGTCGCGGTAAGGTTACTGTGTTTTTGTGAGAGATTACCTGCAAGAGTGGGTGTGCGTAGAACTCGTTGAGGAAGTCCATGATCGTGTCCGCCCGAAGCGTTGTGTTGCACACCACGACGTGCTTCTCGCTTTGAGCTCTGTGCATGCTGTACGTCCCGCCTAACTTCTGCCGTTCCATCCATGTGTAAGCGAGCTGCTCGAACTGGAAAGAAGAAGCAGGGCTCATTCAGAGAAACAAAACGAGAATAAGGCCCGGTGCACACCAGCCGATTTCTGTCGTTGAACAGTAAAATATAACAATAGGAACCTCCATTCCCCCTGTAGAGACACAAAGGGGGCACGTGGGTTACTATTGTTAAATTTTACTGCTCAACGACACAAATTGGCTGGTGTACACCGGACCTAACAAAACTGAACACATTTGGTCTGGGCTCGGACCCACCCGAGAATGCCCCATTGAACAGGGGACAGGCGTTTGGGTAAATTTTGGAGGAGGAAGGTAGTTCCCGTGACCACCCGGGGGATGCGATGTGGGTCCTCTGATGGTGATTGATTAGCGATTTTGACTAGTCATTCCGTCGGAGTGACGAAAAAGAGGGTGAAACTGTTATATCCGAAGAAGAAAAAATAAATCTAATATTTTTTCTGTCCATTTCATTACAATATATAAGGATTTTTTTTCACTTATTTTATGCAAAAGTTATTAAAACTGCTAATTTTAGTAAATTTTTTTTTAAATCTCTTCCCCCTTTTTATTTAACACTTTTATTGACTTATTTTTCGAAAAGAAATCTTTCAGATCTTAGTGTTTTATAAAAAGTAAATTTAACTACTAATTGATTAAGTTTGTTTGCTTGTTTTCTTGCATTGCTGCAAGGAAATTTTATCAAAGAAAATTATTTAGATACCTTAAATCTTTCGAATTTTTCTCAAATTTTGTTCTTATCAACTTGTCATGATTTGTACACTTTAGTGAAATATGGTGACCATTAAATAGTGTTAAAATTAATTACTGAAAAACATAAGTTGGAAACTGCAAACAAGATTGATGAATAAAATATTGAAATGAAGTCAAATTTGAAATGCATTTAATTTTAATTAAAAAAACAATTACTGTATGAATAATTGAAAAATTAGAAACCGCTTGATATACATCTGTTTTATAAAAAAATTTCCTCATGTTGTTCTGGTCTAATTTTATGCTGAAAGTGTTATATTGAATTTGGTACATACTAATTATGAAATAAATTTAAAAATACTTAATATGGCTTCTCAACTGATAATTTGATATAATGCTAGATCTACAGTGGGCACAAGAGTAACTCTTGGGATCAGCAAGTTATTTTTTTGTTTTGTATGAATAAAATGAAGAATATTTTAGCCAAAGATAATAATAATTTCTCCGAAGAATAAGGCGAGGATGGGTTTTTTTTTCATGTTTTATTGTGTATTTTAATTGTAATGTGTTTAAATTTCCAGAATTGTAAAAAAAAATGAATGAAGAACTAACATTTTATTTCTCATTTACGTACGTATAGCAACACTTTGCAGTAGAAAAGCAGAAGACATTTTAACTTAAAGTGATAATTTAATTATTTGCATTTCAATAAAAATGCTTTAAAGAACAAGATTATTTTGTTGAAGAAAAGGGAAAGGCTAATTAAACTAATGCACTTAAATGCGAATATTATAAAATAGTTTTTATTTTTTGTTAAGAAGGAAGTCCATCACACACTGAAATTGAAATTGTTATTCTTATATAAACTAAGCAAATTTTAATAAACAAAACGGCTCTCTTAAGCGTATTCAAACTACATTACTGATGACCAGTGAAAAGTATTGATCTGTATTTTATGTCAACATTTTAGTTAGCCATTTTGTCTCAGTCATTTAGAAAGTAATTATATTTGAATAAATTTTTCTGCATTACGCAAAGTTATAAACGGAAATTAATCATTTGTAATGAATTTAAAATAACACCTTTTACTTTATCATTAAAAGGTTTTATATTTCAGAGATGAACAAATACATCTGTGATACAAATCGCTCCTGTTGCTTCAGTCGCTATTTTGCTATTGAATGCGAGATTAGCTTTTAAATGCAAACAACATTATTGACTACTTGCAAAAAAATACTGATTGGCATTCTATGTTAAATATTAGGTATTGTGTTATTATTTAAAAAAGCGTTTATATTTGGATGAGTTTTTATTCATTACACAAGAAGTATTTTTAAAATTATGGAGGAAAATTTAACAGTCATAATAAATTTAAAATATCACCTTCTTCATCATTAAAAGGCTTCATACTTAATAAATGAGCAAATAGATTTGTAAAGAAAAACGAAATTCCCAAAATCCATCACAGTCATTTCAATAAATGTTTTCCTATTTGCAACGCGAGATGAGCTTGAAACCGCAAATGACAATCACTAATCATCATTTCTTTGTTGACAACTGATAGCGCAGCAGCGGGAGACCATCTCCTGGAATTTCTGAAGGAAGGGACAGTCCGTTCTGCTTCCGCGATCGTAAAATTACTCAGGGTTTTGAGACAATAGAATTTACCTCTTTGCGGAAAGGTAATCTTTTAGAACACTCCGATCAGGTTTGCGCACTTTATACGCTATCCTATTTTTTCCCTCAACTCTTTGCTTATTTAATTATATAAAATTTTATTTTTATAGTGGAATAAGATTAGGGGTTTGAATGGAAGGATAATATGAAAACTTTTGTCCGAATTTTAGCCTCTATCCTCTTCGTTAATTGGATTTCCTACGCCTCAATCTGAGATCGGTAAACTGTGGCACACATTATACGCCGTACCTAAAGGGTTAAGGGAAATTTCAAAAAATACCAAAAATTTCATGTTGTTCTTTCTGATATATAACTTTCTACTACTGCAACATTTCAGAATACATGTCTCTGAATTAGGTAGTCAGCGCAGAGACGGCTTTAAATAGACGTGGCTCGCCGGTAGATGGCGTTCCATGTCTGGTGTAGAATTGAAAAAGTGAAAGAGAATTTAGATTAGACAGACTCCAAAAGAGGGCACTGTGACGGAGGAAAAAGCAGAGCATTTAAAATGCAGATGGTTGTAAAAAAAGCATTAGTACCTCTTCTTTAAAACATTAAATAAAAACTCTGCCGTCAAATTTTACAATAACTTATTTTCACATGATACTGATGCAATTAAAATTATACCTAAATATGCTCGATCCTAAAACTACTTCAGCACACATCCCCCAATTTTAATTGTGAAGCTGTACTTTCAGAGTAGGATTTCTTCCCCCAAGGCGAATTCAGATTGAGAGAAAAGTACTTATAGCCATTCTTTGGCGACCGTGTTTCATTCGACAAAGTGGGTAAGATGTAATACAGATGCCGGCCTGAAATGTTTTCCAGATATCCCATCTTACTCGTATATAACACGTGCTGCAATAGAATTGCAAATATTTCGCTCGAATTGAAAAAAAAAATATTTATAAAAATCTACGTTCTTTTTCAATTTCTCCTAGCCAAGCTATCTTAAAGTTCTAAGGCTCATTTTATAGGTTTTATAATTATCAATTTGTCTCCTCTCTGATTAATATCTTTTTTATTTAAATTCAAGAAAACCGATGTTTCGAATTTCCCTTAACCTGTCCTCTTTATCCGATCTGTTGTCTGGGTAAAAACTATAGTGCATGGCCGACCCAGCAACTTCAAACAATAAAACTACTGTTATGTATTTTTTCCATGTTAAAGTACAATTCGACTGGACTAGAATTCATCACTGTCATGGAGATGAAATATAGATACATTTTCGTTACAATAGAATTTAATGATTAACCTTCTACGTTTTTCGTTAAGTGGCGTTTGATCTTTTCGATCAAACTCATGAACGGTATATTCGCCTTTCATTCTGTGCAGTGTAAAACAAAGGGCGTTATGATTGGCAGTTTAAATTTCCAACAGATATTTGACTCGATACAATACCGAATCGTATTGCAGTATTTGAAAAAAATAAGGACATTGACAACGTGCTAACTTTTCTCTAATATTTATAATAGGAAACCAAAATTAGAAAAAGTGGTGTGTCATACTTTTCTCCGAAATTTTCGTTCGATAAATGAATGCCATTCTAGTATTCTAGCACAGTCCTTCAAAAGCTGTTCGAATTGTGCTTGTTACTCATGAATTAATAAGAAAGCTCATTAGTAAAAAGTTATTGGCATAAAAGTGGTAAAGGCGATAGCTCCATTTACAGTGTCGGCAAGCGGTGAAATATGTAGGAGTTCACGTTCTTATCTCGAAAACGGCAAGACATGGTTAACGAAGTAAATCACAAAGTCAACATCTATTTAATATAGAAAAAGGCAACTTATACAAATTATACCAAGAAAGAGCTTGTAAAACGCGCATGTGTTTCTTCTCTGTTTCAAAGTTGTGACCCCCTGAGCATACTCGTAAAGCCGTAGCCGTTGAGAGATAAGGCCTCAGAAGTACTTCATGACGTCATCAGTTGAAGGGATAGCGGTTTCTGAAAGGCGAACTCTCTCCACTTATATTAATCGTTCCTCTCCATTTCAAATGAAGGTTCGATTCATATTACTTCCAAGGTTTATTTTAAGTTTAAAAGAGACATTCTAAAATTATAATATTCTCTTTTCATAGGTTTGAAAATGTTAACTAAACTGAAATACAAGCGAATGTTTAAACCTTTCCAAAATTGTTGTTTTTAATCTTTCCTGTTTTTATATCCCGGTTTGTTTAAGGGAGGGAAAACCATTTATATTTTAAAACAGAAAAATACAAATATATTTTTAATAATAGCATCCCTTTAGAATATAAATTGCAGTCTTTCAATTTATTTAAATAACTATATCTGTTTTCTTTAGAGAGAATAGCAATTAACATTTTTCTATGTGAATTATTTTTACTAAAATATTAAAACCTGAAAATTAAAATCACACAGATTTGTTTGTATTTTCGTATTTGATTTTATGTACATAGTTTCTGAGAGAAGGCATATAAAATGTGATACGTATTCATACAATTGGTGACAAAAAGTCAATATCAAATAAAAGCCAAGGCACTCAAGACAAATTGCAGAAGTGTGTTCGAACGATGTTACTCATGAACTAAGAATGTATCTCATGATTTACAATCTTTTGTCATAATGTGGTGTCAATTTATAATAAACTAGCTATGCGCTAGGACAGAGGTGTCAAACTCAAATACTAGCCCGAGCCAAATAAACAAGGTCTAAGTTTACGCAGGCCACAAAAAAAAAACTCCACAGGTTTATTTCGAAAATACAGTGAAAAACAACAGCAACAGTAAAGTTAATGTTTTCTTTCTGACACATAGCAACTCTTGTCTGCTAAAGTATTTCTAGGCTGCAGTGGTAACCTTCAAAACTAATCCTAAAAGAATATCAGCAATTTTGGATCTTACAGGAGAGTAATTCCCTTTCAAAAATGAAAATAATTGTAATAATTCGTTGTAGGCCGCGAGTTTGACGTCCCTGCGCTAGGTGAAAAGCACCACTAATTGAGCCCGTAGCAACGCAATTAGAAGTTAGTGTTCTTATCTCGGAAACGGTAAGACTAATGGCGAAAATTGAATCTCAAAGTAATAATCTATTTAATGCGAAAAGACATCTTTCCGAAGTTAATGATAAGAATACAGCGTGTAAAACGCATATGTGTTTCGTCTCGATTTCAAATCTGTGACGTTCTGAGCATACTGTATGTCTCTCAAACAGCTACGTATTTAAAGTCTTCAACGAATTAAGTGCTCATCTGGACTTTTACACGAACAATTGACAGGGGTGTTCACTGAGGTTACGATTCTTGCAGCTTCATCATGTTTTACTTGGTGGTCCAGTCAATGTTTCTTGCAGACCTAATATGGATGGATGAAGAATTCTTTTGCTTATGACATCTGCAATAGGTAGAGAATCTATTACTCCGAAACAGATAATTATAGATGTACTGTTAAAATTCGACATCATGTACGCCGCTCGATTAATGTTTGGTGTGGATTTTAAATAACAGGCTGATCGACCATGTATATGAATTCATGAATTAGCAATTGCAGCCCAGAAGTGTTGCATTTCCGTAAAATTGTGTACTAACGAGTAAGGAATCTATTTTTCTGTGTTTCTTGACAACATTGATTTGAAAATCGCAACCAAAAAAACAATCTTTGTTCTATTCTGAACTCTAATGTATACAAGGATCTTTTCATACTAAATTGAAGATGCTCTTTAATTTTTTAATAGATTGTGTCCCAATATTTACTACAGTTTCGAGGTAAAAGCAGCAACTCAAACATTCTTGTCTTATGGTGCTGTAAGTTGTCAATTACATAGCGTATAGCCACTTACCAGATAGCATGTACACTTGCAGCAAGTTTCTTCTTTCTTTATATTAGCCTGTCATGACAAACTTGATGTGGCAACTTTGAGCAAACTTCCTGCAAAGCTACAAAGCATAATCGACCAACCCACTTACAAAACAAGTTTGCTGTGTAGTTATTATGACAAACTTCACACAACGATTGCAAAACAAGTTTGCTGCATAGATGATACAGCACACTTAAAGAAAAACTTTGCCTCTGTTTTAAAAAACATCCGACTTTTAATCGCATCTCCTAGACCGTCATTCCTTTTATTAATTCAATAAATCAATAATAATTTTTAAAAAAACTAACTTTTCTATAAAACAAATTTTGAAAGATTCTCCATCTTTTTACTAAATATAGAACTCGCACTTTACATTAGACTAACAAAGCGTAATTAGTAGCGAAAATCTCTCTCTCTCTCTCTGACTGTAAATCGTATTCTCAACTCAAAATTTAAAAAAATTAATGAAATTAAGAAAACTGTTTAAAATAAATCGTATAGATGCATGATCTATTAGCGCAATCTATCTTCTCCTTTCAGAGTCTAGCTGGCTGAGTGGTGAAGACGACAGGTTTAGGAAGCGGGATGTCGGGGATTCGAATCCGAGGTTGTATTCGTACTCTGTTTTGCTATAGTTTGCAATGAGTTTGACGCGGCAAGCTTGTGACAAGTTTGACGCGTGGTGACTAACTCGTTTGCGTTAACTTGTTTCAAGCTTGCACTCTTGCCGTGTCAAACTTGCTGAAAGCTTACAGATTTGCAGAGCAAGATTGCTGCAACTTTGCTGCAAACTAAAATTTCTATTTGGGTTTAATAAACCTAGAGATCTTACTTGTGGTTGTAGCTTTTGTCCTTTTAAAGTGGAACCTTTTATGTTCATCCTATATATTTCAAAATTTATAGGTGCTCGTTTGTTTTCCATTCACGATATTTTGAATATTTTATCTTTTCACTATAACAATTTGAATCGTATTATTGTAGATATAAGTGGACCCTGCTGCTGCACAGCCAATATTCAGAGATCAAGGATACAAACTTGCGATTTTTATGATAACACCGTATGTCAAATATCAAATTCCCATGCACTATGACTGGCCAGAAGATTTCTTCTAAAATGGAATTGTTCAAAATGTGATGCAACACGAGGGTTATTTCGGGACGGTTTTGTTTAGTTACATCAGCATCCTGTTTTGAAGAAACACGAGATCTATTTTGGCTTTTTTTACATTTGATACCTTAAAGTGCAGTTCTGAAGCAACAAGGACTATATTTTTATGGTCTCGTCATTTCGGATCGCACAGATGACGAGGGAGATACCAGAGTTGGTATCTGATCTTCAAATTTCCACGCCCCATCAGTAGGATGATGTCTCATCAGCGATGTCAGACTGAATGTGCCTACAGGCCCACACGCATGGAGGATCAGGCTTCGAACCTAGAACTTTCCGATTCCGATGCGAAGACCTCACCATTTGAGCACAAGAGCCCCCTTGCTGTCCTGGGAAGCAATTTAATTGCACAACTTTGAATTAATAATTAGTTTTTTTAAACCTGACAGAGGCCCATCGTAATAATCTTAAGACGAATTCAAAGTCAAAAAAACACTTGCACCAATTACAAATGGCAAGAACTACCTTGTAATTAGAGATAGAAAGGTAAAATTTGTGCATATTAAAGAAATAAGCTTAAAGCCTTGTTCTTGTAGGTGATATTGCTCTGTGTCATTTCCCTTATTTGTTCATTTCATCCTCATTTTTCTTTCCTTTTCCGCAGTTTTTGTTTGTATGTGGTTTTATATGATACTCCCCTTAGTTTCTTGTATAGTATCCCAGATTTTTAGATTTGTAGTTTTGTAACCTTTTCCATATCTCTGCCTCCGCCATTATTTACTAGACAGTTAAGGAGCGTCTTCCAATCTCTCTTCCACTTCATGTCCGCCACATTGTTTAAATAACCAAATGGTTATAGGTGCAGGGGCATGAAGTGGTGTTCTGTTCTTTGTCATTTCCCTTGGTCACACGAGCAACATCAATGCTGTAGTCGATTTCACATCAGACACTGTGAAACCTGATCTATACCATTAATGAGAGTTCGATAGCTACATGCATATTCTGCATGTTGATCTTCTTCTTAATCTTCTTAACTCTTTAATCCCGAGGGGAGATTTTCCTTCCAGCTCCTTTAATAACCGGGGGGTTTGGAGAGGATACCACATTGAAGTAAACTCTTCCATTCAGTGTGGTCTTTACCTCACCATCACACTCCCCGCCATTCAAGGTAATGAAGCTGTCGGCGTCCTACTTTGATTGATTTCCTCGCGGTTTTTACCGCGAGGGTGGAATCCATGTGGCCCTGACTGAAACGAGCTGTGAAAAATACTCCAACAAAGATAATTGGACCCCCTACCACTCTTATCAATGAAGCCATCTATCTACCCGACTATCCCTTAAAAGGAGGCAAGCGCCTCAAATCGGCCGTCTTAGGCGTTAAGGCGAGACCTGTAGACCGCCCGGAACCGCCTGGCTAGGTATGAGAGGGTTAAATTACTTCTTGGGTCTTCATTTCATTGGGATATGTCGTAGACTCTGTCGTAACGCCTCCCTTACTTGCACCAATTTAGGATTTGAAGTACCTTTAGTTGCGTGCCGCCAGAGAATGCTTCACATGGTAGTGAAATGAACTAACGCG
This sequence comes from Araneus ventricosus, assembly GCA_013235015.1. NCBI lineage: Eukaryota > Metazoa > Arthropoda > Arachnida > Araneae > Araneidae > Araneus > Araneus ventricosus. The sequence goes on from BGPR01000348.1 coordinate 289,761, forward strand.
CAGGTATTTTCTGGGTCACTAAGGAGTGTCACAATGAGCAATTATATCAAACGCAAGAAAACTGTAAGCTTCTTCCTATAATGTATTCAAATCTTTCTACCGTTGTTTACAGGAAAATTATAGCCATTTGTAATTGGAGAAATTGTTTAAAATAACACATCATATTAAGTATCTCAAGCTACAATTATTCCAAGAAATAAACATATCTGATTTATTCCAACCTCATAAATAAAGAAATCCTTTTGGCTCTTACACACCGAGCTGAATAATTAAAAGTTTCCACGAAAAGGAAAGCATTTAGGCTTCTTCACTTTAATAAAAAGTAAAATTATTTTCTCTCTCTTCTGAAAAGAGCCCCGAGGGCACTGAGAAAATAACCCATCTTTCACCGACTCTTAAGAAAATAACCCATCATTATTCTACCAAAATATTGAAACGGGGAATTGTTGCAGTTCTTATCGTCTGCCAAGAGAGATCCGCTTTGAATAAACATCTCTTAATGAGGGAGGCATTTGAAATATGGAAATCGTTTGATGGACTTCAATTGGTAAATCAGGGTACTTGTTCAGAAAAATGGAATTAATTTCATTTGAAGATGGAAAAAGGGTAAAGTCTTAATACTAGTATACTTTTCTTCAGTTAGCTTTTGTTGAGATTTGATATTTAAGTATACTAAAGGTTTTAAAATTATGAATGGAAATGAAAATAGTTTTTTAAAAGATGTTTTTATTAATGCACTAAAAAGCAGAAAGTAATTATTTTATCAAATATATGAAGTTTAAACAAAATCGTAAAACCATGTGATGTTGATAGAATTAGACTAAGAGAATTACCATTTTAATCATATTAAAACATATTTTTAACTTAAGGAATGTTCAGAAATTTTCCATTTTTCCTTAAAGTAGTGTTTTCAGGGATTTCGTTTTCAGACTCTGTTCTGAGTTCCTTATATTTGGTAAGACAAATTACTTCCCATTTTCCATTACATTTTAATTCACAATAATAAAAGAGTGTTTTTTAAAACTTCTTTTGTTTCATTATTTTCTACTTTTACGTCTTTAATGTATTTTAATACTATACAGGGTATCACTACACTGATTGTCATAACGTTAAGAATGACAGAACTCGCAAAAGAGAGAGAGCGCGCTTGAGTGGTGAAAATGAAGACAACAGTAAAAACGAATAATAACCCAGATAGCAATTTTAGTTTGCAGCAAACTTGCACGGCAAATCTGCAAGCTTGCAGCAAGTTTGACACGACAAGAGTGCAAGTGTGAAACAAGTTTGCAGCAAGTTAACGCAAGCTTCGAAGTCACCATGGGACGAACTTGCAGCAAGCTTGCATTGCAAACTCATTGCAAATTATAGCAAAAACAGAGTACGAACACAACCTGGGATAGAACTCGCGATCTACCGGTTCCGAAGCAGACGCGCTAACCATTCGGTCAGTTAAACTCTGAGAGGAGAAGATAGATTTCGCTAATACATCGTTCGATTCGATTCGTATGCGATTTATTTTAAACTATTTTCTTGATTTCATTAATTTTTTGAGTTGAGAATATGATTTGAAGTCAAAGAGAGAGCGATTTTCGCTAATAACTACGTTTTGCTAGTAGAATACATTATGAAATTAGAGTTCAAAAGTAATTACTTTAAAATGGGACAAAATGTATAAGTTATTATTTTTCAACAAACATTGACTGTTTTTTCGGTTTAATTTTGTTTATAAACGTTAAAATTTCAACATTAAGAAAAAGGCGATATAGTTTTCTTTAAAGTGCGAGTGTTATATTCAGTAAAAAGATGGAAAATGTTTCAAAATTTCTTTATAAAAGAGTTAGTTTTTTTACAAATTATCATCGATTTATTGAATTAATGAAAAGAAGGACGGTCTAGGAGATGATATTAAAAATCGGATGTTTTTTATAAAACAGAGACAAAGATAATTATCTCTTTGTGCTACCTTTGCATCAAGCTTGTTTTGCAAACTTGCAGCAAATTTGTATTGCAAGGAGATGGCGCTAGTTGTCACGGCGAACTTGCTACAAGTCCGCTTCAAGCTTGACGCGTCAAATTTGCGATGACAAGGCAATATCAAGTCAAAATCAAACTTGCTGCAAACTTACGTGCTATCTGGGAAAGGCCAAAGAGTCTTTCTTATTGAAAACTTTGCTACAAATGTTGAAACGAGCGCCATCTAGCTGCAGTTCATTGGCGACTGATAAATCCCGCACACATTTGAAGATTCCTGAAATTCCGCGAACATCTGCAGCTACGACGCTAATTCGGGCGGTAAGCTCCTCTAGTGACTCGATGGGCCACCCGTAAGAGACAGTTTTTAGCTGTCCCTAATAGGGATGGTTGTTATTGCCGAAAAAACTTGCTTTCGGTTATTCAGGTTTTTTCCATCTCCGGTTTAACCTGGCGGTTATAACCACTCGAAACAACCGGTTTTTGAAATAACCCGTTTTGGGCGGGGCCTTATAAAAAAACCGCCATTTTGAGACAAAATGTTTTATTAATATCGTTTATACAGGAAATCAATCCATTGGTCAATATTTATCTGTTCATAAAGACCCTTTCAGTAATCAGCAAACCAACAGACTCCTCGAGGAAGAGGTTGTCGTTGATTGGCCTAAGATGATGAAATTCAAAGCTTCATAAATTGGTAAATTTTAGTCTAATCGAGCCTATATTCCGATCCGGTTTTCTTACCCGGTTATTGGATTTAAAAATTATAACCGGCAAAAAAATAACCGGTTTTCGGTTAAAACAGGTAGGTTTTTCCCATCCCTAGTCCTCAGAGAAAATCTATTTTGTGGTAAATCAGCGCGAGAGGGCGCTTCGAGGTTGAAGGTATGTGAGGTACTTCTATCCGTCTACGAGGGTTGGTAAAATGAAGGGCCTATTAGATACAAACAAGAAAAAACCAAGTTAAATAAATGGATGCAAAAATGTCGAATTTTTATCTTTTAATAATTGAATCACACGAACTGAAGACAATCGTCTTTTTTTCTATCTCTACGTTTTTGTACAAAAATAAATATATGTTTAGATATGAATTAGAAATGTTTTATTGTACAAGTGTTATATACAAAATGCTATATATTCTCCGTTAATTAAAATTACTTTACTGAAATTGTTTTATTTTTTAAAATTTTAATTATTAATATTAATCACCTTATCTATTAAAATTACATACTATTTATTTGGTATGCATTATTTATCACTGCTCCTTTTTTTATAGGCATTTTAAATCATCCTAATCCACTCACTCATTCTCAAGTTCTCTTTGATACAACAATTCTAAATACAGTTTCACCTTAAAAATAATAAAAAGTTCCCTTCCACTCAAATTTCCATAATAAGTTTGTTTCACAATGTCATCCGGACTCCCTTCTGTGGTTATTAAAATTTTGGTAAAATCCATGTCATTCACAATAACTGTGTTTCTAAAAGGTTGATTATCTTTTTCTTCTATTTATTTAATGTCCAATCTTGCTGTTTTTTAAGTGTTTTTATTCTGTGGTTTAAGCAACAATTGAAATTGAGAAGTGCCTAGCATTGGTACTCATGTTTACATATAATAATTAATAAATATTAAAAATACTAAATCCTTATGGCCCTTTATAGGCTGAAAGTTGTCGTTTCTTCTAACTACTTTCATTCTTAATCCCAGTTTTATTTTAATTTTAATTTTTGATTAAATAGAACTTTTATGGATTTTTCCACTGAATCATATAACATTCTGTAACAGAACTACTTAAAATAATTTCATTTTAGTATGATTTAAGAAGCTTATTAAAACTGCTAATTACTTTATCGATATATTCCAAAATATTTAATTAAACGAATCTTTGTTTTTCCTGCAAAATGAATAAAGCTATCGACAAGAGGAAAACATTGAGGATCTTTTCCCTTTCTGATAAGAAATCTCTGGAAGCAAAGAAGTTTTCTTGCGGCTCTAAAAAGAGCCCAGAGGCTACGTGGAGAATTGCTAATGAACGCAAGAGTTTCTTAGGAAAATATCCTACCATTATTCCTTCGAGAATATTCAAACGAAGGATTGTTCTAGAACGAATCGTCTGCCGAAGAGTTCCATTGGTGTTGGGTAAACAGCTCTTAATGAGGCATTCGGAATGTGGAAGTTTTTGATGGAACTCGATCGAATAATTAAGATAATTCTCCTTTTTGAAACAAGATGCATGTAAAAGGAGTAATAGCTTCATCTCTATCTGATGATAACGGAAATAGTTTTGACAACTCTCGTAAGGCTTTGATATTTAATGCGAGTATATTCCCTTAATGTTTAATTGGTTCTTACACATTTTTATTTGCTTGAATTGTTTCATGTTTATAAAGATAGAATACTTTATTATCCATTCCTGATGTTTCAGAGTTTTGAAATGTTGTACAGTTATATATATATAATATTATTCTTACATTTATATTATATATATATATATCCCATGCTTTTTGAAAATTCCAACAATTGGCTTTCGCAGAGGGCTGGTGCTTTAAATTCGGATTAATGCGATATCAGTTCTCAAGGCTAAAAATCATTTGATTGTTGGAATTCCGATTCTGAGTTGTCTTTTTCATAGTAAGAATAATCTAACTAGTATTATTACATTAGTTTATAATCTATCTTTTTGTATTTCATTGTATGATTATTAATAAGATAACATTATTTTATTTTTAATTTTAATTAATATTTTAATAAGTGTTTATATTGAAAATGTTACTTGAATTTTGATTGTTTGGAAAATATTTAACTATATATACATATTTATAATTCATATTTGTAATGTAATATTTAATATTAATATTTAAGTATTTTCGGACGTTAAATGTCAGTTAATAGATAAATTTAATTTAATTTGAATTCAGAAGAAGTGGAGGACGAATTTAAGAAAAAAAATAGGATCTCAAGAGTCCGTAAGAATCATTGCAATGAATCACTTTCTGATGAGAAAGCTATGGGAACAAAAATGTGCTTGCTGACCTGTGTGGGCAGGACGATGAGCGCGACGCATATCATGACGACCATGAAGAGCTGCGAGGGCCAGACATCCGGCCGGTAGTCGCCGTAGCCGACGGTCGAGAAGGTGACCACCACGAAGTAAAGGCTTTTGAAGAGGTCCACCTCGTGGTTGCCGGACCGCTGGAAGTGCTGGAAACCACAGACACTGCGGAAAATGGCGAAGCTTAGAAGTGATTAGAAATATCTAGAGAGAAATACAGTGAAATTTCCTATATCAGTACAGAATTTAAAAATGGGTTGAACCTTGGATTTGAATTCTTTTCTCTCCAAAATAAATTGTGATATGATAAATTTGAATTCAAATTAACCATTGGTTCGTGGTGAAATAAATACAGAATATCTTCTTATGATGATGAGTTCAGCTAAGAAACAAGAAAATGGAATGGAACGTTTATTTAGATATTTTTATGTTTGGAAAACTAACTCATCGCAGAACAAATGCTAAAAGAAGCGACACTGTGTGTAAGTTTGGCAGAACTGCGTCATAATGTCACCTATTAGGCAGCGTCGCCTGAGAAATGAAAAGAAGAAAGTAAGGTATCAACGGATTGCCAGGTGCGACAGCGAACTCTCCTGGAGAGCAAATGTCAGCATAAACCAAAAGTGAGAATTAAGAGCTTGCATACATCTATGAATAGCTCGTGAGAATTGCATAAATAATATTTTAGTTAGCTACATAATTTATTTCTATCTGAATATCTGCAAGATCTTTTAATTAAAAATGAAAATATCATGAGGATTACGAAACAGCGGGGGTTTTCTTCCTTCGACATTAGTTCACTTGCATAAACACAATGAGGCAAATTTTTATATTGAACTTAGTTCTGAAGTGAAAAGTGTCGAGCATCCCTTTGTCTTATAAATACCGTTTAATGGCTTGTTAACAAAAAATGTAAAAAATAAATTATTCTACTCTCACTATTCTTCACAGTACCTTATTTCCAGGGATGTGTCGTAGAGTAAAGTACCATTTAACTGAAGGAAGCAGCGAGAGTTTTCGTGTTACACGTTTATTTACACAATATAGCGCGTTTTACGAATCGTAGTATAATGGAAACATTCGAGTATGAGTTCAATACACATGAAATTCATTACACATCTACAGTTTTGGTGCCAAGGCAACAAACCAAATATCATTTATCTTGCGTTTCGTGTCTTTGAGTTATCGTATTCATATAACACGTACAGACAATCAAAGAGACAGCCTACCTTCGACAAATTTAGTCAAAAATAAAATGCAAATACACTATTTGGGTTTAAATATTTACCCACCAAGCTTACTGTGTTTTTGAGAGATCATAATCAGATGCACACGAATAGACAGATCGACAGGTAGTCAGTATTTGATAGATTTGATCTAAAATTAGAATAGATTTACAGTTGTGGAGATAAAATCACATTGTACTCATGTGTACATGGGCGGATAGACGACTAGATTCCTCGATCATGGATTTCGTAACAATTTAGAATATATTTACAATTTAGGAGGAAAAACTACACAATAAATGTGGGATTCCGCCCACGCACCGTCTGGAGTGCCATGTAGTTTATATCCAATGTCTGGCAACGCACTACCAGCTGACGTCACGTGACACGATTCTCTCCTGTTTCGAACATGAAACACATCGTCTGAACTGCCGTTATGATTAATTGACTTCAGATAATGTAAAGGGCTCCTAATACTTTTTCTTATATCTTCTTTTTATGTTTTGTGCCGTCTAAGTATTCGTCCTCCAAAGTGTACTATTAAATGTTTAAAATAGCAGAACTGAGTCCTCATCTGTCTACGCATACTTCACCTCACATGGGAGCTAGGTTTCCATCCTACAGAAATTTCCTCGAGTAGCTCAGAAATGGATAAGCTTTTAAACAAGTAAAAAAATCAATTACTAATATAATTATTATAAAACTCAATGAAGTCTCAAATATATTATTCTAAAAAACGCTTAATACTAATGCGTTTAGAGTGAAGCCGTGGCTTCATTTCTAAGAGCTATATTTAGTTACAAAAATAGCTTTCATGCTAAAAACTTATCATTTTTGATTGCAATAAGTTTTCTATAATTTTCTTGTAAAATGTGCGACGGGCCGGATAGTTCCTATAAGCGGGCCACATCGAACCCCGTGATCGATATTTTGCCAATTACTGATTTAGCTCTTTTTATTTTTGAGTTATATTATTCAAACAGATAAATCTGATTCCAAAAAAAGTCTTTTTTACATCCTAAGATAGTTGTAAAAGGTGAAAATTCATAAAATTTTCTAGATCGAATTTTTCAGTAATAGCAATTGTTTTTATGCTTTTCTTATGTGAAAGAGAAATGAGTTGCTCGGCATGGAAATGAAACATAACACTTCCCAACATACACTAAATGATGCATTTTCTCGCGCGTAAACGGAGAATGAGCTAATCTTTTACCCAAAGGCCACTCCAGAAGATCGAGCTCTTAATTTAAAAATACTCATCGCAAGGGTAGAGAAATGATGCGAAACAAAGATTAAATTTCTTCCAACACCTGCACCCAGTTTTGAGATGATGTTGACACTTTTAAAGGCCTGCATCGGATGGTAGAGGATATTACTGACATGAGACGTTCATTACGCTAGAGCAAACTTGATAGAAGATTTCAATTTTGCCTGAGATTAAAAGCTTTGTTTGAGCATCGAATACTTGAAATAAGGAGGAAATTTTAATATAAGCTAATAGTAAAGATTGCTTAGGATTATCATAATTCATAAGCAATTTCGCATGTTTATAAGATTGAAAGAATTTCTATAAAGAATAAAAAGATTAAAGTATCTATTGTCCTGTTCTCGTATACGAAGATTAAGATAAGTTAGGTTTTGTTTCATTGCACTAGGGCCAGAGTTAGTCGCTCGTTGGTTACGAATCAAGGAATAATGATAGTCTTTTACTTTAAAAGTGTGCCTAAAATGTAAAAGGCATAGATAATCTTAAAAGTGCGCGGCGATGAAAACGATCATATAAACATATTAAGCCACAATGAATATCAAAAGAAAGAAAATTATTAAACATTCAATACAAATTAAAATATTTTATAGATGTGATAAAAAATTAAAATGCATTAGAAATGTGACTGAAATTCTAATTTACTTACTTATATATATCAGTAACTGTGACGTTTGGCTATTGTTCGCGATGGCTGGTGGAAGGCTTGGCACAATCCTTCTGCTGCGAAGAGATGTCTTTTCACTTTCTCGTATACGAAGTATACAAAGAGAAAGTATTGTAATCGTCAAAGAATTCGAACTCCAGAGATTGATGAATCTCCACGTTTAAGACATCCCTGAGTCCAAAATACACAATTTTGGAACCATGTCTGTCTGTGTGTCTGTGAACAGGATTACTCAAAAAAGGCTAGAGTTAGAGGGATGGAATTTGGTATGCAATATTTGCTCATAATTTGCAGGTTTCTATTAAATTTTGGACAAAATCCGTTCTCGCGAAGAATGTCTGTCTGTCTGTCCGTGTTTATGTGAACACGATAACACAAAAACGTAAACAGCTAGATGGAACTTAGTACACAGTTTTATCATTAGGAATGTAGGTCCATAACAAATTTGGGACCAAATCCGTCAACGCGTTGACTGCCTGCCGGTCTGTATAATCGCATGCTTATGAAAACGATAGCTCCTAAATGCACCGACTTAGATAAATGAAATTGGCATGTGGAATTTTCATTGGTTTTAACCCTAAGTGTAGATCTGAGTCAAATTTCCGTTTCAATCGGTTAAAAAATGCGTTCAAATTGCATATTCGATTCTCTTTATCTTACAAGGCCATTGGCGTTATTCGTGACCTACGTAATCACGCGCTAATGCTAATATCCTCCTTTCGACTCTGACGCGCACAAAGGGAAACATGTAGACAGTCGTGTTATTCTGGGTTATAGAAGATTCACAAATTTTATGCACCAGTGGTAGGAGAAATGACATCTTTTTGGGAAGTATAGGAGAAAGTTTAGGGAAGACCACTCCTGCTGGTTGTAAACGTGCACCAGATTAGTTTTGACCTCCGAAGATGGAGGTGATATGCTTACCTTGTTTTCCCTTTGTTGGTTTGAGATAGCTCTGGTTTCTCAGTGCGGCGTATGGAATTAATTTCCAAAGTTTATTTTGTGCGCAGAGAGATTTTCTAAACTCTGGTGTCATCATTTCAAAAGATATCACAGTGACTGATGCATTTTCTAATTTTGCCTTGACCCTTAGACACTTTTTTTAAAAACAATAATTTTCTACATGCTAGTACACTTATAAAAGCGCACCTTTTAAATTTTCTTAATTTTATCATTGATTAATAATATTAATTTGTCTTTTCTTGAATTCCTCTTCAAAATGCATTTCAGAATAAAGTGAATAATATTTATGCGAGACGGAGAATGATAGTTAGTAATCCAAATTAAAACTTTCAGGCAACAACTCAGGAATTTCAAATGGGTGCATCGCCTTACATTATATGCGCTTCATTTCATAGTTTCAAATTATGTTTGAATCATCATTATAATATAACATAGCCCTAAGAGAAATTGCTTTGCTGTATTAAATATTTTGATGATCATTAAAATATGTAACATTGCATGAAAGGATAGAAATCTTACGAGGAGTTCATTAGGAGTCTTGAGATATAGTGACTTTTGAAGTGTTACTCCTAATGAATTTAAATCATTGAAAACTTTTCTCACTTGGTAAATTCGATTTTAATAAATTAGAATTCCTGAAACAGTTATTGATATTCAGTACCCACGTTGTCAGTTTCTAAACAATGTCTGTGTTAAACTCATCAAGTTTTAAAGCAATAATTGAATATTCATTGAAATCAGAATTCAAATCACCTAATATCTTATCGTAATGCTTTGATATAGGTCTCTAGGCTTTGGTCTAGGCTTTGATATAGGCCTTAATGTCTTGTAAAAACAGTAAAACCAATATAGTACGCCGTTCAACGGACCATTATAAATCGACGTACCTTAGAATCTTGGTTCAAACTGTGTTAAACTTGTTAATTCAGCCCTTCATTATAAAGGTATAAGTGTTCTTTATAATGCGATTTCAGAATCATTTTAGTATACAGTAGTCTCTCATTCCCTCCAGATTTCAAACCAGTGAAGTGTTGGATTAACGGAATCGACGCATTATTGGAAGTTCATTTTAAAAAAGCATTTTAATAACAATAGTTTATTGCACAAAATATTACAAAATTATATAATTTATAATAAATATTACAAAATATAATAAAAATAAAAGCGGCTACCAATTGTTTACAAGGTCGCTGTCATCAGCATATAGTGGTTTAGTTCCATTCAACGCACACTACACGCCTTCTGAAAAAGTCGGACCACTATAGTGACCGGATTTATGAAGCGCCGGATTAAAGAGAAACCAATGTATTTATATGCTTATAATTTCAGAAAATATTGAAAGAATTTACAACATTTAAAAGTTTCCAATTTTTTTTAATAGTTGAGCGTCACATAATCAGAAATACAGTAATTTCCTTGTAATAACTCTTATTGAGTAACAACATATTGATATTCCTTTCTTGAATTTTTGTCACAGAATATATACCAAAATGCACTTTTTTCCTGGATAAAATGCGATATTTTTTTATCATTTTATTAATATATTTTCAGAAATTATAACGATTATCTTACTTCACTTTTCACCACAGATACAATGCAAATTTCATGAATTAGGTGATTGAATTTAATTGATCACAGACTCCCTAAATCACACTCTCCTGATGATCCAACTCCCGATGTTAACACAACTTTGTCACTTGGTACTCTGTCATATCAAATTTACTCGCATTATCGCAGCAAACATTACAAAGGATGATTCCAAAGTTCCTAGACAAACTTAAAGGGTACAGAAACAAGTCATTTTTACAAGAGAACATGGGATTGCAAACTCAAAGGACAGTGGATTAAGTAAAAGAAGAGGATACACCAGATTGAGATTAACGCAACAGCCTAGTTGCATGCATAGCAATATGCAAAGCATGTAACGCTTAGGACGGCCAGTCTTTTGTTGTTGATACTGTGTCCATTTCATGTTTGTACCGTTCTGCATGCGGCCTGCAATGTTGCTATTCATGCAATTGGATTCTTGTGCTATAGTTTTGCCACAATTGCAATTAGATTCTTGTGCTATAGTATTGCCACAAATGCAACTAGATTCTTGTGCTATAGTATTGCCACAATTGCAACTGAATTCTTGTACTATAGTATTGCCACAATTGCGACTGGATTCTTGTGCTATAGTATTGCCACAATTGCAACTGCATTCTTGTGTTATAGTATTGCCAAAATTTCAACTGGGTTCTTGTGATTTATTTGTATTCCCTTAAACCTGCGTTCGGCAACTTATCTCGTATATATTTTTCTTATTACCTAATTGCTACTTACCTTATATGGTCTCCTTTTGCATTTGCGACCCCATTTTGTCACAACTTTCTCCACCCCTTAATGTTTATCGAACGACTTTTGAATCACCCTATTGTTTTAGAACAGAAAAAATGCAGAAAGTACATTTGCGCATGCGTGTACTCACCTTGTGAAGATGAGGCACAGAAGTGTTGCTGAAAGGACCATAAGTCTTTGGGAAAGGGCGGATTGAGACCTTTGCATGGCCCGGTGAAGGTCATTCTGCGAAAGAAAGAAATATCAAACAGGTTGATCAGCGCTTTAACGAAGTCATTTATAAAGTTAGTAAACTTGTTTTTTTGTAAACAATCTGAAATTTTCGAAAATACAGTGTTCTGTCGTACTACGCAGGGCAATGTTATGCAATTTTATAGGTGTCTCTAAATTGCAAATTCTCATATTGCTAGTGAGATGTTACATTTATTTTAAATTTTTCAGCTTCACTGTTCATCTCTAAATAATAGGTAAGTGTACACATTTTCTTTGCTAACAAAGAAAAAAGCCATGTGTATGATGTTATCTTACGCGTAAGACGGGACAGTTTATCGCCCTGTTTGAGAACTACTCCCAATTTCTTCGTCGCTTTATAGGACATTCAGGTTATACTCTGACTCGTTAAACGGGAGTCCATTGTAAGTGTCCATATTTTCATGCGTAAATTGGAGACTACTTTACGTTAGGCAGAATCGTTAGCTCGTTAATTCAAATTGTTACTAATTGATCGTAGCGTTTTGTTTCGCATTCATATACTTCTAATAAACAAGAATTAAATTACATAAACAAACATTTATAAAGCATTTTACAATCCTTAGCATAATTCCGCCATTTTTTTAAAATTTCCTATCATTCTACCAGGTTTCAAATTCCAAAGTCAACCGCCTTCGAGAGTTCGTTGCTACGCCAGAGGGCGCTTCTCCAGCTTGGGACTGTCATCATTAAGTAAATGTCACGAGAGCGACCACAAGTTGTAAATTAATTTTTTATGAGAATATATACATAATAAAACTATTTAAATATAAAAAGTTCTAATTTCCATAATTGTGCCAGTCAGTTGGATTTATCGACCATATCGGATAAATTTTCTTTCAGCCAAACGGATTACGATCCATTCTTACATTATTTAATAATGTAATATTAATTAAAATAATGGTTAATTATATTAACTACTTAAGTTATTTCACTTTGGAAGATAAGGAGCTACTTTTATTAAAGAAAGTATCACATGATCATTATGGACGCACACCGAATCTGGCTACATTTCACTTAATAGATCGATATTTGCATTAGTATATTATTATCCTACTATTCAATTCTTTAATAATACATTATGATTACTAAAATCCCTCTTTATGTAAATTTATTAATATATATGATCACAATAATTAGTGAATATATATATATATATTATTATTAGATAAATTATTACAATTAAAATAATAATAGATTATAATATTTACACCTATTTAGTATCATTATATATTATTATCGCGTTAGGAATATTTGTAATCCTATGATGGAGTATATTTCGATAGAATGGAAAAAAGAGAAGTGGTAACATGTACAAAACCGCTAGTGTATTAGAAATGTTTTGTCAGCCAAATGGATTTATTAGCTGTCAACTAAATATCGTCCGGGCAAAAATCTGCAACCGAATTAAATTATGTTCGAGCTAATTAGATCTTTTCTATAGATTAGCTCTGCCAAGCGAGCGAATTTCCGTTAATACCGCAATACGAAGCCTGTACCAGGTCATAGACTGCGGTGGCTTGGTGTCGGCTTCGGAGCCAGAGAGTGGCTGGTTCGAGATCTGATTCCTCCGAATATTCATCGTGTACTCAGGCTTGGTGACTGTTAAATTTGTGTCGGAGTCAACCTTCATCAGTATTGTGTGTGTGTGTAAGGTTAGAGAGGGGACGTCAGCTAAGGTGCAAATGGTCAGGGACGTTCCAAACTTGTTGTAATGTTCCGCTTCGAAATGGGAGTTAATATGCTTGTAATTAAACTAGGTTGCCTTTTCGGAGTAAAAATATTTTAACTTGCATAAAAAATCAATGTCACAGCACTCAGATTATTAAATACTTAGATAATAAAACCCTAGGAGACGTATGAAATAGTGAAGCTGGATCTTAGCAAATGTTCGTTTTTTGCCCAAGTCCGAAAATTAATTAATTCACCATTACCTGCCAATTTACTTTTGCAAATTTTATAATTCTTTTCAAAATGTAAATACATGGCATAAGAGTTATTCATTACAAGATTAATGGATTCACTTTACTTCATTGAACACAAACTATTTCATAAAAACAATTTTTGAGAATAAAGCTTGACTCACAATGGGATGTATATGAATTAATTAATTTTCATCGCAGGCGCTCAAAGCAAAAGAATGTGAGCATAAGAAGAACAAAAATTTAAAAATACCTCATTTAAGAATTTTGAGACAGAAAAGAGTAACATAATTTTAAAACTTTTGTTAAGATCATAAATACCTTAAAGAAGAGCAGTTGTTTTTGTTTCAAGATTGAAGATCTTTAAGGTATTAAAACTTAATTTTCAAAAGAGGATATTTTGCATATATTATTTCATTAATGGAACTAATTTAAACAAATATATTTCGAAATAGTGTGCCAGACCCTTTTTTTTCGTGAATGTTTTTTTTCAGATTAAATGATAAAAATAAGTATGTTTAATCAACAGACGATAATATTTTACTTTCTTAAAATTTTTAATTAATTTATCGCTTAATATTGCAATGTTTATTTTACGACTGAAAGAGATTATACTTTTTCCTTCATTAAAATATTTTAAGTAACTTTATCTCTTAATATTTCCGTTATTTAATTTAAGACTGAGATAAAGCTACGATAAACATTTTTAGAAAACAAGCTTATGGAAAAGGTACATTAACAAAAAAGTGTTTTTAATTAAAATTCAGTAAAATTTATTTTATCTTTAAATATAAATATTTTTTATATATTAGGACCGAAGTAAAATTATGATAAATATTCCATGAAAAAGAATTATGATGGAAATTTATTGAAAGGAAAAATTCATTTTTTCGTCTCTGTTGCCACACTTTTAAAACCTTTAGCATAAAAATCTCAAGAACAGCTTTCACTTAAAATTCTTATCAAGATAGAAAACTGTCCTTGATTTATATAGAAAAAAAATCAAGAATGTTTACCCTTCGGCTGTTTCGTATAGTTTTATATAATGTTGGTATTCATAACGTGTGATAAAAAATGACCGTGGTTGTGGATAATGTAACCAGGCGTTCTAAATTGGCAGTCATGAAAATACTTTAAAAGTTCCAAAAATTAACTTTCCCCACTGCTGGTTTGTCACTGCCTTTTTTTACCTTCGATTTTCTAATTTTCATTTTTCCAGCGATAACCTGACAATGTATTAGCTAATTCAAGCAGGCGACATTTTAAAATTTATTTTCTACAGAATGACGCTTGTTTGATTTGGTTTGCTATTTTACTCTGATTCTTTATTTTTCAGCAAGGAAAATGTTTTATTTTTTGTAAAACATTTTTGATTTTACCCACTGTACTATAAAAGTACATAAAAATTGCTAAATTAACAAAGACGTTATAACACGGATGCTGAATCTTGAATAAAAATATTACGCAGATCTTACTTTCATCCATTTATAAATTTTACTTCTCGAATTTAATTATTTTCTTGGGGCCAATGAGAAGAAAGAAAATTTAACCTTGCCAACAAAATATTTTGACCATTTATAGCATTTACTTATTTGCAAGTTTAAAATTACACCAAATTAAATATTAGACACGGTTTTGCATTCTCGTGCAGAGAGAAACTATTGTAATCGTAGAAAAATTCGACCTCGAGATTTTGATGAATCTCCACGTTTTAGAACTCCCCGAGTCCGAAAAAACCATTTTTGGGATTATGTCTCTATTTCAGTCTGTATGTCTGTCAACAAGATAAATGAAAAACAAGACAAATCAGATAAACAGAATTTAGTCGTCCATAAAGGCTTTAGAGCTACAGCACAATCCTGAAATTATTTCAAAAATTCGTATTTTTATATCTAAACGTATTTGGTTACTCTTACACAGAGAGAGTTCTGTGATCAAAGAAAACAAAAAATGATTAAAATGGAGAAAGAAGATTTAAAATTTATCAACAGTAGGAGAGACACCGAATAGGCTGCACTCCCCACAGCACTAAAAATCATGAAAATTCACTCATAACGTGCAGCTAGTGACACATCGGAAGGCGAAAAGCGAAGTTCTGCCCCTTGTATTTAGCTGCGACTGAGCCGAGAACTCTCTGCCCCAGCTCTGGTTTGATGCTGGTTCAATTTGATGCCTGCAGAAGGCTCGCCTTCGCTGTCTTGCTTCTTTTTCCTTTCATTTCCTTTTGGTTTCGGTT
>BGPR01000348.1:305661-392758 GCA_013235015.1 Araneus ventricosus
TTCGCTGTCTTGCTTCTTTTTCCTTTCATTTCCTTTTGGTTTCGGTTTCGCTTTTTGGCCCCTTGTATTTAGCTGCTGCTGAGCGGAAAGCTCTCTGCCGCAGCTCTCGTTTGGCGCAGGGCCAAGTGATGCCTGCAGAAGGCTCGCTTTCGCTGTCTGGATTCATTTTCCTTTCATTTCCTCTTGGTTTCGGTTTCGCTTTTAATTTGCCCCTTAGGAAACCACATCTGATTTATTTATTTAAAGAAAAGAACACCGCAGAGATAACTCCAATTACAGAGTGCAATGAAGAACAAACACAAAAAAACAGAAACCACAATGAGTGAATTACAAAGATATTATAAAAACTCATGAGAAAAAAAGGTTGAATGCTGAGAATAATAAAAGTTCAAAACACAAAAACATACAAATTTTGCAAACACATAAATAATTTAAAATGAAACCACGTAAACACAAAAGCATTGAAAGACGCACTAGGATTCTAAAAGTCGTAAAAACACATTAAAAAAATTAAAAACTTAAAATGAAAAGACCAATCCTAAAAAAGCAAGGATAAAAAAGTGTAAAATACACAAGCATCAAATCCTTAAAAAGGCATTAGGATTTTAAAAGTCTGAAGAAGAAAAAGCACATGAGGGATAAAAATCAATTGGTGAGTACAAAAATTGAACACAGACAAATGAAAAGAGAGAGAGAGAGACACCAAAAAACCGTTGATTACATAAGAACACAGAAAATTAAACACATAAAAATTTTAAAAATTGGATACACAATTAAGTATAAAAAAGCAAAATAAAACATATCATGTATTTAAAAGTTGCAAACAATGCGATTTAAAAACACCAGAAGACATGAAAAATGTGAAGTTCATCAGAGAACATGTTAAAAATTCTACAAAATTTGAACAAAGAGAACCTGTGCACATAATTAAATCTTGAAAATACATTTTGTAATTAACTTTTGTTTCTCAAAGATCTAGCAGGCATAGCAAAATCTATGGAGCTCAGTATATCTCTGCAATCAATCGAACTTAATTAATGACTTTGTAAAAGAAGAGAACGCAAAAAAGATCACGTGTGGAACATAAACTAGGCATATTGAAGGTATCAAGTAGACGTGTAGAAGATACATCCTGCAAGTAAAATCCATTTTTCTTGTAAAGTAAATAAGAAGAATCGTAAGAAGTTAGTTTGAATTCGCTCGATAATTTCAATTTTATTTCTGTAATTAGTATCCCAGATAATACTGCATTATTCCAGATTGGATAAGACATGGGTGTATTATGAGTTCTTTTATCGCAAAATAATTCTTCTACTTTAATTAAAATACGAATTATTACGTCATTTAAAACATTTTTCTATTATGAAATGTATGACTGCCTCTAACGGTTTAGATACTAGCTATTGGAGCACGATTAGAGAAAGCACCCTGTATATGGCCTATTTTGTAATTGGTTTTTCACTTACTTACAGATTCGTAAGAGTCCTCACTTATGTATAACTTAATGATCTGTCGACCAATTAATTTTAATTAAATTTTGATTTCATATGACTAGCGTCACCTGGTAGATATTTTCAGAAAAAAATGATTTAATTATATTGTTATATTTATATTAATGAATTATAAATTAAAGTCTAAAAATAGAAAGATATTAAAATTTAAAAAATATCTACTTTTTAGTTCACTAATGAATAAAAGTACGTTTATAAATTTGTTTTTATTAAATTTATGTAATAGGTGGCTTGACTTGTTATAGCTTCTGTTGAGAATCTTACACTAAAGAAATTCTTTGGTGCAAACAAAACCCTTTAATTAAATATGAAAAGATTATTTACAAATTTTACAATGATTTTCCAAATAATTATTGCTGCAAAAGATTTAACGGTCTTGAATGGTTCATTTCCAAGTTAATTTATAGATTCAAAACTTTTTGAAATATTAGCTTCTACCACTTGTTAGTAAAATTAACAGTATTAATTTGAAAATATAAATGCTTTTAAATCATCATTGTTCAATCATTATTTAAATCATCTTTAAGAATTTCAAAGACTGATATTTTAAAATTTAACCAGTGACAATTTTATATCATTTCATTTCTTAAATAATTTCTGAAACTTCTGTAAAGAAAACTTGATATTCGAAATTCTAATTTCTTTCACTTTGTAATATAGTAAGAAGTAGTCTGCTTCTATGTGTATATTTCTTACACTTTCTTTAAAAATACACTTGATTTTCAAACGAAACCTATTACTCTTGAGATCATAGGTTATTAAAATTCTTACATTTACGAAACATCCGGAAAGTAATCAAACATACATTTCAAACATACAAACATTATTCCAGAATAAATCATGAACTTCATGATCATTTAAATAAATTGAAATTAATTTATTCTGTCTTATCATTTGATCATTTTAAATGACGTTTGATAGAATGTTCATTATCGGATCAGCTTTGAATATTCAAAGGATATTAGAATAAAGGTTCTAAAATAAATGATATGATGTATGAAAGAAAATTAAATTGACTTCCAAAGATGTTTTAGTTACAGTAATATTTTTTAAAAAGAAATATTAAAATAAATAAATAAAACAACTGAATATATTTAGCTCAGAAATTCATTAGAATAACTTAAATAAATATTTGCTTAACTTCTAAAATTTAACTTCTGCAAAATATTTGCCTCGGTTTAATGAGTAATATAAAATTAAGAAAATGGAAAATGAAAGCTCTTAAAATGTTATTACGAATTCATTATTTTGGAATTTTCAAATGGTCTCTATAGAGACTAATGTTTTGCGATATTTGATGCAAACACTCTAAAACGTTGTTAATGTTCAAAATATGTTGAATTGACACTAATTTGGAATAAAACTATTGCCTTTAATCATAACATGAAAATTTTAATAGTTGTACCGTGTTAGTTTCTTGACAACTGGCATATGCAGATAATGTACTTTTGCTTTTGTGATGTGTAATCAGTAGATATTTGCAATTTTATTAGTTATACAGGAAAGCATGTTAGACTGAAATGAAAGTGGTTTTTTTTATGCGCCTCTTCAAAATAAAAAAATCTTCCTCTTATATTCAGCTTTCACAGAGAGCACCATTTGAAGTAAATGAAAATGTTGTACCCTTGACCGATTTTCGGTATTAATTTTTTATTGGCTTCATTTGTAAGATATCTGTTTTTTTGTGAGTGCTAACCTAAATACTGCTTTGTTTTCATTTGTTATGTATTTTCAAAGACCCAAATTTTCGATTTTAAAATTTTAAATTATTTCTATAGAAAAAAACCTAACACGGCTGTCAAATGCACAATATAGTGTTGTACCTCTGACCGGCGGGTGTTGTATCTTAGACCAGTGGCGGAAATCGGGTTGAAAAAGTAGGGGCAAACAATTTATACACTCATAAAAGTACCCGAAAGTATAGGGATAGAGAACAAAATTTAAAAATTTATCTACAAACTTAGTTAACTCTCCCGGACAATATTGCTTCTTCTCTTTAGGCAGCGAAAATTTAAAAAAATTAAAGAAAATCGAGCAGAAAAGAGGGGCGACTGTCCCCCTCGTCCCCCACCCCGATTCGCCGACACTGCCTTTGACCTGAAAACAAACATAAATGCGAAAATGACTTTTAATAATATAAAGCAATAAAATAATTATATTTTATTAAAATCAAGTTTTTAAATATAAAAAATATTATTTACATGATTACATGAATTTTAAAATGTTCATTTATTTTGAAATACCTTCATTATGCTACTATTTAATGAAATCTTTATTCAAAATCATAATTTGAAAAATTATCATAATTTTTCCTGCACAAATTTAATTGCAGCATCCATGTGTTCTTGATTTTTTTTTCTTGTTACTCCAGTATTGTAAATTATCGTAAAGATATCCTTATTGTATATTTTGCATAGTTTTTAAAAAATAAATACGGATTGATAATCAGTGCTTTATTATAAAACACCTTTATGTACTGGAACTTTTAATATGGCCTACCAATTTGTATTCAATTCTATGATTTTGGGAAAATTTATATCCGTATTTCTCCTTAATAAGAAATATGTCAAAGGTACAACAGGGTACAGTTTCACATTTAAGCCTCTATAACTTATTTTTAGTTAGAAATAGAAAAATCGAAGTTTGCACAAAATAAGATTAATTGTCTGTGTATGGTATGTTTACCTTAATATCATTTCTTAATAGTTTCAGAAAAAGTTTCTGAGGTAGAAAGTAATGACTGTAATATTTACTTTTCAATGTTGAAATCAGATAAATATTTTTATTCAGCACAGTAAGAATTCCTTTCAAACAGCATGAAGCTAAATTAAGGAATTGGTGGTTGGTCTTTCTTTTAAACTCACAAACTTCCGTTGCACAGACTCTAGTGGTCTACAATAGGTCACAGAAACAACACCCTCCTCTACATTCGAGTGAAATTTTCCAAAAGCAAAACCAAACAAAAAACAGTGTTTTAAACAAAAAAAAAAGACTTTACTTTCAAAATTGAATTTCGACAGCGCTTTTAGTTTTAAAAAAATCAAATGAACTCTACAATCGTGTCTCAGTGATTAAAAAAATCCCCGAAAGTCCCCTTAGATAGTGGCGCAGCGCCACCTATTGACGAAATTTTAATTATTTTTCCTTTCTTCAATGCATTTTTGTTTTTGTGATGTGTAATCTGCAAGAAAATAAAAATTATCTCTCTTATATTTTACTTTCACAGAGGATATCACTGAAAGTACATTCTAATGAAATATTCAAAAAGTAAAACTAAGCATGAAAAAGATATTTGAACGGAAAAAAAGACTTTACTTTCAAAACTGAATTTTGGTAGAGTTTTTGTTAAACTAATAAAAAACTAAATGAACTATGCAATCTTGTTTCAGTAATAAAATGCAATCTGCAAAAGAAGCCATAGATAATGTTGCAGCGTCACCTATTGACGAAATTTTAACTATTTTTTCCTTTTTTTTTCTTTCACAGATTCCAAACTTGTACTACATACTAGTGAAATTTTGCTTCGTTTGTAAACATAGACCCGCTCTAGGGCCTTCTGTATAGCTATATAACTATCCTGTACTGATGGTTTACACAGAGGTTCTCGATTGCCATTCATAAAAATCTCGTGGAAAAAACAAAATTATTTTTTGCTGTGATAGTTTGCCATTTTTGATTTTCCCATTTTGATTTGTTTTATCGATCATCTCGTAAGCTATAATCTGCAGAAACCGATTTTTACACTACCTAAAAATTAAACACATAAAGCGCCGGAATTTATGAAATACTCGATGATTACATTTTTGATAATTACAAAAATTTCTCGTTGTGTAATTCACATTCATGGAAGCAAAAGTCTGAAAACTAAGTAAATGAGATTTCAGATACTTACAAACATATTTTCTAAAGCATGTTTCGCAAGCCAGCAGTTGAGGAAACCAGGAATAAATATATTTCTAAGGGGCGCCCAAAACAGCTGGAAAAAGGAAAACATGTGAGTACAGTGAAAGAAAAATTTATAACATTGTTGAACGATTCCAGAAAAAGGGTTCATGTTACAAAAACTTGAAAACTACCTCCTCTTTCGAATGTAAAATTTTCCAAAACTCTTTTCAATTACATTTTTGATGTAACTTTATTAATAAACTAATGCATTTGTTTTCAAATTTAAAGAAAAACATTTGCTCATAATATGTTCGCAATATTGTACATTGAACGATTCTAGACAAAGGGTTCATGTTATAAAAATTTGAAAACTTCCTCCTCTTTCGAATGTAAACTATTGAAAGATGTAAGTTTAAAAAATTTCAATTTTTGTACAACCCCACATCTTTTAGATTCTGTTCGATAGGAGTTAAAATTCTGCTCGTTGTAATGCCGATATTTATCTGAATACTAAAGATATTGAACTGAAATTTTCAAATATGTTGCCTTTTATATCTGGCTTTAAAGTTGTGAAAGAAAAATTACGCTATTTTTGCGCATGCGTAGTAAAACATTATTGCTAAAATTGCTCATATTTCCTGTAATATTCAAAAAGTTTTTTCCAAATTTTTTGCAAAATGCTTCTCTAACATATTGTCATTTATTCTGTAAAATTCGTATATTATAACAGAAAACTCTGCATGTTATAAGCAGAAAACAGGTGGGAAAATTTGGGATTTTCTAAGAAAACCTTTATATATCCCTAAATATTTGTGCTGAGTTTACATAAATTCCTTTAAATATTGTGCATATTAAACATAACCATTTCTGAAAGTTTCAGTTTGTTATCAGTATTCTGTTAAGCGAGGTGGACCAAAAACAGTTTTGTCTTTATCAGTTTGTAGACGGTCACATAATTGCCCTCAGGACCGAATCTTCAATGTAAAATATGTGAGTTACAGTCTGTTCTTTACATGGTCGAAGTTTATGGGCAGTCAGTTGATCCCTTCCGGAGAAATTCTGAAAAATGTGAAAATCTAAAAGTATCCGGATACTTTTGGCCATATAGTGTGTATACTAGGATAATATGAATAAAATTTCGATACATCTATCTTGATTATATGATCAAATATTAAAATAAACCCAAAAGGGGGCGTCACATTCACTGACACGATATAAAGGCAGCGAGTTTCGCTGGAAATGTCCGGTTCAGACCTCGGAGTCATTCAGTCAGCAGTCTGGCTCTCAGAGTGATCTCTCATTAGTTGCTGAGTTCCGACCTTATATCTCAACAGTGAAGAAAAGCCCATTGCATTCTCACGAGAACACACTTGTCTGGAAAAAGAAATCTGTACATCTGCAGGTGAAACCTGCTACGGCATTATGTTCACTACTGCAGCATTCAATGCAATAGGTAGCAGAAAATATAACACCGCACACAATAAGTTCTGTAATGAAAGGGAGTAGCCCAAGGTGATGATTTCAGTTGTATGAAGAAACCTTCAGCTGAAAGAGCAGGTATCCATTCTTTAAATGAATCGGAAAGTGACCGGTACCCTGAGAACGTACACACTTGTTCTTAAACCATAATGTCAGTTGTTGGAAGACGCCACACTCTTCATATCGCCAACTGATTCCAAGTCATTCCATTACTAATAAGCAAGATAGCTGCTAAGGTAGACAGTGCGATGAAGTGGTCATAGTTCAAGATTCAAATAAACAATTTTGGAAATCGTTGTCGAAAAAACAAACCATGATTAAAAATTTAATCCCCATTAATCGGGTTTTCGATTATCCAAAGTTTTTGCAGTCCCAATCAGTTCAGATAATCGAGGTTGTACTGTACTACTAAAAATATGTCAAGGAAGTGTACAACGTGGAAATTAAACCATATCTCACCGTCGAGATTTTTTAACGATTACAAGACTTTCTGTACTCCATGTATGTGAAAATAAGAGCCTCCGTTTTTAAACAATATGAATTGCTTCTATTGTAAATGTAGACGGTCGGTTATATCATGAAACATTGGAATAGAACTTCTTTCTATTATTCTGTTGATGAAAAAATATCTAGTTTCAGAGAGCAATTAGAACTATGATTTCTCATCACGAACTTATTTCCGATGTTAACAAAGATAAAAAAGAATAAAAGAAGATAATGCGCCGATTGAAACAAATAAAAACCCTTTGCTGCCACTTTGTTCAATTAGCAGAAAGGAACGGATTGTTTCGCGAAATAGTTGTGGTTTCCATTTATTTTATCGTCTATTTCCGCTTGATTATTTTCCATTAGCCAATTGGAAACGACACTCGACGTTGAGAAACTGTAAGAGAAGATTTTAGAAAGCATTTCTTGCCTAAGTGAAAAAGTATCATCTGATGAAAAGACGTGTTTACAAGTTTTGGTGGGACTTATTTTGGTAATACAAATTGCTTGCATTTTTTCAAATAAAATTATCCAAGAAATAAGATACTAATCAGATGCTGAAATAGATTTGTCTACTATGAAATAATTATGAAAGAAAAAATAAATTTAATAAAATCGATTTTTAAAAACTAGCTTTGATTAGTGTACCAAAGAGAAGAAAAATCCTATTTCAATTATAGCCTGCTTTTTATAATTCATCGATTAAAATATTATGGAATCAAAATTTAATGAAATTAACCGATTATCTGATAATTAAGTTCTGAAAATGTGAAATAGTACACTGTCATCAAGAACATTGAAATGTACAAAATTTCAAAACTGTGTCATATTACGAAGTGAGGGAAAAAATATCGCAAAATTCAATCTTTACCAACACAAAACAACTCAAGTTAAATAAATGGGAGTAATAAAGTTCGGCTAAATTGTTGTTTCTCAGATAGTTTTGTTTAAAATTGATATATTCTAACTTTTATGGTTGGTTCTCCATATATGAGAGGTCACCGTGGCCCTGTGGCAGTCACTCAGTGTTCCAGAATTATTCCAAGGAAGGTATGCACTGGGCACGGGCTTGATACAAGTTAAATTCGTTGAGAACTAAAAGTTCTTCCGTGGTATGGTGCTGAAGAAGATTGCAGATGGTGTTACTGGTTCAGGTGTCATTCTTGTTATCTGCCTATGGTTCAAAATTAAAAGGTACTTTGCAAAATAGACCTTGTTTTTTAAACAGGACGTCATTATATAACTTTAATTAAGAAGTAACCTCAGGGGCTCGCTCATACGAGCGAGTACGGGAAGTGGCGATCCCGAGGTACCTAAGCTACCCAGTGATATGGGGTATATCCTGGCATCGGAGATAAGTCAGTCTTGTACCTGTGGTGCTCCAGTCTTTGATCACAGAAGCTGCCCTTTTTCCCCATCCATCAGTGATTCACCCTTAGATTCATGTCAACATCCAAGGTAACGAGATTGCAGATGCACTTGCTATAGCAGTTGCTGATGATGCTTCAGTGCCTTCTGCACCTCTCACCTAATTGGAGCTGTTCTCTAGAGCTAAAAACAGGAATGAAACTATCTGGTTCATTCCACCGCTGCGTCATTGGTATCAGGGTTCTCGACCAGGTGGCTGTCTATCAATTGACTGCAGCAGACGCGACCAAACAACTTTTACTCGCTTCCTTAGTGGGCATATCAGAAGTTTGACTTTCTCTGATAATTCTATGTGTTTTGATATCTGCCCAAAATGTACTGCAGAACAGGCCACACCTGATCATATTCTTGCATGCTTGGGACTTTCCCAACAGGATCGTGTTTCTAATCCTCTGTGTACTTTGGATTTCTTCAGGGTACACAGGCTGATGGACCTGATATAGCTCTGATGATCTTCGGGAATCATCATCAACAACAATTAAGAAGATAATCTATTTCAAGAGTTAAGTCTGTCTTTGAAATTGCAAAACGGCTAGCAGGCATGAACGATGACTTTCTGAATCATGGACAGTTGGCATGGATGTTACCTGGATTTGCCATACATCTACACTAGGACAAGTTGAGAAATGTTGATCCGTGACGTTCGAGTTAGCGTTCGTCGATCACAAAAACACAGTGGATTTTCATCAGAATAGGGCTTCCAATCTATTATCCGTACACAGAGATTTTACCATTAAGCCACTGTGAACTTCTATCAGTAGTGGATTTGTTGAATAAAATTGTCTCATCGAAATCTTCATATATTTAGCAATGATCTATACTTATAAAATGAATTGTTTGCGTGAGTGCGTGCGTATGATGTCCAGACAAATCTATCGTACTCACAGTCATGAAATTTGGCACACAGGTAGTCGTAAAGGTGACTCAATGAACCTCGAAGTTGGAATGTTAAATTCAATCTAGAAGTTTTTTTATTTAATGTTTTGTGTTGTTCTGGGTCATTTTTGGCACGTTTATGGCTGTAGTATCTTTTCTAATGATCGTTGAAAAACAATTAATGCACCATCGGATAGAGCAAACAATTTCGTTCTACTGAAGTTTTTTAAGAGCTACAAACGTAATTTACTGAATTTTGAGAAATTTTAAATATAGTCAGTTTTGCCATAGAAATTTAATTTTTGTTTTTTAAATTTGCTGCATCCAACGTTCTAACAACACTATTATTTTCAATTTTTTTCAGCTTATAACTGGACCGACCCTGTCATATTTAAAACAAGGACGGTTAAAATATCTTTTCCCGTTTTCTTAAAATTAATTTTTTCCTGGTCAATTGAAACATATTTTTCTCTACCGAGCTCCCTCCCACGACACTTTTCCGGAACATTTCTGGGGAATTTCATTGACGGCACAGAGCGCAGGTGACGTCATAACTTTCAACTGAATGACTTCGATTATTATTTTCGGCAGTGTCTTAACGTGTTTATATCACGCGACTTTTATTTCCTTTATAATAATCATTTTCACATTACAATTTTTTAATATTGTTACGGATTAACGTACTCTGTATTTTCTACAGCTAAAATGTCATTATCGCGAAGTAAAATAAGCGGGAAAAGCAATAATGTGTATCTTTTGTTTTGTTTTCAGAACTTTCTCATGGCGGTGTGGGCGGTTTTTTTTTTTTTTTTCATTTTCTTGAAGTCCTGATTCCACGGGCAAAGCGGTGCGCGTAGTGCTAGTTATAAATAAAAATTACTCCAGTAAATGTATTGTTTTATAATAACCACATTGATAAATAAAGTTGTCCAAGTTATTATTTTCGATAAATTGAGCTAGGCATTATATTTTATAAATACTGACATTGAAGCATTCGACATGTGCTGCTATCCTTCCTGGTGAAACTAATAAATGTGAATGATGTAAGCTTCTTCTGAGATTCGATCTAGCAATAATTTATTATTACCAAATGTTATTGAGATGGTTTCCTACAAACCTGAAACGAATTTTACAACAAATTTAGTTATGATTTTAGATCGTTCACACAAAGAGATATATTAAATTAATTTTCTAAGCATTTTTGCGTAATGCAAAGCAATTTTGCGGAGACCATTACCATAAAATAAACATAATAAATTGATTTATGAAAAAAACTAATCATATTTTAGGAAAATGGACATCCTATAAAATATTTACAATAAGTATAAATAAACATCTGCTCAGTTTCTGTCAGTTCTGTAGAGATAATCATAACGCTTATGATTTCCAGCAAACAAATAGCAAAAACATTCTTCGAATGCAGATAAACACGCAACAGCTGTAAAATTGAATATTTTATTTTCTTATTTGGCGACGACTATTCCCAAAAGTTCAAACTTCTTGTTCATGATATTTCCTTTTTTTTGCAATTCTGTGCAGATTTCTCATCAGTTTATTTACCAGCTCCATAAATCACACAGATTTAATGGATTTCTGATGTTAGTTGAAATAAACATCCGTTGCCTCAAATGCTTCCAGAATATTAAGATAGGAATCGCAAGCCAAGCCCGCGCCATTTGCGACTGAAAAAAACCCAGCAAACTATGTTACTGGATGTAATGTGGCATTTTACTCAATTAAATCGTTTTCTTTTTATCGTTGCCAAAAGAAATGGAATAAATTGATGAGGTATGTAATACTTATCGGAGAACTTTGAGAAATGAAACATTTCGATACTGAAACATTTTCGAATCGTTTGAATAAGATTCTTTCAATATCTTTAACTAAGTTATATTTACATTATGCTATTTCATGAAAGAAGGCGAAGTAAAAATGGGATTTAGTTTTTCGGATTGTTATGGTGTAAGAAATAATTCTAAATATTTCTGGAGAAAGTTATTACATAAATGTCTATGTCAGTGCACTTGAATAAATCAAGCAAAATTAGACAACTTATTCCCTTCCATTTAATATATTTCAATTTCATCTTGCAACAAACTATGTTCAAAAGATTCTGGAACTGTTAAAATATTTTCCAATTGTAAATGGCATTTATCGCAGAAAAAGCGAAGAGTGTCACGTGACCCACTAATAAAAGCTGATTTAATCCAGCTCAAATACGAACGGCGCATGTCCATATCTCATGATTACAGGCAATCAAAATTTTCCGTCGTGGGTACTTCAAACCGATAAGGCGAGAGTTCACCGGTCTGTATTATATTTGTGTGTCGAATTACCTGACAAAATATCATATTCTGATACTTCCACAACCAGCTTATTCCCCTTATCTCGCCCCATCTGACATTTCCTCGGACGAAGAATGTTCCTAAGGAGCAAAGAATTCTCAAGTTCCGAAGAAGCGCAGCGACAAAGGCATTGTTGAAGGCGGCTAAAAGAGTCTTGTGAATCGAATTTTCATCCTTGTATAAACGATTGAAAAAAATACATAGTTTTGAAGAGTGGTTACTTCGAAGGAAACACCAAATAAACAGGTTCTCACAGGTTATCTCTGTGTTAGTTATGCCGGAATAAAATAAGTTCCAGAACTTTTTGAACGTAGATGTACAGTCGCGGGAAGAAAAAAGAGCCACCCAGCATTTTTCCGTCGCTGTTCATTGCTTCTTAAAACTAAAGATGCCGTTTCACAGGAAATAAAGTATACTGAAAGATTCTAAAGTTGAAAATTTTATAAGGGGTCGTCTACATATTTACTTAAATATTCATTAACTTCAAAGTTTTCAATGGCAGCACCCTTTTTTGATGCCATAAATAAATTTCTCATGAAGAAAATATCCCTGGATATTAATTGTAGTTAATATATCATTAATAGAGTGGAAGATATTTGACGTTTTGTGTGCTCGACTAAAAAGGGATAGTCTCCACATTTAGAGAAGTTTACTGCTTGCGTTTAAATGTCGGCAGTAGCATTTTAAATTATTTCGCACTTTAAATGATATTTTCAAAGTAATCATATACACTTTACATTCCGTAAAACTTGATGCATAAAAGAATAAATAGTGTAATATTACACCACTTTTATTTACAAATTTTAATTTATATATAAATGGATAAATGTTTATATATTTAAACTTTATAAAATAAAGTGGTATGAAGATTATATTTAATAATGAAAACAGTTTCGAAAAGTATCCACCCCAAATGCATCGAATTACAGCGAAAATAGAGAATTTAACTTCAAAACGATTCGTATAAATAAGCTGAAATTTTGCATGGCCTTATGAATTAGCCGTCAATTGGTATTAAAATTTGTAAGTGCTGCTATTCAAAAATGTTTGAACATCAAATATCATAAAATATTTCATGTGCTCAAAATTATTTTTAAATCAAAAGTATAAGTGCAGAATGTGTAAAATACTTCAAAATATTACAACAAAAAAAATAGGTCAAAAAATATATTATTTCTCAAGATACCAATAAAAATTCAAAATTTTACTTTAGAATTAAAGACTCAAAATTTTATTTGCTTATACTTTCGAAAGTTATTGAGCTTGGATAATAAAATTTGATATCCGAGCATAAGTGCTCATGCAGTTTTGAAATCCGTTGATATAAATGTGTGTCGCTATTAGAAATTTTGAAGTTAGTGCAATTATAAATATGTAGACGTCCCCTTATGAACTTTTTAGACACATATTCTATCAGTAGGCGTTATTACCTGCAAATCTGTACCTTTTGTTTTAAGTTAAAATGATTAGAGGAGGAGTAATGCTGGGTAGCTCCTTTTCTTCCTCCGCGTCTGTACATTAATACGTTAATGTACATAATTTACGTTTAAACATATTGTTTGTGTAAAATTTGAACATCGTTATTGAACATTTGAATTAAAACATCATAGACGCTGTGTCATCATGGATGCGCATCTGTCTCATACGTTTTTTCTAATTCACAAGGCTAATTTAAGCGTGAATTTTCAACAAATAAAATAATTTTGACGAAAATCACTATTGCTATGTGGATCAGAAATTTAAAATATAAGCAAGACTTGAGCAATTGGCAAGAATGGTCATTACGCATCTCCATGAATACACTTTCATTGGTCGACCAAATTCACTCAAATCAGGATAGTAGTAATTAATTTCTATCAAAGTCAAATAGCCCTTTCTATATAGAAACTGGGACAATAACAATTCAAATCCTGATAATAATAATTACAGTTCAATAATAAAATGGACAAATCAGAAGAAAAATAATTAGTTTTTAGACATTTTTATTTAATATGACTTATTTATATTAAAATGTTAGCAGTCGTCAGCATACGCCAATAAGTGTAATAATCATTAGATTAGAGGGGTTTTAAATTTATTCAGTGGATCTTATTCACTTAGACCAGAGACATTTTAATTTTAAAAGCTTTTCTTAATTCTGTTCGTTTCATGCATATCACTTTATACATAAATCACATAATATAATTTCTTTGATTTCAAGCAGCAAAATCTTCATGCAGTAAAATCCTGTCCGAAAACACCACGCAATTTTAACTTGATACATAAAATTTATTAACAGTGCATTATTGAATAAATTTCTTCTTCATCAACATCGTTCTTCCAATTCAACATAGAATTGTTATTTAATCTGCTTTTACACAAAATGAATCACGACTCGAAAATTTTTACGGCACATGTCACACATATTAGTAGTTTCTAACGGTCACAAAACCTAGTCTTAGTCAAGTGTAGTTACATTATTACATTGAAATACTTTTACTCGTCTGTTACTTAACTTTGCAATAAATCTACAAAAAAAATGCTAACTTTCTAAAGAATAATTCTTCACATGTCTGATATCAGTGTTGTTCTTGACAGTGGGCACTTCAAAACATCGCGGCAACTGTAGCACTATACAATAGTTACCAATTTTATTATGATTATAAATTTATTTTAATAATTGATTTGTTATACGCTTTCCTTTCGATTAAAAGGACAATTGTTAACAATTCTAAAACATGTTTTAAGTTTACTTATTCTAATCTCGAAGGATTAGTTAGATCTTAACTTACAACAAGGCTTTATATCTGATGTCATGAACCGAGCGAACATTCGCATATGCTTAGCTAAAAACGGTAAAATAAATATATTGCAAACATAATAAAAATTTAAACCACATTAAATTCGCGAGGGTTAAATGTGCAATATGCCACAATCGCAAACACTTATGAAATTCAATTACGGTCACGAGAATGTTCCTCTATAAATGCTTAAATCCACGTAGAACGGTGATGCGTTTGTATAACCTCTTTCGGAAGAATAGCTTCTAAAATTCAACTGTGTCGATAAATAATAAGTAATATGCATATTCTTAAAAAGAAGCACACTTGTTTAAATTATTAAATTCACCAAAGAAAGCAAATTTAAGGGAAAAATATTTATATATAGAAATTACACTTACATTATTAGTGGTAAAACCTAAAAATTGACATACGATGTCTTCTTTTCAGATTTCTTACAATTCATTGCACATTTTGATATGTTTGAAATAAAACATTTTGAAGATATTAAGATTGTATTTTTAAATAATGATATGGAATTTCAGTGGGGTACGGTGGATTACAGCACCTTCTTATATGGGTTAAAGTAAATATCAAAATGTTTGATCAGGTGGGTTAGAGTTTGATTCCGAAGGCGAATGCCAGCAAGAAACAAAAAATGTTCTAATATGAAATTCAAAACAGAATGGAACATCAGAGAAGACAAGAGAAAACCTAGGGGTAAAGAAGACACAAAAACGGGTTGACAGATTATGAGATTTTTTGAGCATGTGAAGATCCAATATAAATATTTATGTATTTCTGAACTGGTCATGGGCCATTTCCTTATTATCTTAAATTATGTAAAATCATAAATTAAATGATTTAAAATCATAAACTACAAATCTGTAGAAAAATAGAGAGAGCATTTCATTATGCTTGTGATACCGGCCAAAAATAAAAATTTTATTTTAATAAACCTGCAGATAATTTTAATTGAGAATGGTTAAGAAATTTACTCTTTAATAAAAATGCAATTTTTTCAAAGCATTTTTATTAAAATGCGATGCTCTGCAGGTTTTTCAAATCAATGATTCCTTATACAGAGTATTTAAAAAAAGGGAAAAAAGTTTAAAAATAGGTCAGGCATACGATAAGCAGTCAAAATCCCATAGGAACATGTGTGCACAAAAGACATTTAGAAGCAAATGGCATTTAAAGTAATATTCTAATATAAAAATTTGCGCAATTTTTCGAATATCTTCCGAAAGGCTGCATAAGCTTTCCTCGAACATTGGCTGTAAAAATAATAGGTTTTAACTCACAATTTACATTGAAGATTCGGTCACAAGGGCATTTAGCGGATCGACCAGAAATTGATGAAGTCGAAAAGGGATTTTGTCTCAACCCACTTCATATAATGATTTGAAACTTCCATCAATCCTTTTGTGTGATGTGATCAATATTTGCGCGCATTTTCGTAAAAATAGCACGAATATTCGGGAAGATATGATACATGTTTTTTCTAAAAAATCCGAAATTTTCTTACTTGTTTTTTTTCTTATAAAATGCAGGTATTTCCACCAAATTATATAAAACATTTAGAATACATGAGAATTTATTAGTGAAGTATTATATTAAAATTTGAAATAAATACCTTGAATTTTAGAGACAATATGAGTATTTGTAGTAAATAATTTTTTACTGCTCACAAAATAATGCGCAGATTTCAGTAAATTTCTTTCAAATGTTGTTAAAAATACCAAGATTAAGCTAATTGTAATGTAAAATAAAATTTATATATATATATGTTTTGGTTGGGGGAGTCCATTATTATTATTTTTTTTAGAAAAAAATTATCGAAAAATCGATAGAAAATCATTAAAAGTTTTTTATAGATATATATTAAAAGATTTTTAAATTGTAGTATAATATAAAAAATGATGATAATTTTCAAATTCCCTTCATTAGTTACGTCAACTGACTGCTGCACAATGGGATATTCGCATCAAAAAAGTGGATAAAATGCAAATTTTTGTAAATAGTTTTAAGATGATCAAATATACTAAAATATGTAGTTAAATAGTTGCAATATCGTACTTTAAGCATGCTTTAAGCTTATTTTTTGCATTTTCGCACCTAATAAATTAATACAGTTGTTAGAAGTTAAGTTAGAAATTTGTGTTTGCGAATATTTCAATGATCGCAGCCTTTTCAAAAGAGCTATTTTGTATAAGTGTACAATCAGGTGAGAAAGCGCATTTTCATTTCAGTTCTTTTATATTGGATCTTATTCATAGAAGACTAGCACACACAATTTATACATTTTTTATACATTTTTGGTAAAATTTTGTGTAAATGTAGGACAATTAAAACATGTAAGAAATTTTTTCAACTTTTAAATAATTTTTAGAAACATTAAGGATTTAGTTGTACTTCCAAGCTAAAATTTTTAAACCAAAAGAAAGCCGAAATCTCTAAGAAAGAAGATCAAAAGGTATTTTCAGCGGTGTTGTTTATAGTAGTTAAAAATTATGAAACAGTGTCTTATACTATTTCAGTTTGTTTTAAGTATATTTTCATAAAGCTCGATAGTAAAAATTTGTCAAGAAAGTTGCTGTGATCTGCATTCTTCCGCGTAAGCCCTCAGATGTTGAAGACAACACCTGAGAAGACATTCGCATCTCCAACCTTCCGTAAAACACCATCTTAAGAATGTGAAAAATTCTTATAATAAAAGTATTTTAAAAATAGAAATAGAAAACAACCAGATGAAAGTAGATAACGCGGTTGTGGCTAAATTCTTCTAGACAAATGAGAAAAAGAAAGTACTATAAATCTTTTTCTAAAAAACCCTAGAGAGGCTTTTATCCGGACAAGTAGCGATAAGTGAAGATTGTGAAGAAGAGGATGCCATCAGAGAAGAAGAAAAATCTCAGAAATAATATGATGACAAAAATTTGTTGATCTTATTTTATGATGCACTACTTAAAATGGTGTACTTACAAATAGCATTGTTTCGCAACACAGATTAAAATATTTAATTTCAATGTGTTTAATTAATATCTACAATCTTTTTATGATCATAAACTATTATAATAGAATTAAAATATATTAATGTAAAAAATATACTTGTTCTAGGCAAAAAA
This sequence comes from Araneus ventricosus, assembly GCA_013235015.1. Lineage (NCBI taxonomy): Eukaryota > Metazoa > Arthropoda > Arachnida > Araneae > Araneidae > Araneus > Araneus ventricosus. The sequence goes on from BGPR01000348.1 coordinate 323,559, forward strand.
TCGAGAGAAAATAATGTTGTCCGCTTTTTCATACAAATACACCACTGTGAGCTGTTCTAAATTACAGAGTCCGTCCCAAAATAGCCCTCGTATTGCTTCCAAACGCAATATTTTTTTTATTTAATAATTAAACTAAGCCTTCCATTACTTCGAAAATAAACCAAAGGAAGAAACATTTTTAAACGACGACATTTTCTGTTTGAAATCTGTTTAATTGATGAAATATTCCTATTCAAAATTCTTTCAAACAAAGGGATGCGTTCGGTTTAGTCATGGAAGTGAAATGTAACAGTACTGTTACAAACATGGAAAGTCGCTTTCCAGCAATGTGAGTCTTATGGTTGGGAAGAGAGTTTTACAGGAATAAGTATGGGATGGCTAGCAGCAGCCACGTCTGGTTCCCCGACCTTGGCGACGAAATAAGGGATCGCAAAGGTGCTGGAATCTTCTCGATATTTCCATTAGGAGAGAAGATACGCATGAATGTACTAGATAATTCCATGTGACGTCACGGCCTGCCGGGGAAAACTATATAAGGAGAGCGCTTGGATGACGGAGGGGTTGATCGACTGGGATCGTCTTGGAGCGTGAACGTCTTTGTAGTTCGTCCGCAGTGCGAGCTAGGAGCTGATGAGCTGAGCGCTATTGGAAGTGCAGTTATTGTCGTTACTAGTTATTTGCTGACTGTTTGTGTTGTTAGATAACAAAGTGCTGAACTGTTATTATCTGTGAATTGTTGTCTGTTTACATTGCTAATCTGTGCAAGAACTATTGTTTCCTGTACCTGTGCTGCGTGTTTTCCTGAATATTTGTAAATAAACCTTAATTCTCCATTAACCTGCGTGTTGGACTGTTTCCACCATACACCCACAGAAAGACTTTCGCAACAGTACTTTAAATAGGGACGTTGAGAGTTAAATGTTTAATAAAATCTAAAACCGAAAACAAAAGGAGAAAACGATAATTTTTGGGCTACAAAAAGGAAGTATATATTTATTTTTTAATATTTAACAGTTTTAATGAATAATGCATTATTATTAAATCTTTATAATGTATTAAATCATTATTTTGAATTATGTATAGATTTTTAGAATAATTGGTAAAGGTTGCTGAATTTGGACAACCTGGACATATTTTAATGTATTGGGATAAAAAGTAATTTTAATAAAATCAATTGGTAGAATATTTCATAGATTATCTTCAAAAACAACGTAATTAAATTTTTTTGGAATGCACTTTAAAGCAGGAAAAAAATCTTATAAGATTGTACCATCGGTCCAATGAAGGCAACTGGTTTCCCAAATTGCACCAACAATTTCTTTAAGCACAATGAAAGCAAAAATTATTTCCTGAATCTCAATTCAATCCTGCACGTACTAAACAAATCTAAGCGTGGCATTTTATGTACAGGGTCATTTCTTTTTCTTCCTTTGTATTCCCTCATGTATGATAACAAAAGTACATGATCTTTGTTTTTGTTCTTTTTGATGCAATATTCGATATCTTTAAAGCCTATTTATCATTTTTTGCTTTGGCTTGCTATACTTCCAACTTATGAAGATTACTAGTGATTACAAATGCATTTTACTGCAAAAGCAAGGATATGCTATCATAGTTTGCTATATTCTTTAAAACAGTAAAGGACTGTTAGTCTTTTGTTAAAATAACTAATTGATGATACCTAAATCTAAACGCGCGTTCTCTAACTGTAAGCATTTAGCGATTACTGTTAGAAACGATTTCATACGCCACTTTTACAATGTTACAAACTACTTTGCCTATTTTAAGGCCCAAATAGTTAATGGAATTAAAGTTAATATACGGTCCAATTAAGGCGGGGATCCAAATTTTGCAAATTTCCCCTATCTTCTTTCGACTTGAAAGAAGACAAACAGTTTGCACATGGATTCGATACAAGACACAATCCCCACAATGCTTGGAATACCCTGTGTTCGTACGAGGCATTTAACTATTGACCGGAATAATTATGCAATTAGAAACCGATCGAATAATTGGAGCACCAATTAGATAATTAGGAAGTTTCCTCTTCGCATTCGATCGACTGGGTTGTCCTTGAAGTAATCCACTTCGATCCATCTTGAGTCCTTTTTTCTCAAGATGAGTCGTAGATATTGAGTGAGTCATTAAGAGGTGAGAGTGGCTTTTATTCTGGTTTCTTGAGGGTAATTGCTAAGTGGAGTGCTAATTATCTTAACTAGTAACGATATGTTACAGACTTAGATTTAGGAACAGGATTCATTTATCGATCGGTGCTTATCGGAAGAGATGCTGTATTGGAAAAGGGAATATGTTCAGCATTTGAAACTACTGCCGAGGAGGGATCGTGATCCGATAGTTCAGATGTTTTCACGTTTCCAAATTCGAAATTTCTTGGATTTTAAAATGTAAACTCTTTATATTTATTAAATATTTTTTACGAATAAACGGATTAGTCTGAGATTAATTGTGCGGATATCTTAAATTTAGTGGGCACATTTTTAAAGAGAATTTTCAGTCGTTCCAAAATATATTGTAGTCCTTTTGGTATAGTCTTCTGAGGATCTTTCAACAATAAATAGTATTTCTCTAACATTTAAAGAAGAAATTTCTACTAATAATAAAGGAGAATGTGTGCGTGTCTGCCTGTGTGTTGGCGCTCTACAAGTTAGACCGCTGAACTGAGAGCTACGAAATTTGGCACAAGGATACTTTGGAGGGTGGGAATGTGCACCTCGGAGCTCTTTTTTGAAACTTTAATTAATTAAAAATTAAGCGAACCGAAGAAGAAAAACTAAGAATACCGAAGGCAATACAAATATGAGTACTCGTGGCGGTGCCAATGTTCCTAAAGGTTTACAGTTTTTATGCGAGAGGATGACTCTTTTATTAGGGAGACGAGAACCACTCCCTCTTCCTGAATTATCGTGCTCACAGGCAGGCATCATTACAAAACTTTGTGAACTTTTCTAGTAAAAGATGCAGAAACCCCATAATATTTATCTAGCATCTCTTTGATTTCCTGAGTCGTGTTCAATTTCAGAAAATAATGTTTCATAAATACACGAAATTCTTTCTTATACATCTTTTAGAAATCAAGGCATTTAATCGATTGAAATAAGCGTTACACATGGTCTAATTGATATACCTGAATGGAATATTGTGTCATAAAGCTCAAAAATTACCGGCAACTACAAATAATATCGATGTGATCAAGGGTTGTCATCTATTTGCACGGATTTGTAGAATAACCCTTATATATCGCTTTCAACAAAATGTTTCCATCATCTACAACAGAAATTTAGAATATTCATGAGACGCCATGTTGTTTGAAACGCAAACAGATCAAAAATACTATTTTATGGCTACATAGTACCCTAAAAATGACAAAAATCTCGATATTTTTTGCATTTTTCGATGGCCTATACGGTTGAGAAGCCCGACTCCAAATATTAGATCGTAATTCTAAATAGGTTTAATGACATTTGATGTTTTTTGTGTTATCTGTCTCAAAATTTACAGATGAGTGGGCGTGTTTAGTTTCGCCTTCATTTTGAAGCATTTTCCCATTCTTAAAATTAATTAATTCAAAATATTTTTTAATAATTCAATTTCTTAGGTGAAATGGTTGAACTTTCACCATTCAGATGATTTCTGATTTATGTTCTGCGTTCTTCCCAAGTTCTCATTGCTACCTAACTAAAATTCATAAAAATTGACTTTTAGACCAATATTAGTTTTTGCACATTTTTAAAAAAATTTTATTTTAGAACTTTGTACATGATTAATCTGTTTTTTGTTCATTTTTCCGCAAAGAAATTGTCAGGACCGAAACGTTCTCGAGTGGCTACAAGATTTTTATTGTTCTGAAGAGATGGCAAACTAATGAAATAATATTTTGAATAAAAAAATATATAGTCAATCATATTGAATTAAAATAGTGTTTTAGCGCATTTTATAAATTGGGAAAAACATATTAAACAATTCTAAATTACAAAATTTAAATGCATTTTTCTCATACTTTTACTTTTTGTTGATGCCCAAGTGTTTTTTATTCCCTAGGGTCTTTTTTCAGCTCAAGATAGAGTCTTGAAGTTTTTTTTGATATTTTCATATATATTTTTTTATAAGAATTAGTATGGATTTAGGTCTGAGAGTTCCATTTATTTTATTTTTAAATTTCAAAGTCAATATTGTGTGTCTCAAGTTCAGCAACAAAAATAATTATTAAAATTTAAAAAAGAGTCAGATCTTCGATTCCATTACTTTTGTAGCCAAAAATCTAAGAAATATTAATCACTTAAAATAACTAAAAATATTAAAAATTAAGCGTTTTGTAAAAGTTTTAAAAACTCTAAAATTTTAAATTTTTTAAAATTTAAAATAGCCGTGCTTACGAAACTGTTTTTTTACCAGAAACAATTTAATAACATAATCTGAAAAAAGTCAATAAATACTTTTAATATTATTGCCTTATCAGTTTACAGGTCAATGTTCCCAATTGGGATCATCGTATTGAATATACATTTAAAAATAAAATATCGCTCATATTGCTTTAAAAAAAATGATACTTATAATCGAAGGTAAGCTTGATTTTTTGATATATAAACAATGTTTCAGCTGAAAAATGGGCAAGTCTCAAAAATTCTTAAAAATGGTCTTTTTACATTTTAATTTGTGTGTAGCATAAAAATTCCTAAAAAATTAAAAACATTCAAAATTTCTAAAAATTGGCCCACATAGTTAAAAATGTCCCCGTTACTAATAATATATGAAATATAATTATAGAAACAAAAAAAAATATTTGCTACAATTCATTAAAGTTCCTTGTTCCGAATTGGAAACATTGGTTAGTCATGACTATTCTATGGAAGAAGGAATTTATATATTGTGGGTCTCCACTGAAAACAAAATGGAAAGAACGATTCTCTTATAATTCAGGGAAGAAAATCCGCTTTGGTTGTTAAAAGGTTAATTCTTTAATTTTGGCGAAAGAAATTCATTTTTTCCCTAATCTGGTTGGAGAGGATTTAAACATTTGTGTATCACCGGAATAATAATTCTGTAGTGGTTGTTTCTTTTAATTAATAATTTCATCTTCCTATCCAACTAATTAAAAGATACCCTCGTGCACAGAAGAAAAAGGCACCCATAGTACGACGAAATTTGAGTCATAAATATAATTCTGGGGTGGGTGGAGTTGATCAGTTTTACGAAATGTGGTATAAACGGTGGTGTATTTTATTTGTAAAATGTACTAAATATATTTGTTGTCTCTAGATGGCTATTGCATACTACAACTCACAGGAAATGTAATCAACTCACTCATCTGGAGTTTCTTCGAGAGGGAACAATTACCGTTTCACGAACTGAGACAAAAAAGATGATGACCAAAAGTTACAGCTGATTATTCAGTTCTGATCATCACTTTTAGCCATTTCTATGTCCAGTGTAAGGAGTTTAACTAGAAGTGGTCAATGTTCCGATTTGGGAACCTAACAAAATATATAAAATGTTTTTATTCATATTTTAATGATTGATATCATTAAACCAAAGCTTTAAAGGGGAAATGCGCAAAGAAGTAATTAACGTGGATCTGAATTCAGTCTGTAAACGGTTAAAAGATTTTATCATGAATAGAAATGGAATTACAGTTTTAAAATAAGGAACTTACTGTCTGTAGCAGCCATCCTGCCCGTCGAGTGGCGCTACGATCGTTTATTAAACGTAATATGAAAACTACCACTGTTAAAGATTGTACAACGAAGAATTACATTCTGTTCTTTTCACACCATTGCCGCTCGTAAACTTTTAAGCTTAAAAGCAGCAGTCACATAATACGGAAGATTCAGATTTTTATCAAAATTTGAGGCACATCAGATTTATATATAAGATATCACTATATAAGAATAGTGGTAAATAATTTAATGCATGGAAATAAGGATTTATTGTGTTTCCTTTACAATTAATCAAAATATCATTACTTTTATATAATTCAACTAAAAGGCTTGTTCATCAAGTTCAAGCAATTTAATTATCTTGTAAAAAGTCTTATCCAATTGAAACTCAATCACTATATGATTTTCAACAGACACAGGTTAAAATACTAATTAGAGCAAAGTTTCTTCAAACTATAAAACTTTTTAAATAGGAATCTGGAAATGTAGATCTGTATTAAAAACACAAATTAATACCAAAAAGATGAATTACTCAGAAAACGGATCTAAAATTAACGAAGGTAGGTTATTATAAGACGATACAGATTTATTCATAAAATATCTGCATCCAACATTATTCAAAGATATTTCTATTTGCACTTATGATACATTTAGATTGATATGCCACTGTGTGAGATGGTACAGTACTGAATTGCACATTTAGATGGCATGTGACTTTTATCAAATGACAGTGACTTCAAAGGACATGATTCTGATATGATTCACTAAAGTCAATGCTTAAAAATATTTATACAGCAATTCAGATAATTTTTTATAGAAATCAGTGGAAAAGGCTAATTCACATGACCGTATGAAATTTCACCTAACTCCCCAGACTTGGCTTTCCACTGCAATGGATTTTCAATATTCGGGCATTCACAAATTTCAGAAAATTGACAGCTTACTTCATTTGGTAGTCACATGCTTATTGAACTTTCAAGTTATGCATTGAATCATTATTTCCACGCCACTGTTATATAACAATATATCCCGATCAAGGATGGAAGCTTTTCTCCTTATTGATCTATATAAAAAAGTGCTGATTCAGCATTTTCATTCTGCAGGTAGCAGAAGAAATCAAAAGAAAGAGAAGAAGTTATTATGTTTTATCAAAATTCGTTGCTTGTAAAAGTTCGCAAAAAGTCCCAGTCCTTTAAGTGGTTGACTTTTTGCTGCTCTGCTCGTAGAATTTTCATTGAAAAATGGGAATTATGATTCTTAGTTAAAACGTTGTTGAATACTAATTATGCATTTTTATGAATATGCTGATATGCAGATCAAATTATATCTATTTTTTATTATTACAAAACAAACTTCATATTTTTTTAAAAACAAAAGGACTATTGCCGCTAATTTAGTATTTATTGATGTTCTTTAATGCGTACTTGGTTTCTTGAAAAATAAGAAGCTGATTCTGCTTTAGCTGTAAATAACATTGTATATTATCACAAAATATATTAATTTTCAGAACATCATTAGATTACACATTTTCGTAGCTTTTGTCGGGTACAAAACAAATCATACATTTATTTAGTACGCGTATGAAAATGAAATATTTTTAAAAAGAACTATATGACATGAAATAATTCAGATTAAAATAATTCGTATTCACAAAGTATTAATTATGTTATTATTTTATATTATCACAATTTTATAAGTTCAAAAATGCGTATATACATATATGCAGGTGGATTTAGAAAATATGGGAAAAACTTTAAGAGGCGGTGGCACACACACACACACACACACACACACAAAACAATTTTCATCAAAGAATGCATGATCTAAAAAGAAACGCTAGAAGAAGTATTGGGAGAAAAAGAACACCGTGCATGCAAATTTAACTTGGGGAAGATGAAGAAACCGCAAGCAAATCTTCGCCACAGTGAATAAAAGGCGCCGATGCCAGCCTGTGAAGTTATTCCAGTGTACAACCGTTCTAATAGTTGTAATGTAAGGGATTAATGGCACATTTAATTATCACTGAAAAGAAGACTTGGTATTTCATTTACGGTGCTGCAAACAGAAGTACCACAGAGGCAGCACGAATATACCGTGAGTGTTTTCCTCACAGGCGGTTGCCCAATCTGAAAACAATTGCGTTCTCCTATCGGTAGCTGTGCAGTACGGGATCCTTTCTTGCTTCCTGATCTGATACAATTTGTACAAGGACAGCCAAAAAATCAGATGTAGAAAAAGCGATTTTGGAGGCTGTGGCTGATCAGCCAACTACAAGAACACGAGCTATGTGCCATAATCCACGACATGGAGGGTGCTGAAATAGTATAGGGAATCGGCAAACACTCCGGCGTATGTATCGGCAGCATTACGAAACTGAATCTATCAGCGCCATCAGACATTGCGATGACCAGACCTCATAACGAAAGTACAGGCTCTGAAAGCGGATTATCTCCTGTCTGTGTAGACTCCGCACGATGGTACCTGTAACAAGCAGCAATTCAACCTGACTTCCCTTCGTAGGTGTTATTTACGGTTGTCGCTACGTCTACTCAAGAGGGAATGTTTAACAGTTATATCGTTCAAGTTAAAGAGCATGGAAATTTGCAAATGATTTTATTTGAATTTTAAATATTCATTGCACTTTAATAATGAAAACAGCTCTTTCCAAATGGTATTTAGTATATATTTTTTAATGTACAGAAATTTAAATCAATTAATAATTAAGGAAGACACAAAATAAAATTGGTTGCTCATTACTTACAGTGACAACAAATGGTACGTTATTCACTATCTCCAGAACGAAATTGGAGGATAAAAATTGTTGCCAAACATTTCCCTGAAATGAAATGAAATAGTGAATTAGTTGAACAGTATTCGTTTCTTTTCAGTATTGAAGATGAAATAATACTAGGACATTCGAGAAGTAAAGATACAATGCCTCTTATCCATTCAAAACATTTTAAATTGATCAAACGTCATTACAAATTAATTACTTGTACATGCTTTATTTTTCGATGTAGTTAAAATCATTGTCCAAGCATTTGTTAAGTCTCGGTTCAAGCTTTCGTATCCCATAGTTATAGAAGTTTACCGTCTGTTGTCGAAACCATATTTGAACTTCATTTTTGATATCGTCATTGTCGTGGAAGTTTCGTCCTGCAAGATATTTCTTCATATAGAGGAATAAGCTGGATACAAGCTCCGGGTTATATGGTAATGGTCCAAAAACTTTTGATTAGTGCTTTAATTTAAATTGCTGTGTGAGGCCGAGCGATGTCTTAAAGACATCACTTTTCAGCAATCTCCTACAATTCTTTTGAATTACCCATAGAAGACGTGTCAAAGTTTGGCAAACGAAGCAATTTCTCTGTGAACTTTCGCTGGGCGATAAAGTTTTGCATTAAGAAACGGAAGCACTTTTATTTTTACGACGGAGGGCACTTAACATTTGGCGGGATTCTAAATCGCTGCAGTTATTGTAAAGACGTACTATTCGAATCAGATTTATCACAAGAATGGCAAGCGAGCTCGAGCAGAAAGCGAAAGATTCAATGTTAAAGTCAGCGTTGCCAACGCTTTCACCAAAAGTTTTTCCTCCCATCTCTACGTGTTGTATCTTTACTTTTCGAAACACTCCCGTAGTAATAATAAAAATAAAAACCTTCACAATTTCTCCATTTATAACACTGCAAAGATTAAAATCTCATCTGTTTTTGAGATGTTGATTTAGATACGAAATCATTGCTATGCAGAGTATTTCAAGTCTCTTGGTACAGACTTTAAGAGATGGTGAAAATTACATAAATAATCACAAATCAGCATAAAATGTATCGCTATAACTCAAGGGGTGAAGCGTTGGACATTACTGGTACACAAAAAATGGCCAATATTACATAGGAATATTGTGTAATGTTGCATTTGAGCATGCACATAATATTTGGTACGAATTATGTGTTTGGCGGGGGCGACAATAACACGTCACAATTCCCTGCACAATAGATTACATAACAATACACTAAATAACAGAACGAGTACTAAATAAACAGTTAAAAGTGCAAAACAGACACATTAGGAAAAAAAAGGCAATATCACCTTTTCAACGATAAAAGCTAGACTTACGGAATTAATATGAATTATTAAGACATTTTAAAATAATGTAAATTCAATGAATTTTGAATAAAGAATAAAGACAGCCCCCTTAAGCACAAGATATTTTGCTACATCTCCACGATTTTGCAACATTATTCTGAATGCTAACACCGTAAATATATTGTATGAATATTGAATGGCATCTTGTTCTAACAGGGAGAAGAAAGAAAATGAATTTCGAATGGAAGAATGAAATATTTTTCAAAATATTTTTCTTAAACATAGCAATTCGAAACAAACACACAACCAAAAGAACAATCCTTTGCTTATGTGATCAGACAATTTGTGATACTATCATAAACTCTCAGGGTCTGCAATCCTATAACACATTTGTCTAGAAATTTTAAAACTTTCCTTAATCTTTAGGAAAGACCCTCGAGTTTTATAAACATGTATAAACAAAGTTGCATTGTCATGCGAAGAGAGTTTTGTTAAGTGAACGTTCTTCATATAAATGGACTCGAATAGATAATGATTGTCGTCTCTTTCATCACCGCACAAACAAATCAAGATATAAGAGGGACACTGGTGTAGTGGAACTGGAACGCGGAAGAACATCGTTCTAGTGTTTTTTTATACTACTAGAATGAATAAAAAAATTGTGAGATACCTCCTTAAAATAGAGCGATCTTTTCCTAATCCTTACCCTTGAACATATGATTGATATTTCAAATTGGCAAAAGTAATAAGCCAATAGCAAGAGACGGCGGGAAAATATTAAAATCATTGAAGTTATAGACATTTAAACGTGTTTTATTTTTTGATTCTAAACACCTATGATATTTGCTATATTAGAAATTTCTATTCAAAATATAATTAATTTCTTTTCAGACGAAATTGGGATTAACACTTTAACTGCATAATTTTTTTGAATTACTATTTAAATGCAACGCTTTAAAACATGTTCAAATACCGTTAAACCAAGCGAATTGTTATTCACATGTAGGGCTTTATTTGTATAATATGATTCAACGCTTTAAAAGTGCTAAGTAAACCCATTAGCTTGCGACAATAGTAGGATGCAGCAGAAAACAGACTAACTTCCAACCCGTGGAAATCGCGGGATATGCAGTCGGAAGGTTAACATAAATTTTTAAAATATTCTTTACCATTTTCATTATATTCATTTTTTGAATTACTGAGATTAGTTTATTAGTTTTCAAATTTTATCTAGAGGTTGAATTACAAGAATTCGAATCACCTAAGATAAGCTGAGTAATTAATAAACTTTTCATATACATGCCCTTGGAAAGTGAAAAGTATTATAAACATTTCATTTTTACATTTTTTGGGGAGAAAATATAAAGTTAACATATAAATGTGCCAGATGATGTTAAAACACCATGAAGCACGTTTCTTACCTTGTATCCTAAATAAGCAATTAGTAAGGCCTCTAGTAGACTAATTACAGATAGTGACACCTGGAAAATATAACATGATGTCATTACATTAGGAAGAAGCTAAAACTGAAAAATATTAAATACTACTACGTTGAAAAATTTCTAGAAGTTTTAAAATATTTTCCAAATATAAATGATTCATGACATTTACAGCAGAGCAAGCGAAGGATATCATGTGACCGATTGTAAGAACGGGTTTCATCCATAGGGGCGAGCGCGTAGCTCGTGATTACAGCCATGACGTGGGTCTTCATCAAGATAAGGCGCCGCTTCACAGGTTCCTCCTAGTTACAAATTACCTATCTAAACATGACATTCCTTTACATCCACAGCCAGCTTATTCCTCTGATCTCGCAGCATAAGAATTTTTTCCTCAGGTGAAGATTTGTTTAAGGACAACGATTTTCAAGTTCCAAAGTAGTGCAGCCTCTAAGGTAGTACAGAACGGGAGCGAAAGGAGGTTTGTAATTCTCATTCACATCTTTGTATGAAGGAGGCAAAAATGCAAAGTTAGAAAGGAAACACCAAAGGAAGAGATTCCAGCTACACTCATTCATCTGTAGTAAAATAACTTCCGGAGCTTTATGAAAGCAATGTTCTTAATAATTAATGAAGGTTTGAGATTTAAAGTCGAGGGAGAAGCGTCTTCCCAACAACCATCTTGCATTCTTCCGCAATATAGCAGTGCGACTAAATTTCCTACAAAGTTTCAGTTTTGATGTCAAGAATCCTGATACAATTTCAGTTTTCGAGTTTGCGTTTTTAAACTATCATTTTTGCACACACTCTAATAGTAAGATTTTCAGAAATTCAACCAGAAGAGTGATTTGGGTGAAAATTTGGTACAGATATCTAATTCTGGTGATGAAACCATATGTTCATCGTCGATCTAGCTCGTTGCGATGTGGAATTATCGAGTTCAGAGAGGGACATTAATAGACAGAGATCGAATGTAAAATCTATTGCATTGTATGTTCAGCCGGTTTTGATAATTATCATAACTATAAGAGTTAGTCCTAATGAGAATGTAAATGTGTAAAGAAATCCAAGCTGTAATGCATTAGAATCAGCTAATGGATGCAGGTTGCAAAACTTCCAAGCTGTAATGAATTAGAAACAGCTAATGGATGCAGATTGCAAAAAATCCAAGCTGTAATGCATTAGAAACAGCTAATGGATGCAGATTGCAAGTGCATCCATTAGATGTAACGGAGGGTTAAAGCATTGAATGGAAAATTTGAAAGCTATAGTAATCAAGTTATTTTCCAGCACAACTGAAAATGAATGCTATTGCATTCTCGTCCGCGAAAGTGTTAACAATCACGATTAAACTCTCCACAGTTTTCGCTGAAAACGATATGCAGTCAAATAATTACAACAATTTTCAAAAGTGTTCCACATTTTTCATTGCCACCAATCACCTACATCGATACGAAGCTTTCGTGATTAATGGGCTCTGGCGATGAACAACACTGATTTATTCGGAACAGTGTACAAAAATAGCATTGAGGAAAACGATTAGTTTTTCAACACCACGCCGTCGAAGCCACCACACCCATGAATAATTAGGAGGTTGACAATAATGATTTTCGACACACAATCGGGTCCTGATTATTATTCATGAGCTCGGTACACAAGTTGGGAAACAAGGCGCCACAACAACGGTTTCTTTCTCCCTTTGAACTTTTGCATCGACTAGCAAATGGAGAGTGTTTCGTCTAAATTGCCTTACGTTCGATTCTTATTTAAAATGCAATAATCCAAAATAAGGTGAATTGCTTATAACTGCGTTTGCTTATTTAGCAATACAGAGTCTCATTTACTGTTGATTTCTAATAAAAATAATGTGTAGTGCAATAGTAATAGTGCAGTAGTCAAATATGACCGTGCCTGTATGCTATGCAAAGAAAAATACTTGATTTACATCCAGTATATACCTCTAAAAATAAAAGAAATTATTTTTACAACTGAGGGTTTGTCGGTGTTGTTTTTACTCTCGGGTATAAAAAGAGAAAGAATTGTAATCGTCCAAAGATTCCACCTCGAGATATCCATAAATTTCCAAGTTTTAGACCTCTACGAGTCCGAAAATTCCATTGTTTTAATGGGAAGCCTATCCTTAAATGCGCATGTGACGGATAAAATTTGGATTGCTGTTTCATCGTTAGGACTGTAGATCTGAATCTATATTTGAAAAAAAAATCCATCAAAGACAAGACTGTATGTTTATTCGTGCAATGTAAACACGATACTTCAAAAAGCAATTATGTAGATAAATGAAATGAGGAAGTGGTCTTCACATTAAAAGTCTAAGAACATCACATTCGAAAATACGAAATTAAATTAATTAATTTAAAATTAATTTAATTTTGGTAAGTGTTCTTGGCATTAAAATTGTGTGTGCATCACATAGGAAAATATGAAATTAAAGAGTAGGTGTTAGGATGAAGTTATATTTGCATATGTTACCGCCAATGTATAAAATGCAGGTATTCTATAGAATTTATAGAGGCATTTTATAGAAAGCAGGGCGCTTTTAGGCAAAGTATAAAATATGAAAATTATTACATACTTTCCCTAGGCATTTTATAGAAAGCAGGGCGCTTTTAGGCAAAGTATAAAATATGAAAATTATTACATACTTTCCCTAGGCATTTTATAGAAAGCAGGGCGCTTTTAGGCAAAGTATAAAATATGAAAATTATTACATACCTCTCCCTGTACATTTTATATAGAATTAGTTGGCGTTTTTAAAGCAAAGTATGAAATGTGAGAATTATTATTACCTCTAGGCATTTATAGAATGAAGGTTTTAGGGCAAAAGCATGAAAATGTGAGAATTACTACACACTTTCCTAGGCATTTTGCTATGAACGAAGGGAGCCTTTTAGGCAAAGCATGAAATGTGAGAATTCATTACATACCTTTCCGCATTTTACAATTTAGCGAGTGCTTTTAGGGCAAAGCATGAAATGCGGAGAATTGGTTGACATTAATGCGATTATCAGAACGAGGGCTAAAGTTTGTATGCTACGAAACGTGAGAATTATTAGACACTTCCCAGTACTTATAGAATTAGGTTGGAGCAGCACTTTTAGGCAAAGTAAAATATGCAGAAATTATTACATTCTTTCCCTAGGCATTTGTTATAGAAATGAAGGAGCGCTTTTAGGCAAAGCTATGAATATGAGAATTGATTACATACATTCTCCCTCTAGGCATTTATATAGAATGTATTTTAGGAGCACAAAGTATGAAATGAGAATTATTACATACTTTTTGGATTTTATAGAATGATAGCTGTTTTAGGCAAAGTATGAAATATGAAATTATTTCTCCCCTTAGGCATTTATATAGGAATGCAGAGGAGTGTTTTAGCGACATGAAATATGAGAATTATTCATCTTCCTAGTAAGCATTTTATAGAATGAAGGGCGTTTTTAGGCAAAGTATGAAATATGAGAATTATTACATACTTTCCCTAGGCATTGTATATAATACCTAAGCATTCTATAGAATGACAAATGCTATTTATAGGCAAAGTATTAAAAGAAGGTAATGATAAGACCATTATTTAGAAGACGTGCGTACTTTAAAAATACAGATGTATTTTGAAAAAATAATGAAAAAGTGTCATTAAAAAACTTCTTTTCAAAATATCTAAAGAAAAATGAAAGTCGTACAGAACAAAATTTATGCCTTTCTTATGACAAAACAAAATGAAATATTAACTACTTGTTGCATCAATAAAGGAAATAATTTTATTTTAAATTACATTTAATTTTTTTCTTAAAAAAACGAATTGATGATGTATTTCATACTTTGCCGGTTTTTCATTTGGCATTCAATAGAATGCTTAGGAATTGTGTGAAATGTTAATCTTTTCATACATCGCCTGCCAGTTTTCGGCATTCTATAAAATGCCTAGGCATTCTATAGAATGCCGGCTTTCATGCATTGCCTGCGGCACGTATATTTGATCATGTAATTAAAAACGAATAATAATTTTTAATAAATAAAATCTTGAATGTGTAAAATTGACTCACTCCATAAATATAATGTTAACGAACAATAACTCGCAAACGAATGAAGATGGAGAGATGATGTTTGTTCTGCGAGAATGCAGGAATGGAACCAGATTTTATTATTACGAAACTAGAATTTGTTATTAATTAAAAATATAAGCTATCAAACAGTTGTACAGTTTTCAGCGCGATGCGTTGCATAGAATAAGACATTCAGTAGAGTAACAACTTAAAAATGCCCATTGTATCTTCTTCAATCAGGAACTCATCTGTCAGATATTGAACCGCAATTCTTCATAGCAGGAAGCAACATTTCTGCTGCTCATGTTCTTTCATACTACCAGGTATGAAGCCTTATGCAATGTATATAACTAAGTAAATGCAATGTATATAACTAAGTAAATGCAATGTATATAACTAAGTAAATGCAATGTATATAACTAAGTAAATGCAATGCTGAAAGATTCGTTCTCACAAGAACTGGATATCAATAAGCAAAAACGTCAAATAAAGACAAACTTGATTCAGACAATTTGAGTTAAACAATAAAACAATTTCTCTTTTACCTGAACAACCCATAATGGTAACGGACGGTCAACCCACAGAATAGCTTTCCTGTAAAGAGAAAAATAATCAGTGAGAAAAATGCAAAGAATAAGATGTATAAACACACAATAAAATTACAATACATATGATTTCCAGGTAAATACATAAAGGGATTAGAAAATGTTCCTAAAGACTTTAAAAGTGTATTTCTTTATTTAGCGCACACGCTGAAGATGTGTTTTAACAGCCATTGAGGAGGAGTTTACGAAAGTCATACCTTGTATGTAAATTCTTAAAAATAAAAAATACATGCACAATAAAAAAGACTATCATCAAAAACAATTATATATACAATACATTGGACTGATATAGCTGCGTACACTGAGAAACAAAATGTTACACGAATGAGAAACCAATTTGTGGTGTAACAACTTAGGCAATCACATAAAACAATAAGACAGTAAAAAATAGAATGATAATTTATTAAAACTCATAGTATCTATATGTATAATATGCTAAGACTCTAAAGTGTGACGGAGAAAAGGGTCTAATTTCTCTTTTGCCGATGGCAACGATCGTTTACAGAACAAAACCGGTAGCATCCGCCATGTTAGGCATAATTTCATAGGAACAGCCTGTTACTATATTCGCTGTGGTGTAAAACAACTACTTCTTGCAAAAAGTGAGTTAAAGAAGATACCTTAAAAAAAGTATACCTGAGATACTTATGCAAGAATGAGTGACTAATGTCTTCTCACTTAATTACAAAATAAATGACAAAAAATTGTGCAATTCAATTCATGAACCAGGCACGTCTTTGCATGCAAAAGGGTTTTATACAGTTTCCTATGTGCAAGTTATTGCCGTCATAGTTGAAAATAATATTTAAAAAGTGCTCATGTCAGAAAATAATCAGCACGGCAATTATATGAGCGTCTTTAAAAATATATACAGTCAAACTTATATAATTCGAAGTATAAATTTCGAAAAACAGATGAGCCAGGCGAGATTTTTGTCTTTTATATTAATTGCTACTTTTGTTTAATTACAGATTCAGACAAAAACACTATAATTCAATTCACCAGTCAGACATACAATCGAATCCGAAGAGGTTAAAGTTCACAATCAACTCTGACCGTGAAAGTTCCGGAAAAAGTTCAAAGAAAATTTCGAGTTAATTTCAAACAAATATATGTTGTATTTTGTTTAATACAAATTCATCGAAAAGATTTATTGCGTAGATGCAACCTAGCTAAATATAGATAACTTGCATTACCAACCATTTCAATGGACCAAATTGTTTTATTATTTGAAAAATATATTCCGATAAACATTCTTTACTTGAAATCCATCTAAAAAGCAATATTTCTCAATAAGCCATCAAAGTCAGAACTTTGAAAACTATTTGTGTTAAGAAGCTCAAATTTCACCTGCAGAATAATGCGTTTCCGATTGCCGAGCGAAAGCAAAAGAAATCAGTAGAATTATTGTCTCACATTTCCGCATAATACTTGTTAGGTTCTTTAATTTTTGTTTTTTGTACCCAAAAAGAGCATTTGGCGTGACATGCAGTTGCAGATCGATACTAGACTAAGACTTTTTTTCCCCTTCGCTCCATGATGATCCTAATCGCGCGACTGAAATTGGCGCAATCTTAATCGACGGAGATTTAAACGATTCCACAGAGTAGCGTGGCGGGAAAATGGAAGCCGTCATGCGATGCAACAAAGAAAACTATTCGGAAACTTAATCTTTTTTATTTTAAAAAGATAATGTTTATATTCTGGATACTACCTGTAAACTACGAAATCCAACACGCATAACGCGACACAGCGCAGATAAATGGACCTAGAGATATGAAATTTGGCTCATAGATACTTCTGGAGCTGTAGGTACTCATTAAGAAAGAGTTTTGCAAAATATTAATTAGATTTTTAATTAAAAATTAATCGACATGTTGAGGATTTTCCTCAATTACTTAAGAGCATATTCTTCTTGAGTATCGTCAATTTATTCGAATGAATCAATTAGGAATTTTTATTTCGGTTTATGTGGAGTTTACGGTACCCACTTGCTTCGTTCATCTTAGGATCGCCAACTTTTGGCCGTCAAGAACGGCGATGAGAGAACATTTGCTTTGGATGCGTCTAGATGTTTCTAACGAGTGACAAGCGCGCATGCGCACAAATTGATCTCTTCATCGGTGTTTTGCTTATCAGGCTATATTGCGCCACGTTTCGATTGGACTGTTTTGTTCTACTCTTTGATGCAATTGGTCGATAAATTCGAATTTGAATAAAACTTCGTTTGGAATTCTTCGGATTGAATATCGGTTCAGTACCGTGTATGTTATTTTGTGTGTTTCGTTTCTCAATGAATAAGCGAAACTACGATTATTCCTCTAAGCTGAAACCGAAGCTGCTGATGCTTTTTAAAGTTAAACAAAGTTGCCCGGTACACGCTTAAAATGCCGCAGGCATTGCGAGCTCAATCTCTTGTTTTCAGGTGACGCATGCGGAAGAGAGTAATAAAAATCGCACTGCACATTTAAAACAGTATTTGGCTATGTCAAATGAAATAGCGCGAAGAACAATTGGCAAGAAACAGGTGCGTACCGTAAACTCCACATTTACCTTTATTTCAAAGAATTACTTCTCAATAGAATAAATTCATGATTACGCGATATATGTCAAAAGCGCATAGCCAATTTAGTTAAGGAGTCCATTGCTCACTATGCACCTAGAACCAGCGGGAGTGCTCCTGCTTCGACTTTCTTGTATACCTGCAACAATGTAGCACGTTTTGTGTTGAGCTTCGTGGTATAGTGAATCAAACTGACATTGATTACAAATTTCCATCTTTAAAAACATGAAAGTAAAACATACAGGGAGTCCCACGAAAGAGTCCCTCATTTTAAAATTAACCCTCTGATTCCTAAGGCCATTGAAATAAAGGGACCTCAAAATACGGGAACGTCCGAGCTCCTCCATCAAAGATAAGGGAAATTCACTTTCCCCCTCAAGAACCACAATGACAGATGGCATTCTCCGAATTGTAAGGAAACACCCTTCTTCCCCAAATACATGAGCGAGCCACTCTAATAAAGAAAGCACGCGCCGCGAGTTTGAAAGCAATCACATTTAACGAACGGGGGTGGAAATTTCAGAGTGACATTCGGACGGCTATCGTCTTTTGCTTGAAGGGACGTATGGACGGTTCCATATTGATAGAGTTTTAAATAACTCTACGACGGAGATCGTTCCCAGAATAAAACCAGAGATATGTTTATTTTTAAAGGCCTTAAACGTCTGATGCAAAAGTTTCAAAATTAGTTAAAAATGTTGCTAAAGATGGAGCCATCTGCTGTAGTTACAGGAATATTCTTTTAAAGAGTGCTCTGAAGAGTAATGAGTGCTCGGACTGTTTGTCTATTGACACGTGAAAGGGCCATTCCGGTTTGACCCGATCACACCCTATCTTTACTACGAGTATTAGAGGATCAACCAGGCACTTACTGGTTTATCCAAGATGGGACCCGATCACACCGTATCTTTACTACGAGTATTAGAGGATCAACCAGGCACTTACTGGTTTATCCAAGATGGGACCCGATCACACCCTATCTTGAGAAATATTTCAGGATTGTGACATTGCTTTGAGCCATTTAAAAGTTATTGGAACGTGCTTGAATTAGTCTCCATACTCATTCGATCACATTTGATTCGAATACGATACGATTACAAAGATTGCTTGTAAAGGGAAATTTACAGTGGGTTGCTAAAATAGTGTTGACATTTTAAAATTTGCATATATTTGCGAATATCTCCCGAAAAGCTGCATGGATTTTCTTAGAATTGCGAACGTGTAATTATTATTCCGAAGTTTTTTCTTTATAATTTGAAGAGTTTTAAACAAAATTGTATGAAACTTACATAATACGTGATAATATGTTAGGGAAGTTAGTTATAGATAGTTATATAGTTACATAGACAGTTATTGTATTTAAATTTGGAGTAAATACTTTGAATATACAAGGGAAAAAGTACTTTTAGAAAATGATTTTTTACTGCGCATGTACGAAATGTAACGTATTTTACTGTCATTACTTAAAGTTAGATATACAGAGCCACTTATATAAAAATTCTAGTTTAATACCATTAGTATTCAGAAAGATATTGACATTGCAACTTGGTGAAATTCGGTACACTCTAAGAGAAGCTTAATGATGAGGGATCTTGCACAAATTGATATTTTTTAAACTTGAATCTTCGAATAGTAATCGTGGAACTGTAATTTAAATTATGTATTTAACTTATAAATGAGTATTCAGGATGCATGAGTATTATATAACATACATGATACATACATATATATATATATATATATATATATACAGGGTGTTCAACAAAGGACTCCCTCATTTTAAAATTAAATAACTCGGCAACGGAGATCGATAGAAGAACGAAACCAGTGATATGCTTAGTCTGAAAGCCGTAAAAATCTGATACGAAAGTTTCAAAATTAGTTATAAACGTTGCCGACAGGTAGCGCTGCAGGTTGTAATAGCTATTCAGAATCCGATAAGAAATCTATAAACTGCCCTTGGCAAGCACGAAAAATGCCTATTTTGATCGATTGTGATCTGATTGCAACGATTACTTGCAAATAACAGTTTATAGCTCTCTTCTCGAAACCTGAACTTCGATTACAACTTACAGCGCCACCTGTCGGCAACATTTATAACTAATTTTGAAACTTTCGTATCAGATTTTTACGGCTTTCAGACTAAGCATATCACTGGTTTCGTTCTTCTATCGATCTCCGTTGCCGAGTTATTTAATTTTAAAATGAGGGAGTCCTTTGTTGGACACCCTGTATATATATATATATATACATGAGTATTCAGGATATTCAATTTTCATAAAATTCAATATTACTCTTCGAAGATTCGAGTTTAAAAATTATCAATTTGTGCAAGATACCTTCAAGATTTGTGTACGATTCGCACATGCGCAGTAAAATTGATTTAAACTCTGCAAGTTATGAGCAAAAAAAAAGCATGCGGAAAAATTTGGGATTTTTTAAAGAAATCTTTATATCTTCCCGAATATTTTTACTATGTTTACGAAAATATACGTAAATATTATGCACATCAAACATAACCATTATGAAAGTTTCAT
Source organism: Araneus ventricosus (assembly GCA_013235015.1). Classification (NCBI taxonomy): domain Eukaryota; kingdom Metazoa; phylum Arthropoda; class Arachnida; order Araneae; family Araneidae; genus Araneus; species Araneus ventricosus. Next base: position 344,534 of record BGPR01000348.1, read on the forward strand.
CTCGTCACCAGCTTTCCAAAAAGAGATCAATCGATTTTTTTTTTTGTCTTCATCACTTTCTGGTCGGTCCCCCAAATACTCTTGTGATCGAATCATCACTGTAAAATGTGAGTTCAAGAATAATCTTTGCATGTTCGAAATTCTAAGAAAATCCATACAGGTTTTCGGGAGATATTCGAAAAAATATGCAAAATTTAAAGTGTCCACATTATGTGTAATGGCAATCCACTGCAGAGACTTTTCCCTCCTACTGCGAACTGTGATTACGGCAAACAGCGCCATCTCTTGATAAAATGAGTAACTAATTTTAAAATTTTTGTGTCATATTTTTATGACTTTCGAAATAAACATTTCATTCTTCTATGGATGTCCATTGCCAAACTGTTTAATTTTAAAATAAGGGAGCCCTTTGCGAGACAACCTGTAAGTTAAATAAAAGTTTCTAAATTTAGCTGTTTTGTCAATATAATTGCTGACAAGGCAATTTAACATTCATATACATTCATTTCGTTTAATCCCTATACATTATCTTATTTTACCTTTATCCTAGTAGACAGATAAAGGCTTCACAGCACAGCACAGAGCCTTCCAAATTACTTCGGCAAATATATATACAACAGATTGAGAAATTGAATGCAGTTTATTGGCGAAGCACTGAAATTGAATAAATTGGATTCCTGCCCGCTCTTTGTGAATACCGAAACAGCTTCAAACATGGAATTAAACTTAAACTAGATTTGCAGTTGTGGTTACCACTATTCTGTCAACGACGTTTATTATATTATTTCAGTGCAAATTGTAAACTGGTTTAAGGTTGCGTAAGAAACTCAAAAAAAAAAGAAAGAAAAGAAACCTTAAGGCTGCAGGTTCCGTATCCCTGCTATATTCTCTATCGTACATACTGTGAAGAAGCATTCAACGTGAAATTACGTTTTATTTTGAAACTTATATTTACGCTTTTAATTTGAGTAGAAGGTACAGTTGCTCATATTTCATGAGCTAAAGTTTAGCATGGGTTATCTCCTGAAAATTGCTTTAGAATGTCGCATCGATATCTAAACAATAGATATTGCATAAGTTAGCTAGTTCCAAATTCGTTTTAAATGCGGTTTAAGAAATTTTTAAACTTTTTTTTCTCTCACGAAAATTCTAATACTTTGCGAATCAGCCAACTATTTTTGATATCACGACCAAAAGAGGACATTGCTCCAAACTGCACCAAGTACATCAGTGCCGTGAGCGGATCGTGGAGCGAAGTCATTCCTAAGATTTTGTTTCGTTTAGAGTTTTCGCATTAACTTTATCATACCTTCCGCTGAGTGACGCTGTGATCTTTTTGATCAAGCTCCTGAACTGTAGCGTACATACGATTCTCATCCCGCGGTGATAGGGTACAGCGCGCACGGATAAACAGATTCTAGTTTTTTCAGATATTTGATTCGATGGAATATCGAATCATCTTTTAACGCTGAATTAGATGACATAACAACAATTTCAACAAACATATGCATAATATATACAATACAACTTATTTTTAAAAGTGGTAAAATGGTTTTTTTTTACGAAAATCTCGTTTGGTAATTGAATGCTATCCGAATATGGGCCGTGGATAGCAGCATATTAGAGGGCCACAGTACACTACTCAAGAGTCTTCACTCGTTTTCTACTTTATGAACAATATATGTTTAATCCTCTTACAGTAAGCTTTATTAATTACTGACATATACGTGCCTATAATACATTTTTATATGTAAATCCTTATTATAAATTTATTTATATCTAACATGTATATTTAGTTAGTGGGACTTAAAATATTTTTTGAGCAACAGGTGGTCCGCTCAACCAAAAAGGTTGGGAACCGATGTTCTAGACACTACGTCAAAACTTCTTCGCTTGATGCTTGTTACCTATGAACTAATAACGTAGATCATTATTTATAAACTAATGTCTTAAAAGTTATGTCAAGTTACAGTAAATTGGATATGAACGAGCGATAGCTATGTTTATAATATAAATAAGTAGCGAAACAGGCTTTAACATTCCTATTTCGAAGAGGTAAGACACCAGGTAATAATATTAATCTCAAAATCATCATGTATTTAATACGAAAGCACATACTTGTACAAATTAACAATAAGAATATTTCTTGTAAAACGCGCAAGTTTTCTTCTCGCTTTTAAAACTGTGACGTCACGAGCAAGGTATAGTGGAACCTCGCTTAACTAGCATAATTTGTTCCAGAAGCTGATTCGTAATGTGAAACACTCGTTAAGCGAAACAATTTTCCCCATATAAATTAATGTAAAATGTGATAATGAGTTCCCTGCCGAAAAAATACACAAAAAGTTTGGGTATAAAGTTTGTTTAAATAAAATTATACATAGCATTGTAAAGGAGCGTGAATCATCTTTATATACTCTTCTATCACGTAATGAACCAATCTGGAATGCGGATTTGATTTGCAGAAAACTAAAAAAATCGAAATAGTTTATTATTTATAGTATATAATGTTTTGTTACTAGAAAGCTGTCTCGAGATATTTGTTCTTGCCGGAGCTTCAAAAATCACTTTCTCTTTCTCACAAATAACATTTTTATTAAATAGTGTCACCTTGCGATTTCTTTTCGTTTATCCATATCAGAAACAACTTTCAATGGCGTCAGGAAAACATAATCCTTCCTTAGACATTTTGTCACTCTCTTTAAGGCAAATATCTCCTCAATCATATCCTTGTTATTGAGGATAGTGCCAATGCTGACCAATTGTAGTGTGTACTTGATCAGCCTGCCGACACCTCGATGTCGGTTTTCAATGATTTTACATTTCATTCCTACGGTTATTTCTCTTCTCTTATGGCTGTCTTCTTGCGGCCTTTTCGTCGAATCACTTTTAAAGGGTTATTTTTTAAATTTTGCACAAAGAATCACAATTACTCTGCATGAACATAGGTGATTATGAACGACAATAAGATGCTAAAGGAATGAATGCTAACTCAATGACTGATGTATGATAATGGCGCACAATCCGGGACTTTCTCCTCTTCACTCGTTATGCGGAACGTTGCTCGAAAAGCAAGTCAATTTTTTTCAATTTATTTTGCTCTTTTTGAGAACTCCTCTTACGAGAGGTACTCGTAATGCGACGTTCCACTGTAATTGCCACTCAAACACCTGCGTTTGGAAAGTCGTCAAAGAAATTAGTGCTTATATGGACAGAGAAACTGCCAGAGAATGTCTAATGTTCAGTGAGGTTGCGGGGAAAATAGCTTTACCATGTATCGTGTAGAAGTCCAAAAAACATTCCGTGCAGACGTATAATGGACGGGTGAGTCATACTTTTTATTATCGACATGTACAACAAGAAAAACACCTGAGTAACAGGAATTTCTAGATGTTCTGTTGAAATACGACATCAAGTATGCAGCTTGGTTAATCTTTGGTGCCGAATTTTAAATAGAAAGCAGATTGAGAGAAGACCAATTATTTGAATTAATAAAAATTGTCCAAATGCACTTTGATGCAGCAAGAAAGCCTGATGAAGGTAAATGATATATATTTCTGTGTTTATAGACGACCTAGCTTAGGATATTAAGACAAAAAAATTCGGATTTTGTTCATTTTATTTTTAAACTCTAATGTGTATAATGTACATAATGTCTTTTCGCACTCAATTCATAATGCTATACAATTTTGCTACAGGTTTTATCCTGTATCTGTTACCGTTTTCGTTATAAAATCGCAATTCCAAATTGAGCTACTTGATGGCGATGTAAGTGCTCAACCGGTCAAGAGCGTAACCATTTCAGTATACTTAAATATCATATTTATGAATGCGGATAATGCCTTTCTGATGAGGCACATTTTGTGGACACCGTATACATTGCAAAAATTATAGTTGTACCCTTTGGTTTCGACTCACGATATTTAAAAAAAATTATCTGTCCGTTAGAAAACAATTTGGTGAAAGGATTGTTGATGTGAGTGGGCCTCACTGTTGGCAACCAATATCTGAGTCTCAGACCACCTTCGACATGCACTGTTGATCTTCAGTAAAATCGAGTTTTCAGCCTAATATATTCCGATATTGAGTCCGAGACCTCACCAAACAGACATCTACGACCAATAAATGTGAACAAAATTTATAAAAAAAATTAGAGACTAATAATGAAAAATAAAATCAGAAATGATACCATACGCTTATACAAGAACCAACGAGAGTGTTCATCCATAGACTTTCTTGTATACTTAACAATAAACGGTTGGTAGTACAGTGAATAACACCGAGAATGCTATTTTCAAACCTTCCTTGGACTGATTGTATCCAACATTTGACACCGATATACAATTACGCTGCAAAGACTACATACCGAATTTCATTTATCTCAATCACTCCATTTTTGAGAAGTTGCATTCATATAGAAGTACAGACAAACAGACGGTAAACACTTTCATGGATTTCGTCAATATTTTGATATAAATCAGCGAGTTTGATGATAAAATCATTTGACATATTTTCGATTCCTTCAAACTTGATCGAAATCTAAAATTTCGTTGCATTGATCACATTCAATGTGTTTAAACCACTCTACTTTTCAGTTATCGTGTTCACATACAGACATAAATATTCCAAAAATGGATTGTCGAACAAGGGTGGTCTGAAACGTGGAGAGTTGAGTTAGAATTTCAAGGTCGTATTCTTTGACGATTACTGTACTTTATCTTTTTATATACTTCGTGTATGAGAAAGTAATAAAATAACAGCCTTAAAAATAGATAAATGCGCGTGATAAAATTATTGTTATCTTAAGACAACAAATCGTTTGTTGAATTTGGATTGCGGTACGCAAATGATAATATGTCGGCTTCGTACTTGTAGTGTATCAAGTTCAAAACCCGATTCCGAAGATACACCGTTGGATGGAGCCTGGTATACATTATATATGCTATCGAGAGTCAATCTGCTGCTGCTTCTGATGATGATGTGACATAGAAGTTTGGAGAGGGGTAGTGTTAAACTTTAAACCAGCGTTAGAACGTTTGGCTTTGATTGCAAGATGTGTAAAATCCCCTGGGCCAAAGCCAAGAAGAGCTCAGACGGCCGTGGACAAGAAAAACTAGATTTTCAAAAATGTTTTATATTTATGCATGACAAATGGGGTCTAGTACGAGTAGAACTACGTTTATACCCTTATTTTCTCTGAAGCAAAAACTCACACGTGTTTATTATAATATTCTAAACTGCGGGAGGTGGCTAGAAGTCTCAATATCCGTAGCAATACCTGAGGTGAGAGAAAGAAAAATTCTGTCCTCTGTTCTCAAGTCGCTGCACACAGAGATGCCATTCTACCTATTAAATGCCCGGTCAAAAGTCAAGTGCCTGTGTCCTGTGGTTGTTTCTCATTGAGTCTTGTTTACCGTTTCTAGGTATTTGTAGTCATCAGTGGAGCCCGGCGGGTGTGTGGGGGAAGATTCGCATGGCAGTAATATGCCTCGGGGCTGATTCGGTTCTGCATGAGGAATAGAAGAATTGTTATTTCTGCCTTAAGGCATAAAATCATTTTCGTAAATGAATCGTATGTGTTTTAATGCTAATCAGGGAAACATTATGAAAGAAACATTTTATAAAGCGTTGCAAAGACACCTAAGGTACTTAAATGAGAAAATAAAACAACCTTTGTGTAAATACACTCTTTACTTTCTGGTATTCTCAGAATAACCAGCGTGAGTGGTCGACCCTAAACTTTTTCGTATACTCCCTAATACATGTAAAGAAAAAAATGAACTAAAAGGCAGTAAAACGAACAGGCGTCCTAACGCAGTGGAGGGAAAAATAAACAAGATGTCATTCCGCGAGTTTTGTGTTTTGACATGGAAGGCGGAAGTTGAGTTGAAAACAGAACGTATCGGTGTGGCCTTTTTTGAGTCGAATGGTGAAGACAGCGAAAATGCAATTTGAATGCTTTTTTAAACCGATTGACGCAAAAATTGGACACAAATCTACAATTAATGCTAGAAGGCCTCATACAAAATTTCATTTATCTAAGTAATTTAGTTAAGAAGTTATTGTATTCAAAAGTATACGATTATACAGACCGACAGACAGTCAACCTTTTGACGAATTTAGTCCAATACTGGGAATACATTCCTGATGATGAAACTGTGTACCAAATTGGATCTATCTAGCTATTCAAATCTTTGAGTTATAGTGTTCACATGAACGCGGACAGACAGACATACGGATTTTGTCCGAAATTTGATAGAAACCTACAAATTATTATCTATCAAGATCGCATACCAAATTTCATCCCCGTAGCTCTAATAGCTTTCGAGTTATTGTATTCACTGACAGACATAATTCCAAAATTGTGTTTTTCGGACTCAGGGAGGTCTAAAACTTGGAGATTCGTCAAAATCTCGAGTTCGAATTTTTTGGCGATTACAACTCTTTCTCTTTGTATACTTTGTATACGAGAAAGTAAAAAGGGAGAAGCATTGTAAGCGTAAGAAAATTCCAATCTTGCTGTTTTTATCATAATTTAAAAGAAATTTACTGAAATCTGCGCTTAAATTAGGTAAGGCGCTAACGAGACTTCAATAGACTTAAAGTTTATTCTTAGTTACAAAATTGCTTTTGTTAAGTCTCTGTATAATAGATAATAATAATAAAAAACTAATTTTTAAAGGGTTAAATTTGATAAGACTATATTTTTTAAGTTTAATTTCGCCAGATGAATAAAATATTGCTTTTTAATACTTAATTTAATTTTTTTCAAATTCAGTTTGCTTTCCAAAAATTTCTATCTCTGTAAACAATGGAATAGCTAAAGATTTTTTTCTTGAATTTTCAAGAATTAAAAAGACTTCATATCTGAAGTTCAATCAAGAATGAATAAAGAAAATGATCGAAATAAAACAAAATTGCATTTCTGATTTCTTAGGATTTTTTCCACAGAAATGTTTTTTAAAGTTATTTCATTATAAGCAGTTGATTGATGTTGTCATTCTAAATTGAATTTCTTTGGCATTAACTACTTTTCTATGAATCTCCTGACCTTGGCGCACATTTAATTTAACTTACTTCAAGCTGAAGGCATTCTTCATTTGAAAGGAAAAGTATTCTGAAAAGTCCGAAATAAAAAAGAGGTGAAAATGCACATAATTATAGTTGGTGCTTAATCTATTATCGCATGCAAGCAATTTTTCATACAGCATTTGATCAAACTGCGAAAGTATATTTAAAAAGAAATACCAAGCATATTCCGACTTGATAAAAAAATAACTCGTTTTGAGTTTATTTATTTTCTTGGTTTTTTTTAAAATTAATAAATGTTTTTTTTCGATTATAGTTACCAGTTTAAAAAATTCTATTACCACTATAAATACAAAAAAATCGCATGTTTCAATTTAGATCTAATCACTAAGTGGTTAGAAGACCCCATCACAAAACTGGGTAGCAATCTCTTTATAGGCATTTTAGATTATCCAAATCCACTCATTCGTTCTCAAGTTCCTTTCGGTAACAACAATTCTAAATCGTCGCTTAACAAGAAACACCACCTATCTCAATCTTTTGGAGTTTCAAAGAGGAAGAAAATACTCAATTTTTCGTAACCAATAACGGATATATCTGAATATATTTAACTTCTTATATGAACATAGAACCGAAATTTCCTACCAGATGTGAAAAAAAATTCAACAATATTGGTTATTAATTGTGAAAAATTGAGTACTTCCTTCCTCTTTGAAATTTCAAAAACTTGAAATAGGTGGTGTTGCATGTTCAGAGACGAAATACAGTTTCCCCTACAAAACTACAAAATGGTCCCTCCCGCTAAAATCCCCATAGTAAATCTGTTTGACAATGTCATTTGGACTCCCTCTTGTGGTTCTTCAAATTTTCGCAAAATCCATGTCGATCACAATAATTGTATTCCATAAGGTTATTTCTCTTTTGCTATTTATCTCATATCCAATCTTGGTGTTTCGTATATGTTTCCTATACTTAGGTTTAAGCAGCAATTGGGACTGAGCAGAAGTGCCTATGTACAGTCGCGGGAAAAAAAAAGTATCCACCCAGTATTATTCCGCCGTTAATAATTGCTTCTTAGAACTAAAGATACCGTTTCACAAGAAATAACGCATACTAAAAGATTTTAAGGTTGAAATTCTCTTAAGGAGTCATCTACATATTTAAAATGGCATTAATTTCAAAATTCTCAATGGCAACAATTTTTTTTATCCATAAATAAATTTATCATGTCAAAATACCCCAGGTTATTAATTTTGGTTAATATATCATTAATAGGTTGGAAGATATTTGACATTTTGTGTTCTCGACATAAAAGGGGTCGTCTCCACATTTACTTACTAAAGTTCTCTGTTTTGCCTTTAAATGCCGGTAGTAGCATTCTAAATTATTTCGCACTTTAAATGTTATTTTTAAAGTAATGATCTACATTTTACAATTGTTAAAATTTGATTTGTAAAAAAAATAGATCGATTAATATTACACCACTTTAATTTATAAAGTTTTAATAATATATAAATATATTTAAAAAATTTATAATTTTAAGTTTGAAAAATAAAGTGGTGTAATGGATAGGTTTAATAATGAAAACGCTTTCGAAATATAAGACACCCCTTAATTGCATCGTTTTACAGCGAAAATTGAAAATTTAATGCAACTCGTATGAATAAACTGAAATTTTGCATGGGATTATGAAATAGCCATCTGCATCGATTACTGTTAAAATTTATTAGTGATGCTATTAAAAAATATTTGAACATCAAATACCTTACATTTTTCATGGGCTCAAAATTATTTTTAAATCAAAAGTATAAGTGCAGAATGTCTAGAATATTTCAAACTATTACAACAAAAAAATTTTAGGTCAAAAACTATATTATTTCTCAAGATTTCAATAAAAATTCAAAATTTTACTTTAACATTAGAACTCAAAATTTTATTTGCTTATAATTCCGAAACCAAAAATGCTGGAATGATAAATTTTGGTATTCCATCATAAATTTTAATATAGATTCGAAATATATTAAGAAACTATGTGTTTCCTTTGGCAATTTTGAAGTTAGTGCAATTATAAATATATAGACAACCCTTTTTGAACTTTTTAGACATGGAATCTATTAGTAGACGTTATTTCCTGATAATTGTTACCTTCTGGTTTAAGATAAAATAGTTAGCGACAGAATAATGCTGGGAGAATCCTTTTTTTCCGCCACTGTGCACAAATCAATCTTGATGATATTGAGTGGCGATCGTAGAATTGAAATGTCTCTGAAAGTTAAAAACCACCAATCCGTATAAAAACTAATGTAAAAATGCATTTGCCTTAAATCAACATTTTCTAACCATTTGATTATAAATCCAAATGAAATTGATCACATTTGTTAAAAGAAACTTCCATAAATGGCAGATTTTGTAATGTTTTCCTTGACTATTTTTTCACCGCCTCTACTTTTCCCCCACCTCCACTCTTTTTAATAAATTGTAAAATAAAACGTCGAATATACAGGGTGTCCAACAAAGGACTCCCTGATTTTAAAATTAAATAACTCGGAAACGGAGATAGATAGAAGAATGAAACCAATAATATGTGTATTTTGAAAGCCATAAAAATCTGATACAGATGTTTTAGAATTAGTTACAAATGTTGCCAGCAGGTGGCGCTGTACTCTGTAGTCATAGCACGGAGTCAGAAAAAAAGCTATAAACAGTCTTTTGCAAGCAATCGTTGTAATCATAACACAATCGATTCAAAATGGACACAGAGAGGGTGCATATCAAGAATGAAATGTTCAGCCACCCTCTGTAGTGTGTCAACGGAAACGGTGGCAGCGAATGGTAATTAAATTTGAAACTTTCCAGAATAGAGTAATTGCGTTGAACTTTTCCACATTTACTGGAACAGATATTGATTGGCCTCCATAAAACCCGATCTCACTCCATGTGATTACTTCTTGTAGGGCACAGGGTGACATACTGTTTTCCAGACAATCCTGCAACACTGCACGAGCTTGAAAAGTTGATCTGTGGTGCATGTGCTGCATTTCATATGGAACACTGCAGAGGGTGGCTGAAAATTTCATTCTTGGTATGCGCCATATCTGTGTTGCGAAAGGTGCAGATTTTGAATTGATTGTGATGGCATTGCAACGATTGCTTGCAAAGAACTGTTTATAGCCTTTTTCCTGACTTCGTGCTACGACTACAGCTTACAGCGCCATCTGCTGGCAACATTTGTAATATTTCTGAAACTTCGGTATTAGATTTTTATGGCTTTCAAAATAAACATACCATTGGTTCCATTCTTCTATCGATCTCCGCTATCGAGATATTTAGTTTTAAAATCAGGGAGACCTTTGTTGGACACCCTGTACCAATTATAAATAAACCTTAACTTTATTATCTCAACTTTCCTATAAGTATGCAAATGGTAGGCTCTCGCTGCATTGAAATTATTACAATTCTGAACTTGTTCTGTAAAGACAGCACCGGCTCTCTACGTACCAAAAATGATATCAAGCATGAACATGATAGATAAAAAGAGAGATATATTTCAAAAACATTCGACCGAACAAAATTATTCAGTTTATTTGTACGTTTGGATTATTTTGTATTTGAATGATTGTTTGCAAGATTATTTCGAATTCAATGGAGACTTCCTGTTTGCATTTAAATAAATACCAAGAAAACTCCGATATTATCTAAATGTAAATGTTAAGATGCGTTTCGTGTGCAAGTTATAGTACACATATATTTTATGCACCACACTGTAGGAGGATGCTTCTGCACCTCACAAGTAAACTACCTTAAGTCTTGTTTTTTATGATTTCCATTATCCAGATCGCATCAGACACATTATATAAAGCTTTGAAAATTATGATAACTCTACTATTCTAGAAGATTCTCGGTCATTCTCAGATGTTGGAGAAGATTTTAGAAAATTCTCGAAGGTTTTTAGTATTCTAGGATATTTTAGAACACCATTGCATTTTAGAAATTTGTAGAGCTTCCAAAAAATTTCTACTACGTTTTGAAGCATTCTAAAAAATTCTGCAGCATAACAGAAAATTTTTTAACTGGAACTTCAGAACCAAGTCGGTATTTGCGAAGTGTTTCGAATTTATTGCAGGATAATACAGAGTGTGCATTTGAAAAATTAAATTCTACTGGAAGGAATGCTAAGGAAATTTATGTTTGTTATGGAAAGTCAGTGGCAATTTTTGTTATAAAGTAATGAATGTGCGTATGAAGAATGTATGACCTCGAGCAAAGCTGAGTGCATATGCTAGAAATTAATAAATGGGTTTATGTTAAAGGGTGTCATGTTAAGGGGTTAAAAGGTGAAGATAGAATGCAATCAAATTCAATGGACAAAGAAGAAAGGAGAGTGTTGGTAGAAGTAAAATTAATAAATTTAGATTAATGCAGAGTACTGCCACCGAATTAATAATAAAAATTTACAATAGTGAACTAAATAGTCTATTGTTTAATCCTCTTCAGTTGTTCGAGTTTCACCAAAATATCTACACTATCGTTTAAACTCTGGCTATATTTTTCTGGTGACAATAGATTCCTGAGCACAATAAAGCAAAGCTCTTGAAAGCTATTTATAGAAAAGACAATACCCAACCTTAGCATATATACAGAAAATGCAACATATTTTCCCTTTAGATCTCCTAGGAACAACGAATTTTTCGAGAACGTGAAGCAAAGCGTTATGGTGAAGAGGCAGCCATGTACACATTTGACATTTTTTTGCAATATTCTCTAGACTTAGTAGAGAACACTGAAGGCATATCATTTCCTGTTATTTTTCAGATGCTGTATAATGAATATCCAGATGCTAATTTTTTTCCAAAACACATTGTCTCTATAAAAACAATGATCGCTCCCTATTTTATACACTTATTTTTAAACGTTTCTTGGATAACCTTTGATTACTTTCGCATCTTTACTGTTAAACTAGCAAAACTAAATAACATAGGCATGCTTTGATTCTTGTTATAAGTGACTATTTATATCGAAAATCAAATAGTTTTATTTGTATTACACCTGCCATAGCATATTGATATCGTCTCTAGCAATTTGATTTATAAAATTTAGTGAAGTTCTTTGTAAACTTAAAGTGTTCTTAGCACCCCCAACCTATTTAAACACTCTGACAAAAAATATTGTCCATTATAAGAGCTACTGTTCATGTTAAATACCGAGGTACTGAAATTTTATTCCGGATAAGTAGTGAACATTATTGTTTAACTAATTTAAGTGCTAATTAAATCTCACAGTGCAGAAAGTCAGATGAAATACGATTACGGAAAGTATATAATTAACATTGAATCTACATGAAAAAAAATTAAGCACTTTTATTTAGCACCTTCAAGCAACTAAACGTGTTGATTTTACATGATTTTTTTCTCTATTACAATCAAAATTAAAGAAAAAAAGTTGAACAAAACTGTACAAAATGAAAAAAAGAAAACAAGACTTTTTTCCAATGGTATCAAGAAAATAAATAACTACACCGTAACCAAATATTTTTAAAACATGTATAACTGATACAAATATTTGAACAATAATTTTACAGACTATATTTTTCGTTCATGGCATGCTTTTTCCTCATGCATTGAAAAGTTTTGCGAATAATAAATAAGATTGCAAATGAGTTAAATTAATTTAGTATGCATTACTTTTTATTTAGCGTTTTTTCTTTTTTTCGTATTTTGATTCAAAAGTCTAAAATTACAAATGAAAAAATTATGTGTGTGTTCCATGTTTATTTGCAGGGACACAATATTATTCATTTTTAATTTTCTTTAATGCCCTTCGATGATTAAAAAAATATTTTTACTTATAATATCTAACACTCCCTTTTATTTCTTTAATCTCTTATTTAGACAAGAGAAGATGATACTAGATGTTTATGAAGCTATTAGTTTAATGTCTTTAAAACAAGAGATATATTTTTAAAATGAGCCTCCCATACAGAAAGTGAATGTCAATATTTAAAGTAAAACAAATTATGCACATGTATGTAGAGGTTGATGTTTGCATTAATAATAGCTATCATACCATCTGATGTGTTTTTTTGCTGAAAAAAAAGTTAAATCCTCATTTAAACAAACTTAAATAAAAGTAAGCACCTTTGTTAAATATTATTAAGTGTTGCTAACGTTGAAAAAGATAACTCTGGAGAATACTTTTTATTATATTTTAGCATCATCAATCTAAGAGAGAGCGAAAAAAGATTTTAATACATTTTTTATATTCCATAATAATTGTTGCGAATTCTTCATAGATATTTAGTAAAAATTTATTAGCTTGTTATTTCTGATCTTTAAGGTTTTCTTGAAAGTAATTGAACACCATTACATTTAAACTGAAGATCTAATCTAGAAAACAAAATGAACTGATGCACGAAAATATGTATACTCTGACTAATTTCTTCTGTTTTGTGTAAGATAATCAGGTGTAATTGCGATTTTTTTTAAAAAGTTTAGAAAACAACATAGGAGGAAAAAATCTGAAATGATTCAGATTTTTCCAAATGATTCAGAATATTATTGTCATATATATACATATATTTACACGCACATATATTTAAAAGTAATTGGATACGGGATGCAAAATGCATAATATTTTATTAATTTTGCCGTATCATTTTACAAAGTTTCTCACATTTTTGGTCTTTAAAAATTAGAATAAAAGGCTCTTAAGAAAAGCTTGCATTGTTTCGGGAGGGGCTCAAGTTCTACGAATAACCAATATTATTTATTTAATTTATATTATTTATGTTTTTCTATCACTTATGTTCAGAATGATACCCACTTGCAACTATTACGAAACTGATTCGCTGTATGCCGCACTCTCTCTGGCCAAGGCTTTATTTCAATATGACAAGCAAAGAATTTTAACGTTAGCAATGGTTTTTCATTCAGTCCTTTATTATTAAATTATAATAAGAGCTAAGAATAATTTCAGGGGTTCACAGTGATATAATTTGTGTCTTCTTATATAATACACTGCGGTGCCCTTTTGAAGAAGGCGAGACGCCAATGCGAACACTTTGAGAATCTCCTATCTAGAATATTGAAATTTTAAGCAATTGAAATCTTTTGAAGTATATGATTAAGACCTTAGTGTAAGACTTATTGTATTAGTCAGATATTATTATGTGTAATTAATCGACCTTCGTAGTAATATTCATTTCAGAACACAAACTGCTGTGTTAGTTTCAAATTAAATTTCGCCTAATGAGAAAATACAAGATGCTTTTTCATGAATAGTGGATTCGATTAATTACAGTAGTATAACTAATGATTTAAATCAGTAGTCGGTGGGATTGCGCACAAGTCGAATTTCTCGGATTTGCACACAATAGTGCTCGTTTCTTTGTTTGTGTGTGTGTGTTTAGAGGCGTAGTGCAGTGAAAAGGAGCGGAAATCTATTTGAAAGTTATTTATCGTTTTGGTGTCAAGATCACATACTATGCATCTTTTTCCTAGCTGGTTGAACCTTCTATTTCTGGTATTCACATACCCACGAATAGGCAAGATAATAACGACAGATAATCAATCCTTTTACAGATTTGATATACATCTGCAATTCAGCTCATGAAACCAATTTCCGACTATATTGTTCAGGGTGTTTTTAGTTAATACGTTCGAATTCATATGAATGTACTCATAGCCAAGCGTCCTATTCAGGAATTTCTTCCAAAATTAGAAAGAAATCAATTTTTTTGTAAAGGAACAGACCGGACTCGGGACGTTCGAATCTTGTATTTCCATCCAAAACTCAAGGTCGCATTTTCTGACGATTGCAATATTTCTCATACTGCACTTGGTAAACGAGTAAGTACAGATAAATCAAGGATATTTTCCGTGATTATAAACGGCGTTTCGATATCTATGTTTGCATAAATCATGCATTTTGTCAGAAATTCGTCAGTCATAAGATCCCAAACGCATTGGTTTACTAAACTTTAGAACGAAGATTCCAGACAAGAATATCTGGAATGATATTTCGGAAAATATTAATATTTAGTATAATATATTAATATAAAAAAAGTTTCGAAATATAGCTCATATAATCATGGACGATAATCAAAAACAGAAATGGAGCTTTATTGAACGCACCAGGAAATGCAATCTTTATATGTAAGCAAACCCCACCTGTCTTTAACAGATCGTCTTACTTCCTGATAGATATATTGGTTTATGTGTCAGATACGTTATATATCCGGAAATCCCTCCAAATGTTTTCCCAGAAATTCAATCCAGTCTGGAAAGAATATTGGCATCGCGCCAGTAAAAAAACAGCGAAAGAGAAACTATCTCCTGTGGATATCTTCATTAACCAACCGAAACAGCAAAGACCGGAGATATCTTTTAATAAACAACAGACTAGATAAAAAACTTCTTGTTGTTATGAGACCGGGAGTTTTGTTTATCCATTAGTATCATCGCTGATGCCATTCCTTGTTTTTTCCTGCTTTTGTAAAAGCACCTGCGTGCTGTTGAGTAGAGTGGCCAAGTGCCGACAGAACTGCCGAAAAGTTGTGTTTTTCTTATAGCAGACTTCCTGGCATGTTTCCGCCATATGATGGCGGGGAAATATGTTTTGAAGTTTTCCGGGATAATAGAGAACAGATGTTGGAAAAGTCCGTCATTTTTTTCAAGTTTCGTGTAGGAAAAGCTACATTGAAAGTGGCATAAACTAGGCGATTGGTTTTTAGTCACTCACTTAAAATAGCGGACATGATTTAAATTTATAATTCTGCATTTATGTTGAGAATTATGTACTGGTATAGAAATTAGTTGTACAGCTTTTTAATATTATTTTTATTAATATTTTATTGTTTATATGTTGGCAGTTATCTGTCATTTCGTAAATTGTATTCTGCGACATATATGACGCAAAAAAATTATTCTAAACTTTCTATAAGGCAGACCGTTAAATATATGGATGCCAAATATGGTAGGTGCTTACTTCTGGGAAAGAAGGAGCTCACCTAGAAAGGATTTATAGAAAAATAATTAGATTTTTAATCAAAAATTAATCGCAGTTTTAACGTTTTCCCTCAATGACCTCGGAACCTATTGTTACACCAAAACCACATTACAACATTTAACAACTAAAAAACTATCTTTCCTATTTATATCGACATTATTTCCATACCATTTTGTCTTTGATTTTAATAAATTTTTCGAAATTTCTATTAAAAGCAGTTTTGTAACAGTACTTTTCTTTTGTATAACCCTTGCTACAATGTAGCAAGATTGTGAATATTCAATGTACAATAATTAATTTTGTGTGATTACAATCAATACATTAGCTGAAATAAATAAAAGATTTTTTAACTTAGGATTACGTTCCTCCTATTGGGGGTCTCAGGAAGGAATTCGAATCACACGCAAAAACGCCACAAAAAATGTTGCATGGGAGTTCCTCTATATCTCGGTAACTACATATGTTAAAAACTTAACTAATGTCTTATTTTAGAGATAAAGGGTAACAACAGAAGTTACAAAAAATATTGAAAATCGGAATTCTATTTCAGCGGCTACTGAGTCACAAAGCTGGGCAACGAGTGAAATACGCAGGAGTGATCGCAGAGGAGTCACTCCACAACACATTTTCTATATGATTATGAAAATATTGCGCATGGGAATTGTCGATGGTATAAGGAGCTCGTTCCGGTATGTCCGCAACATGGAAAATGTTGCTCGGAAAGAAATAGAGGATCCAGCATTCATCAACGAGTGTGTGGAGAAGAACTTTGCTTTCTTGACATCATTGCCTAATTCAGTGCCGCCAATTTTCCATACATTAGTATTTCTGAGAAATAAAAGAGAATTGGCAGTAAGTTCGAGAAACAAAAGAGCCACGCGAGTAAAGTAGTCATACGCCTTTAACATTAGCGGCTGTTTGAGAAAGAAAGCCTCCCGTCTTTTCTCTGTTTGTTACTAACTGATGCTTTGACATATTTCAAAACACTGAATTCTTTCCTTCCACAATAATTTCTTATGCTGGCAGTCATTCTGGCCTGATACAAAAATCGATACGCCCGGAATACGAAAGCTGATACAATGAATGCAGACTAAGACAAATCAAACAAATCAAACGTAAAACATTATCTTGCTGCGATTTTCGGTTGCCTCGTTTTTTTAATAGTATTTGTATTTTTGTTCGAATTTGAAAACAGGAAAGATGTGGCTAAACACAAATTTGAATAAAAAATATATATAATTCAGTGCGAGTGTTCTTCTTTCTACTTTATTGTTTAGTTATACAGTATGTTTTGCTTTTAGTTTCGTCGTGCAGTGTAAAAAATCGAGTATGCATTTTGAATCTTCTTCCTTTGACCGACTGAGTCTAAAATTTGCTGCAGATCCACAGTTTTGGTTTCAAGGCTTCATAATAAATTCCATTAACTTTCTCTACATCAGTGCGCTTCTGAATAATTGTATTCATATACACGCGCTTAGAGATACAAACGGTTTCCTTGCCGGATTTCATAGGAATCTACAACTTCATTGTAATTACCACATTTTTAAGAACATCATTATACACAAGAGTACAAGAAAGTAGAGGGGGAACCACTCAAATATTTTTAATTCTGAAAAATTAAAGATTTCTTCCGTGCATGAAACAGAATGAAGCAACAAATTGAAAATACTACTGTTTTTAACGCTACCACCGAGAATTCCCTTTTCTCACTTAATTTATATATTTTTGTCCACACAAATAAAATTAACACAATGAAATCAATTGCATTCATTGGTCTAATAAATATCATAAATTTGTATTAATTCTAAATTAATTGCTTCCCTAACTAGGTAGTTAGGGTTCGTAATACAACAGTCACTTATTCATGAAAATATTTATTGAATTACCTTCAGCTATAACCCATATTAAATATACCTAATGTGATTTGTTCTATAAATTTCTTGATTTTCTAATAATAATATTGTCTATTAAACAAAATATTACGCAAATTACTTGCAGAGTAGAAATTAACAAGCACAAACCCATGTTGTAAAATTCAACATTCGCTTTTGCCAAATTAGGTATCTCCAGAGAACATTTAATTCCATTTTAGCGTCTAAATAAGCTATTCATTATCCCAAACGAAGGAATAAATAAAGCATTTTCTCATCAATTAATGTTTCATAACCTTTTGACTGTGGAACAATACGCATGGGATACGAAAACTCTGTTGTTTAAAAGGCCAAACGATAATTGAGGTGAAGTTAAAAGCGTTGTCTCGCTTTTTGCTGGCAATTATCATTAATTCAAACGGATGCAAGTAGCCAAATTGCAGCTATTTTTCAAAATAAAAATAATACTAATTAGCTATGAGAGTTTTACACACTTGAATAAAGAGCACAGTGTGCTACTGACAATATTCTTGTTTGAGAGAGATGACTGCATTTTGCACAGCCATTATTTGTGTTAGAAGTAAAACGTACTCTATCTGAATGCTTATTGGTACTCGATTAAAAATTTAAATAATGGCAAATGCAGTAAATTATGGTTTACATGTCTTTCAAGGGACTGAGGAAAAGCGTTCTATAAATGAGACGTATGATCGAAATTTTAATAAACAGGTTTGAGTATTATAAATTCAGTGCTACTAATGCAAATTCATTTATAAGTAATATCTTTTTAATAAGGAATAAAATTTCTTTTATGCGCAAATTTTTTAAAGATAGTACTAGTATATTACAACATAGTATGGAAGCAATAATTACACATTTTATAATTAAACATTTATTTATTATAAAACATTATTAAACAACATTTTTTTATAAAACATTTATACGTAATTTTTTAAAGATAGTACTAGTATATTACTACATAGTATGCAAGCAATAATTAGGCATTTTATAATTTAACATTTATTAAAAAATTGAGAGCAATCATAATTTTGCCATATATCTTGAGTACTAATTATGCGTATTATATTTTTTGCGATTTCTGTGCATGTAAGTAAACGTTAAATTAAAAAAAAAATACTTTGAAACTCTTTGATTCAAAAAAATGTTAAAACAATTTGAACGGAAAAATAAAGACTGATCCTAAAAATTTGAGAATTTTAGAAAATGGAAAAAAAGACGTACAACCAAACTTTGCCTCCTTTGTATCGTATAATTGAAGTAATTTATCATTACAATGGTTACGAATGAATCGGGACTGTGATGAAACGACGTTTAATCGGTTTTCTACTGCATTTATTTTGAAAATAGATATGAAGTAAATATTCAAACGAAATATTGGAATTAATCAGTAAGCTGAATCATGAAATTTGCTACTAAATTCAAATGGAATCACTGTAGTGTTTGAATTATTATTCGACAAATCTACGGTAGATGGTGAGATGAATTAAAATACTCCTGAGTTTTAAGCATATTTCAAACTATAATTTAGTATAGAATGTTATGCAATCTTTTAATTCTAAGTAGTTTAACTTTTAGGTTATGTAGAAAAAGCCCTGTTAAGGATACTTGACCCAACCAGAAAACTTCAAAAAACAAAAACTGGTTTAGTTTCACTTTAGGTAGGTAGTTTAAATATTTATAGCAGTTTCTATGTTCGTAACTGACCGAAATATTGTGTAGTTGGAATCAACTTTCTGATGCGGTGAAGTTTGTCGTCAATATGATAACTCAAATAATCAAGCTGAAAGGTTTTACTTGCAACCCTTCGCATAATGGCTAGTGTTTTTTTGTAGTTAAGTTTGGTATGAGAGTTATATTTAAAAAAAATATAAGTAATTACTTAAAAAATATAATTTATATTTAATATGATAATTTCAAATAATACAAATAATTGTTTTAGAAATTTTTTAATGGAACTGAAATTCATTTATTCCATTTTTCCTTACTTGCAAATAAAAGACTTTTATTAATGTATTATTTTAATAAAATTCTTTTGATCCAATTGTTTTTCATCGCTTGATTTTAATTAACGTTTCAATATTTCAGTTGAGTTCTTCTCTTTGTTATTGGTTTGAATCTTCTCGCTGCATATATATTTCTTCTTTTGCTTTTGTTTTCATAAAAAAATAAGGATTAAGCTTTATCAATTTCTTGCTTTGCACAACATTTTTTCGATTTTAAATATTTATTTTTGTGGTATTCTTCTCTATTTCAATTTTTAAAAACCGGTAACTCTACAATGCGCAAGTGACGATACTAGGTTCCGACATCCATTGTTTGAATTTTCATAATTTAAATAATTCAGTATTTCAATTTTTTAGTTTAATTTTTAAAGAATTTAATAATTCCATTTAATTTAATAACTAGACTAACTTAATTTAATGACTAGATTTGTATTAATAAGAATTGCGTTGCATAGTTGTCATATTATTTAATTTATAACATTAGTTTCATCAATGTTTTTGATAATTAATACTATTACTGCGTATCCCTCGATTTCCGCGAGTCGGAAGCAAGTCTATTTTCTACTGCATCCTGCGATTTTCACAGTCTAATGTGTTTGCATAGTAGGTACTTTTATAGCGTTGGATTATATTATACTAATAAAGCTTTGTTTAGGTCAACGGTATTTGAAAAAGTTTATAAACATTAATTCTAAACAGATATTTAAAAAAATTACGCAGTCAGAGGGTCAGGATGCTTTCAGTTAGGAGTTTTAACCTAATATCTTAATTTCGCGTACAAAAAAATTATCGGAAGAATGCAAGTATTCTTTGCAAACAGAATCAAATATTCCTTCTCCTACAATCAAGTATCCCGAACAGAGAGTCAATGTTAGAGATACTTGACCATAGGTGATTTCATGAGTCATATCTATCTCTAACATATCTATTAAATGAGATATCAATTTTGCATATGCGTATTTATCATTCTTGAAAATACATCCTTTTTATGATGCTAACAATCAAAGTATTCGAGTCATATAAGAAAAAATAAAACAAATGTCAAGTATCCACATTTTTCAAAAGACTTCTTTCTCAATTAAAAAATACTTTAATTATGGCATCGGGGCACTCTCCTTTACTTTCACTAATTTAAAACTCTCAAGTTTTTCATCAAAACTGTTTTCATTGGACCAAAACTCACCTTACGAGGAACTGTTTCTCATAGCTAACGTAAACAGGAAAGTTTTATTTAAATTTAATAAATATGATGTGATGGTGCAAGGTTCTCATTGAATCAGCGGAACACCGACAAATTGACTCTGTTGCCTCATGAAGATATTTAAAACAAAAGTTATATTTGGTAGAAAATATACTGGCGCCATATACTTTTCTTAGGATTGGCGAATGTTGACCCAATTTTATTCGAACAGTCATTTAGTTAATGAACTGACGTTACATCACGTTCGCTGTTATGACAAATGAATAATTTATGTCATTATTGCGGAAAACGCCCACACAATTCATATTCATCACCCAAAAGTAATATGTTGATGAAAACTGATTGATTAAAGAAAATACAACCCAGACAAACACGGTTTCGTTAAGGAAGAGCGTAAATTAACGTCAGTTTTCTAGATGAGATTTAGGTTTCAGAAGGCATGAGCACGCAAACAACTGTTTTCGACATAAATCCGGTCACTCACGGAATGGGATGGACAAGGTCCGTTATCAGGTCCAGTGTCACGAGATAATGCATTGCAAACGCGGGCTATTCATCAACCAATGAATGACCGTGATAATAACATTAAGAGCGGAGTTCTCACACAAAGAAAACGCGAGTAATCGATTGGACGATATCGATTACAAAATCGATAAGGAACATAAAGAAAATAATGTCTAATGGTTGTCCAAAACACATTCCTAATTGAAATGAATGACGTAATGATAGTCAGATTGTGGTTGATAATAAGTGTGTTTATTAAATGTTTGGCACGCAATGACTGAAATACTTTTTAAGGTTTCATAAGAGAAAGAACAGACCACGATAGTGTTTTTGCAATGAATCACAGTGACAGTTTGTACTTGGATGTTAGGACCTGCGTCTTCAACTTTTCATTTCCTTGTTTAATAAGTATAGAAAAATTAGTAGAGAACAGCCTCGATTACCTATGCGTCTATCAACCTAGGTTTGTGTTAACCGTCCCACAAAATCGGTCAGAGTTTTTTAAATTTTTTAACAAATTCAGGAAAGTGTTAACCCTCTGAACCTGGCTTGAGTGAGAATTCCAGTACCTCAAAAACTGGAGTAACTTTTCGTTCAGGAAAACATAATGGAATTCTCCTTTTCATTACAGAAATTCCAGGAGGACGACACACAAGGATGGGCGATCAATTGTTAACAAAGAAAGGAACTACATTTATACGGTAAAATTCACTCAGTCACCCCATACCGCCAGAGTTCGGCCTCTGTCGGACGGTTTGAGGCGGGTTAGAGCTTATAGAGTTAAGGAAAGAGTATCAAAGTTGGCATTGGAGCCGATTTTCACTATGCAAAGACATGCAAAATGTCATTATTTTGAGCTTTTATCGATTCTTTATAACTCAGAAAGTTCTAGAGAGGGAAAAAAAGTGTTCAATTCTTTACCCTTTATTTCCCGACGGTGATTAAAAGTACTTCTTTAATTACGCTTATACATTCGTAATTTGACCGTTTCTCCCTACAGTATTCACATGAACACGAGGAATGTAGTTCCGAAAACTACAGCTAGTGATAGATTGAGCAAAAATCAATTTTGTAGATTATTATTCAAATTATTTAAATTATTTAATTTAATTAAAATATTTCATCTTTCCTGGGGTTATTCTGCATTAAGACGTGCCTAATGATTCCAAAATAAAATCGAAAAGCTGTTTAAGTTAATTCGCAAAATAAAGGGTTAATTTCTTAAACAGTGATGTAAGCAAATCCCATGTATTTTCATGAAAAACCAGAGGGAGTGGCCTCCCCGAAATTTTCTAGCATAGGAATAACACGAGTGGCGGGAAAAAATACACCGCGCCAGGAAACGTGCGGTATACACTATGGTGGGGAAACGTTCTTTATTTTCTAAGGTGGGGAAACTCTCACTCCAGCGTTCCCAGCTTTTTTTGCTTAGAATGGAGAAAAAACCGAATAGGCAATTACAACCCCCTTTTTTTCACCGATTTAAACGAAGATTGGAGACGAATCTACAATTAGGGTTTTAAGACCACATACGAAATTTCATTTATCTAAGTCATTTCTTTTAGAAGATATTGTCTTCAGAAGTATGCGATTATACATACAGACAGACAGTCAACCCTTTGATAGATTTGGTTCAAACTTTTATAAGGACCTACATTCATGATTATAAAACTGCGTACCAAATTGTATCCACCTAGCTATTTGAGTTTGTGAGTTATCGCGTTCACATTAACACGGACATACAGACAGACAGTCTTCCCTCGGACGGATTTTGTCCAAAATTTGATAGAAACCTACAAATTATGTGTAAAGACCACATACCTAATTTGATCCCTGTATCTTTAATAGCGTTTGAGTTATCGTGTTCACAGACATACAGACAGACATAATTCCAAAATTGAGTTTTTCGGGCTCAGGGAGATCTAAAACGTGGAGATTCGTCAAAATCTCGAGTTCTAATTTTTTGATGATTACAATACTTTCTCTTTGTGCACTTCGTATACGAGAAAGTAAAAATGTCACTGTAAGTGTGTAGGAAAGTTTCGTGTTGTTCGGCGGGGAAAAGCATTCTTTTGAGAACATTCTTAAAATTGAAGAGAAACAGCAAAAATCGCTTATATTCGCGAATCCTCTTCTAAAAACTGTTTTAAAAAAATGCATGTAAGAAGTTTAATAGGTGATGAGAGCTTTTTTTAAATGTTCATACGTGGTAGTACCGGCAGTCTTATTTCTATAATTTAAATGATCAATTTTGGAAATTCTTGCTTAAAGAAAAGAGGTTATGATTTAAAATTCAATCTATATTAACTAATGAGCTCGGATAATTGAGGTTCGACTGAAACAGACTTTAATAGCTACAGACACATTTACTCTCAAAATAAGGAAATTAGCACTTTCCTTACCAAAAGCAGAAATAAAAATATCTATACTTTTAAAGGCTATGCAAACCTCTAAATAATTCTTGTAAATATCTATAAAATAAGGCAGAAAATACATGTATCTGTTTGACTGCCTGTCTGAGACAAGAACTCCTCCTAAACGGTGAATAGTAGCGACAAAAAATGTGCACATATCATTCTGGGTTTCATTTCTAGGTCAACTGGGCTTTTTTTTAATTATCAGAATTAATTAATTAATTCTCAATATATTTTATTAAATAAAAAATTAAACCAATCTCAGATATTTTCTCTCAGTTTCTTGCTACTAACTTCTGAAATAGCCATTGCGTGAAAATGATACCTTGTTTAATTATCGTGTACATTTTCCCCCAGTTTTAATGGACATTTTAAAATTTATTTTCATTCCATTTCAAACCCATTCATTTTATTTTTTTTAATCAAATCCTCCATTCACTTGTTTGAAAACAATATTTTTATCATAATTGTTAAAGTTATGATAAAAATATCGCTTTCTTTGGATATTAACAGAAAAGCAACATTTTTATTTCCGCTTTTATTTCAAAGCACTTTTTGAAATAATCCAATGACTTTGATTTAATACTCTCTCTATGCGGTTTTTCGTTTAATTTTCACATAACTTTTAATCGTCCTAATGAGTGTGTAAAATAATAAGATGTTACTGAGCCTCATTCCTACCGAATGGACAGGACAATAAGGAGGAAAGGAAGGAACACTATTAGGTGTTTTTCCTGGCATGTGCAATAAGAAAAGAACTTACTTCGGGTCATTGCAATAAAACCTATGATACTTTGGCAAGCACGTGCTTTTGAACTTAAGACCTTTGGGTCCAGAGTCGCGTATCTTAACCACTAGACGAAAGGAATTCCCGGAGGTAGATACCGACTTATACACAACACAGAATAGGATGGCGCAGCACGGTGAACTACAGGAACAACCCCCAGCTTGTTTGATATAATCTGAATTTCAAAGAAGCGATAATTGCACCACCGTGTGCTGCGTGCATATGCGCAGATTGCTTCACACCTTGTCTGTGAGCAGGCACGTGCAGGCTTTGTGCTATGAAATGCGTCATAGACTTTGTGCTATGAAATCTGACATAGACTTTGCGATGGTAGAACTGCTTGCTGTAGGAGTTATAGTACTGGCATCTGTCGGATGTAGCAGCAGATGGAATTGATGTGATTTGTGGGGCTGCCATCTATTAGTGGGACTGAAAGTAGTTGTTGCGTATTCTGCGTCAGTTAGTCACCACTTTGGCAGGCACGTGCTTTTGAACCTAAGACTTTTGGGTCCGGAGTCGTGTATCTTAACCACTAGACAAAAGAAATTCCCATTGCCCGGAGGTAGATACTGACTTATACACATCACAGAGTAGGAAGGCGCAGCACGGTGCACTACAATGCTGATCGTTTCAAAATGCCATGACTATCACTTTGGGATGATTTTACTCCGGAAAGGGGTGACAGTAATGAGTAAGATGAACGCATTTTCGCAGGCACGAGGGTATGAGACTGTGTTCTTGTTCTAGTTCTGGTTCTAGGTCAAGCTAAGTAAAATGTAAATATCTCTCCCACAATTTTTCAGTCCCCCTTATTTTGATTATATGAACTTTGCCTAACGCATGCTCAAATGTTCAGAAGCGCGGAGGGTATAAGAATCCGAGAATCATCAGTAAGGAAGTACTTCTGATGCCGCATCAGCAATGAGGGTGGTAAAATAGAATTCCAAGGGTTAGCAGACTAGTGCCAGTTGGTTCAAAGTACAGAGACAAAAGGAAGAGAGAAGGGTTTTGCTGCTAGCCGAGGGGTCAGTTGGCACGGAAAAGGGCGAATGAAAACAAGCTGCATCATTTCAGCGAAAACATGTTTAATTAAATTTAAAGTGTTAAAAGTATTTGGACTTAATTTTTTTTACCCTTGGCAACGCCGGGTATATGAGATAGTAATATATGGCACAAAAGTAAACTAAGAAAGAAAAATTATCTTATGCTTAAAATCATTCAGAGAGAGAGATAAATTGTTATCCGTAAGTTATAAAACCACTTATTGTGAAGCTTTTGAAAAGGTGAGAAAGGTCCGCTTAAAGATTTGATGAAAGCACGTAATAGATTGGTTTATCCTTAAAACAGTGAAAAATACGGTCGAAAATCAGTTTAAAAATATTATTACATTTTTTCCAACTTATTATATTCCTATTTATTATCTCAATATAATACTATACAGGCAAATTAATTAAGTACGTAAAACTGCCAAAACATATTTTCACTACACAAGCAGAAAATTACTTCAGAAGTGATTGAATTTTTCCGTAGTTTGCGTTTACTGCATCAATCTAATCGCTCACGAAATGGAACGGACTAGTCCCATTACCATGTCCAGTGTCAAGAGATAATGCATTGTTACCGTATCGAAGTTCGGACTATTAATCGAATAATGAAACACTGTGATAATATAATTAAGAATGGTATTTCCGCACAAAGTGAAAGTTGAATAATCCATTTGCGAATATCGATTCTGTAATCAATAAAGAGCATGATGAAAGCAGCGTCTGAACTTTGATGAAAATATATCTCAATAGAAATGGACTTGGTAATGATACTCATTATATGTGTTGTTGAAAGGTGCATTTATTGAATACTGTGCACGGAACGAATTTCAGTATTCATAAGGTCACTGGAACAAATATATTTCTATCACAGGTTTCTCAACAATAAATCATCTAAACAATTTTCAATATCCGAGTATACAGGGAATTGGTGCTTACAAAGTGCGGCTCTTTTAGCACGAAACATTTTTGCAGTGTGTTGTAAAAGATAATGCTTAAAAATGTGTTTTCATCATATGATGGAGTTTAGTTATACTAGTAGTTCTGTAAACTGTAGACCTCATGACAGATGAAAAAAAATTAAAATCTGTAGTTTTGGGCTTTTTTTAAAGGATTAACCATAGCTTGCATTCTTTGAATGTAAGCCATTGTTTCTTTAAATGCAAGCTTTTAAAGCCATTTTTTTGTTTGCACTCCTCTGCTTTTAACAGTATTCACAAAATTACAATTAAATGTCAATTCCTATTCTCGATATTTTCGTAGATATTATGAATAGAGTTCTGTATGTTTATGAAGAAAACATGATTATGAAAGAAGATGATCATCATAAGAAACAGAGTCGTTAGAATTGTCACCATCTTAAAAAGGAATAAAAAAAAATAAAAATCTTAACACATACGTAATCTTTAATGATTTCAAGAACATTAATGCCGCATTCGAAGAAAATCGAATATCATGTTTGGTCGTGACAGCGTAACACACAAATTTACAGAAAAACAAGTGAATTTCTAAACAGTCTAGTTAAAACAGAACCATGCTTCGCTCGGTCAATTAACATTCCTGTTGCCTCTTAATCCAGGTATCTTCAACCACTAGGCCATGTGTTTCTTTGTACAGAGATTTAAACAACTATTCAGCTTCTAACAGAGAAAAAAGCTTTTACTGTAAAATCTTTTTAGTTTTAGTGCTGGCTTATTGATCGAGCGAAGCGAGGTCTACGTTTTAACTCCAGCAATTTGCATTTGTGTGTCCGTATGTTTGTTACGCGATTACGACCAAATGCGTCGTTCGATTTCCTTCAAATTTGGAAGAAATATTTTTGAAGCAATAGAAAGCGGTGTATATGTTTTATTTCTATTTATTTTAATTCGGTAATAAAATAATTATTATATTAATTGGTAATAAAAGAGTTGGTGGAAACCAAAAATTAAAATGATGACAACAAAGTTGTAAATAAACACAGTTTGCTTATGGCAATATATCGCTGTGTTTTCAGATTCCAACTCGCATCTACATCATTATGCACCTTATGCAAAGTTGAAGAAACTCTGGAACATTTACTTTTTCAATGTCAACGTTCTGAACATCAAAGAAACACTTTTCATGCGGAGGCTGCCTTCCACTTTCTTTTCCATGGATCTTTGATTTCTCTGTACATTCCAAAAAGAAGTTTCCGCCATCCAAAACTTTTTACGCCATATCCACGATAATATATGATTCAGTTCATGTTTTTATAAAATTTTTCATTGACTTTTTCAATTTTTCTAAGTTTTGCGATCTCAGAATATGAACTAAGGATAATTTGAGATAAAGCAGCCAAGGGGCGATTATACACTCAAACAGTTTCATCGTCATCATCATCATCGCTGTGTATTGTTATCCGCTTTTCGCTAAATAAATATTACCTATTTTTATGATCTTTGGCTATATTTTAAATTCTAAATTTGCATTTAAACTCATTTACTATCTAAACCATTTCTTTTTTACCCTATATGGCGCAGTAACCAATTTTAAAAACTTTAAAAATTCATTTGTAATTGTTAAGCCTAAATAGAATTTTCAGATGCTTCTCGCCAAGTTAATTTCGCCTGCCTTGTAAATCGTCTGAACTTTCATAGCAACGACAACTTTTCGCATATATATATATTGCTTTGACAAATTGTGATATTTATCTTCAAGGCATTTTGAGTTCCATCTTCTTAGTTCGAACGAAGTGAATATTGTAATTTGATGCCTATTTAATAGTGAAATTTTCTCGATGATATTTTTTAAATAACCAATTTAAGGATTCAATTTTTCTCTGTAAATTTTTGATGCCATCTTTAACAAAATATTTCAATATGCCGCTTAAAGGTAAGTGAAATAAAAGAGTTAGTTTTGCTAACTATTTTTAAACGGTCATTGGATTGTTTATTTAAAAAAACTGGTAATAACTGGAGCAAAAAAATCGAATAAAACCAGTCAATCGGGGGATAAAAAACGGTTTTCTGTTTTAACCGGTAGGTTTTTCCCTTCCCTAATTCGGGGGATATAAAAGACAAAATTTATGCCACGAAACCTTCAAAAATTGCTGTTCAGAAATAAATTACTTGTTCGATCAGCCTGTTAATGAAAATCCCCACCAAATATGTATTAACTGACCAGCACATTTCGTGTCGGAATATCGATAGCACATTAAGATTTTTTTGTTGCCCAGTAATAATTGTTTTAGCTATTGTACATGTCAATAAGCAAAAGCATGCCTCATCCGTCCATATTACGTCTGCAAGAAACGCTGACTGGATTTCTAAATGATTGATGATAAATCTGCGCCACGCGTAACCTCACTGAGCGTAGTTGTACAACTAAAGCTGCTAGAATTCGAGATGAGCACTAAATATGTTGAGACGTTTCAGACGCAGCTGTTTAAGTGGGATAAAGTATGCTTCTGACGTCACAGCTTTGAAATGGAAACGATACACATGCGCGTTTTACATGCTCCATTCTTAGCATAATGTAGCCTAAAGGTATCTTTCCGTACCAAGTAGATATTGTCTTTGGAGTTCAGTTTCCCATATGTCTTACGTTTCCAAGATAAGAACGTTAACTCCTATTTCGCCGTAAGCTATCGCCTGTAGCATAGTCACTTTACTATAATTAGACACAGCCTCTATGACAATAGTTTGTTTTCTCATGAACTTTCGTATTAGTTCACGAATAAAAAGTATTCGAATGCATTATAAAGCACTGTACAAGAATGTTCTGATAGCATTCAATCAATATTTTCACAGAAAAATCTTTTGCACCACTTTTAAAAATAGAAATTATTATATATATATATATAAAGACAAATTGAAATTTACTTTAATTTTCCAAAAAACGTTAATTTAAATGCGATTCGGTCTTGCATCGAGTCAAATAACTCAGGAAAATTATGCCTGTCCGTGCGCGTTCACTGCACACAATGAAAGGTATATGTACCGTTGAGGGGTAGATCGAAAAAATCGCAGCGCCACTCAGCAGAGAATATGGAGGATTGCTCTAAAAACTCTTCTTTATCGAAAAGGCAAGGAACAACTTTGACCATGCTTTGCTAAACACTTGGTTGATCCGTAGATTATTAAAATTTTCTTAAGAGGAAAAGAAGAAGTTGGCAAATTTCCTAAACCATATTTATAGCGAATGAAAAATTTGGAACAAACCAATTTAAGCAATATCTATTGTCTGGATATTTTTGCTAAATTTTAAAACAATTATCTACCGTTAACCCGTCTTAAACATTATCACATCAAATATGTTCAGCAAATCGTTGCTTTACAGGCAACACCGCGTAACTCATTTTTTTGAAATTTCAAAGAGGAAGGAATTGCTCAATGTTTGGCAACCAATAACGGATATTTCTCAATTATTTTAACATCTTATATAAACATAAGACCGTATGTCCCTATCAGACGTAAAAAATCATAAATGATTGTTATTGTTTAAGAGAAAATGAGTATTTTCTTCCGGTTTGAAATTTCAAGAAGTTGAAATACGTGGTGTTGCTTGTTAAACGACGAAATATACCTTCTCCCCGATTTACGAGCGGAAATATGACCTTCGAAATAAAACGTAACCTCAGATTGTACCTTTTTCACAGCATATACGATAGAGTACGAAAATGTTTCGTGTATAGCATATATATTTTTCATATTACAAACAATAATTATACATATATACATTGAAATTTTATGTGTTACTAGCCACCTTCGAACTAGCTTGTTCGCCAGAATATGATTTTAATGGAATCATGTATCATTTTATATTCATGGCTGCTTCAAGAACGTAATTTTAAACTTCAGATTCTGGTAGTCAATGGCCTTGTACCTGTTCTTTTCATTGTCTACATAAATGTCCCTAATAGAGTCAAATAACCATGCCATACAACAGCTTGTTGCCGGCGCCATCTTCACTTTCTTATTTCTCTTGCAAAATATGCATTCGATTTTAACATTAAAATGGCGCAGCACATTGTATGGCCAACGGCATGTTAGTCAAATTAAAACTTGATGGAAAAAGAATGAAAACATAACAACCAAAACCATTCAGCTTATTGGATATAATAAACGTAACGTTTCTTAATATACGTAATATCTCAGAGAGCTTGGTTTACAGATTCCATAAAGATTTTATTGAAATAAAATATTAAAGCAAAATCTATTAAGATCTTACTTCAAATTTCAATAATGAAGGAGAAACACAAAATTAAATATTTGTTTAAACAATGAAAACGGTCTGAATTGCGTTGCAACAATGAAAATTATTGTTGTAAATTTTGCAAAAAATTATTTTTCAAAGGCTATTAAAATTAGAGAAAAATTGCACGGCAACTTAATTAATACCATTGAAAAGGTAGTTTTTGCACTTTCATTTGGTGAAAAAATGATTTTTGTGCTGTAATTTGTTCTTAAGTTATTAAGGAAAAATGCCAAAATTTCACTTAATTTTTAATTTAAATTCTAAATAAAATTTCAAGGTCTCCGAGTGCATATTAACACCTTCCAAAGTAGGTTTGTGCCAAATTTCGCAACTCTAGGTCCAGCGGTCTGCCCTGTAGAGTGCCACAACAGACACACACACATTCTCCTTTATTATTATTAGAGATATACAAATTTTATAACCAGTTTGGAAGAAAATATCGTTAAAATATATAAAGCCAGGCTTATGACATGTCAGTCGGAGTGGAGAATTCGGTGTTAAGTCGAGGAAGATCTGTGGTTGATTAGAGCATGTTTAAGTTTCCAGCACGCTGAGCTGACCGAAGTGAAGGTAAGTTTAAAGATTTAGTTTACAAAATAGAAAAATAAAAGTTGTGAGAGAGATGCTCATTTATGACCTCATACTACATATGATGCTTCAATTTTGTTTTTTGTTTAAATTTTAAGCGAAAAAACGAATTTTAACGCAAGCTTAGTATGCTATGTAAGAAGTCGATGAAAAAAAAAACATAAGAAATACGCGGTTCGGGTTGGCACCGTAGATTTTTCGTGAAAACGTTGGGATAAAATCATGAAACAATTGTTTCTTATTAATACGTAATTTAATTACCAATCTATTTAATACAATATTTACACAGAGTAAAGTAATGGTAACAGAATAGATAAATCACAAGCTACCACAGACCCTTGCTACATGCGATATACTTGTGATATGTCATTAAACTACTATTATAATATACTATACTATTCTGTAACCATTATACTACTCTGAGTGAATATTGTATTAAAGAGATTGGTAATTAAATTGCATATTAATACGAAATACTTTGTTTTATGACTTTATTCCGAAGTTTTCACGAAAAATCTACGGCGCGGACCCAAATTGCGCCTTTCTTATGTTTTATTTAGAGTAGCTTTTGAGGTCGCCATTTGTTGACAGCATATAGAATAAATTTCAGCATATAGAACATTTCGCGTATGCGCAGTAAACCATTCTTTACTACAAATACTCATATTTCCCGTAATATTGAAATTTTTGAATTCGAATCTTAATGCAATGTATTTTTAAGTATTCTGTAAGTTTGGGACAATTCAAAAGGAAACTCTGCATGTTATAATTACAAATCTTGAAGAGTTTGAAATTTTCAATTTAATACCGATTTCTACTTATATTCTGATAAATATTTTTATTGTCTCACTTTATGTCCTAGAAATAGTCCACAAGCTATTTAAAATGACACCAGAATCAACCTCCTCGCTAAACGCGTTTCCACGCTACACTTCTTTATAACCTTACATAAAGCTAATTCATAACAATCACGCGCGTGCGCCTACACTAATACGATGACGTTACAGGCAAAACAAATATTATGCGACAAACTCTTATAGATATGATCTATCCGTTGCGGTGTCAACTATTCTTTTCGCATTATTAGTCACTTAGTTATTAGCGGATAAAATCTGACGTTATTTTGTCACACAAGAGAGTTCGACAGACTATCATTGTACCGAGCGGAAAGACGTTTTTTTCATACTGGTGTACTAACATTAAGCAACATTTTGGAAAATGCGAGAAATTTGCAACTGTGGTTTGCAGTCAGTTGCGGAGAATCTTTGGACAAACGATCGAGTATTATACACATTTCACTAAACTCTTTGTAAATAACTAAACATTTCCAAAATCTGCTGTGATATTGTCAGCGAGAAATGTATCGCGAAATTTCACTCTCGCTTTAAACGAAATTCCCGTAATTCTTTAAACGAAAACCCGTGTCTAGTCAGACAAAAGTTTCCTGAAAATCGAAAACTTCTCATCACGCTCACATTCAATAGTTGATTGGATCTGAAATACTGGTTGCCAAGACAAGACGGGAGCAAACACTTCTTAAATACTATTATTTAATTTTTATAATAAAGCCATTAAAGTGCTGCACTACATGTTTAGGCATATTTTTCTTAATTCTAATCTTTTAATGAATGTAATTTTTATTTTGTTTCCAGTCAGTTTCGAATTATCCATTTCCACAGTTTAAAACTAATATATATAAATAATCTATAATATTCAATAAAGGATAATAGTTGCTTGGAAGTAAGACAAACCATTTCGCTTATAATCTATCAAAATGGATGTTTAAAAAATTGTGAGAAAGCAGAATTTGAGGAATTTGCAGCTGGTAATTTTTTTTAAAAACATAGTTCGAAAACTTAAAGCTTTTAAACGATCTTTTTCACATTAAAATTCTATATTCGATACTCTACAATCGTTCTAAAGGCGTTTATCCATGCATAACACGACACATAAAAGTACCAAAAGCTTATTTTTACGTTTTAGTATCGAGAATTTGGAATTTCTGGATATTGATCTTCCATGCTATCTGTCTACTATAATTTATCGACCGCGAAATAGAAACTTAGGTTCCTTTTCCTCTGTCGGCATACCATATCGTATCGGACACTAAAATAATACATTTTTAAAACTTTTCGCTGCGCGTGTTGTAGCTTTGACATTTTCATAATTTATCCTTTCAAATAATAAAAACATTAACTACAATTTTCGATACCAGCTTGGATTAAGAATCCTAGCTGTAAATAAGAGACACCGTCGTCCTCTTTTATCAGCTTTGTAGGTCTATTAATGCAAAATTATAAAAAGAAAAACACTTTTTTAAAATAGTGGTAGTACTTTTATAAACATTTGTGCATATGTTATGGTTAATGTGGATAATCGATTATCAGATGCAATTATCGGTAATTATGCCTAATAACCGCATAAAAATACTGTTATTATGCGTAATATAACCGTTTAAAGATCCGGTTATTATGCATAAGAACAAATTTATCACATTGACCGTAACATATACATCAAAATGTTTAGTTTCATATACGTTCATTAATGTATAAAGCATCTTTTGAAAATAATATAGATGTGAATTATTCTAAGGTCAATCAATTCAAGCAAAATTTACTAAATTATTTCATAAGAAATCTGTCAAACCTGTTTTACAAATCAGCCTTACACTGGCGTTAGAAAAATTGCACTCTTTATAACTGATGAACATTCAAACATTGCTTTGCAGTTTAAGTTTTATAAAAATACGGGATTCTAACAGTTCACTGTTTAGGAAAAGATCTTCTAGGCATTTTGCAAAAATTAGCATATTAACATACACTGGTGTCAGAAAAATTAAACAACATTTCGGACAATGAGAGAAATTTGTTATTTATACGAAAAATTAGGTTCGCAATCAGTTGTGGAGAGTCGTGTGACATACAATCGAGTACCATACACATTTTACAGTGAAGATTCAATCACGAGAACAATTAGGGGGTGGAACAGAAAATGATGAAGACGGAAAGGGTTTCGACTCATCCTGTTTCACAAAAAAGACGATAACGATATGAAACTTTCACCAATGGTTATGTTTGATGTACATAATATTTACTTGCATTTTCGTAAGCATAGCACAAATATTCGGGAAGATATAAAGGTTTCCAAAAAGTTGCCGCATGTTTTTTGTTTATAACATGCAGAGTTTTCATTTAAATTATACGAAACCTGCTGAAAATGTGACAATATGCTAGAGAAGCAATGTGTAAAAATTTTGAATAAGTATGTTAAATGTTAGAGGAAATGCGAGTATTTGTACTAAATAATGTTTTACTACGCATGTACAAGACGTAGCGAAATTATTCTTTCATCACTTCAATGCCAGATATGTAAAGCAAATTATATAAAAATTCCAGTTGAATTCCGTTAAAATTCAGAAAGAGGTTGGCATTTCAGTGAGATGTATTTAAATTTTTCTCTGAGAGGAACATTACTTTCCTGTTCATTGTGCAGTAAGAAAACAGGAATTTATATTGCGGGTTTATGGTGCAAGATATTTCGAACCGTTTCAGTATCAAAACATTTTCTCTTTTAAACGCCGTTATGTTATGGAGCTTCGCAAATTCAGAAACATTTTAGATTCAATTAAATTTTACGTATCTTATTGGAAGGGAAGACAATGCTGAAAGCGAAATCGAAGTTATTGTTTTTTCTGAGAGGTTGTAATGAAATAATTCTATTTGAAAACTTTTATTACAAATACTCATATGTCCTAATATCCAACGTATTTACTTCAAATTTTAATACAATTCTTCTATATCATATTATCGAGTGTTCTGTAAATTTCGTGTTATATTAATAAAAACTGTACGTTATAAGCAAAAACCATCCGGGAAACCTTTATATCTTCCCGAATATTTGTGCTATGTTTATGAAAATTCAACTAAATATATGTACTTCAAATATAACCATTGGTGAAAGTTTCATATCGTTATCGTCTTTCTGTGGAACAAAATGAGTCTTAACCTTTTCCGTCTTCATCACTTTCTGTACCACCCCACTAATTGCCCTCGTGGCCGAATCTTCACTGTAAAATGTGTACGATACTCGATGGTATGTTACACGATTCTCCAGAACTGATTTCGAACCTAATTTTTCGTATAAATAACAAATTTCTCGCATTTTCCGAAATGTAACTTAATTTTTGCACACCAGTGTACTAACCACTGATACCTCATTCATCACTGCAGTCTTTGTATCAGTTGAGGAAACGGATCTCATTCTGTTGGCAATATAAATAATGTATAGGATTGGAATAATTATTCTACATCATATTATTCCTTAGGATTTTTTATTTCTGCTTTTTGATAGATTTATTATAAAACGGTTTGATTCGTTATTAAAATAGTATTCATGTAGTTTTCGTATAAATAACAAATTTCTCGCATTTTCCGAAATGTGACTTAATTTTTGCACACCAGTGTACTAACCACTGATATCTCATTCATCACTGCAGTCTTTGTATCAGTTGAGGAAAAGGATCTCATTCTGTTGGCAATATAAATAATGTATAGGATTGGAATAATTATTCTGTTTCATATTATTCCTTATGATTTTTTTAGTTCTGCCTTTTGATAGATTTATTATAAAACGATTTGATTCGAGATTAAAACCTATTCCATTCAATATACTATTACCTCTTCAACTGTCATTATGTTTGAATAATGCTATATAATTTTTATTTATGTTTAGGATCCGGTGTTTCTGTTATTAGTATATCTACATTGTTGAATAATTTTATTTATTTTAATTCAACTGGAAACAGTGAATAATTTAGATAAATGCATTTTACTTCACTCTAGTATTCAATTGTACTTACGCATAAACACAGTTAATTGCCGAACTAGTAATATAAACAATGTTTAAATAGAAAGTGGATTCAAAAAGAGTTCCAACAAAACTCAACGAGTGCCTCGAATATACCTTATAAAATCGTTAGGTGGACCACTTGTCATTGCCAAACTGACAATTTGGACAGTCCGCCTCTGCATAGTATAAAAATGTTGTTTTGTCTTGATTAAGCCATTATTTCGAAGTATTAGGTACAGTCCTTTAAGAAAGTAAACACTGAGAAAATTTCTGCGTATACGTCTTACGTTGCATTTATTTATGCGCTAACTTAGATAGGCTTATTGTATGCTATATACGCCCTGTCACTCATTCTAATACTCATACAGTTGTACAGATTGTTAGGAAATTTGACCTTAAAATTTCATGGTCCGAATATTTCGAACTTAGATTAGATATGATGGTTCTCACTACTTCAAATCACTACGCGTTTGCAGCAGCATCAATAAACTTTTAGTTTTATGCAAATTAAGTAACGCTATAAATACGAGCAATACAACTCGGCAGTTGCAGGCTGGATTCGTTTTCTTATACTCTCATTCTCTTTTGATACACGCTGTGAGTGCATTATTAGGCATAACTTTTAGGCAAAAGTCTATATTTATTAGGATTAGAAGTAATTACTTTAAATGCTGCAAATGCTTAACAATGATTATTGAATTTTATTAAATGATCCTTAATTTAACTTTAGTCCAGTTGTCTATAATGCTTTTAATAAAAGCGTTTGTTTTCATCACTGCATGATCATTAAATTGGAATTTTTCAGACTAAACTTATGATTATAATATCACAGAGATGATCACTGCTATGCTTTAAAAATACAGTACGAGTTTAAATTATTCTATAGATTTCACCTGAATTAACTTCTCAGAGCCTCACTAGATCTCGTAACAAATGCGTGCAATCAGAGCATTACGCAATTTATAAATAGTATCCAGCCTAAAAACACTACCATGTTAAAATTTTAAACTTTCTTCCCTTTAAATGTGTTCCTCCATAATTATGCTTATTTAATAAAATCCGGTAAATCACTGAAAGATAACCTCAAGATCAAAGTAAAATTTTAAAGTGGCCCCTTGAAACTTTAGTTAACAACTTCAGTCTCTGTGCTGTGTAACGTAAGTATTATTTTGACAGTTGAGTTGATACGAGTAAGGCAAAATATGCGGATCTTCTTACCAGTAGATATGTTCTGAAGGCCTGTCCACCGCAGCGTCGTCATAGACCTTGGGAAGTGTGAAGTTGATGGGAGGACAGTCGTAACTGGAAGAAAGAAATGCAAAAATCAGTGCAGAGTTTCAAAAACATAAGTAAATTAGACAGTCGTTACTGGAAGAAAGAAATGCAAAAATCGGTGCAGAGTTTAAGAAAACAAAAGTAAATTAGACAGTCGTAACTGGAAGAAAGAAACGAAAAAATCCGTGCAGAGTTTTAAAAAACACTAGTAAATCAGACAGCTGTAACTGGAAGAAAGAAATGCAAAAATCAGTGCAGAGTTTCAAAAAAACATAAGTAAATTAGACAGTCGTAACTGGAAGAAAGAAATGAAAAATTCAGTGCACAGTTTCAAAAAGCACAAGTAAATTAGTGTAGTCTAAAATAAAGCTCATTGATTTTATACGGAGTCTCGCCAATAAATAAGTGAACTAAGCTACTAGGGAAGCCATGTAATGCATGTTTGCTGCGTGTTATGTGGGCAGATGATACACTGGACTATCAATAATTGCAGACCATTGCCACAACGGCGGAAGTTTTGTGTGTGTGTTTGGCAAACTATTTATTGCTCTTGTCAACATTGGAGACTTCTGAACAGAGGGAAAAACGAATTTAATCAGATTTTTGGTGAAGCTTAGTGGAAACTCTCGAGAAATGTATGAAATATTGAGAACCCTTTATGGAGAAAACAACACACACCCGAAAGTAGTTCTTTTCAAGTGGATCAAACAGTTTAGCCGAGACTGTTAAGACTCCGAGGCAGCATAAACGTCCATCTCATGTGTTGATGGAAACATCAAACTTGTGGGGTCTCTTGTGCTTGTCGTTCACCGACTTATTGCCTGCATGTTTGCCCACGAATTTAATTCCGGAAAATAACTCGTGCTTCCAATTCTATTAAAAATTTGGGATTGAAAGAACTGTGTATAAAAAATAATCCGAAAAAGTCCTCCACAGTAAGCAGTGGTTGCTCGGTAGTTTCTGGCTATAATTCGATTCATTCGCTAAGATCACTCTGTCTACTGACTAAACCTAGGGATATGTGATATCTTTTTGATTCTATGCAAAATAGAGATAAGGAAGAGGCACTGGGACGCTGTGGAGGCGGTAAAATGTGAAATTCGCGGCAGCTGATGAAATGGATCTCTGAAGACTTCCAGGGATATTTTTAAAAATGGAAATCAAGATGGGGTAAGAGTTTTGCTCAATATAGGGTATATTTTAAAGGGAGGAAATGATTAATGCATCCGAAATTTTGTGTATCAAATATTTGCACATGCTAAATTTGATTTCTGAAAACTTGCAGGAATATTTTGAATAATGTGAAAGAAGATAGGGAAAGTGTTTTGCTCCATATGGGGAGTATTTTTAAAAGGAGTATATTAATGTACCTTAAAAATTCTAAAATTAAGTTTTAATACTTCATTTACTTCAGAGACTCCCTGGATTGTTTTCAGTATTTAAACGTTTACATTGTTCGCTAGACATTCATCCTACAAGAAGAAATAACTCCCTTCAAAACTAATGGATAGTAATGCTTCTCAGATAAAAACAAATTCACTACATTCTTCAAATTTGACAACAAAGCGAAAAGCCGTGGAAGCAAACAAGTTCTTTGTGTCCCATCTTGAACATTCGTTTCTTTCAAAGCGTACATAAAGGAAGAGGTTTTTTACGATTGCGTCAAGTTGGCTTTTAGAGCTTTTTTTTTCTCTTTGCACTACATCTAGGCGAAAAAGGTCACTGAACTGCGTAATGCACGAAAAAAGGAGGATTTCAAATGGGAAGCTATTGTCTGAAGCTGAAAAAAAGATTTAAAAAACTGACGCGAATTCAAAATGTCGAACAAAAATATTATCCCACATCTTACGATTTTGCAAGATGAAATGCAATGTATTTTCTTCGCAAGTGAACTCTGCGTTAAAAAGTAATCCTCACGGAATATAAAACCCTTTCCTTTAGAGAATAAAACAAAAGCTAAAAATGTATTTAAAACAGAAACAAATTTGTGAAGACATAAAAGGATAGAAAGGGAAGTTATGATGCTTGAATGGTGGTAAATTAGTAAAGAATACTTAATACGAGGGTAAGTCATTAAGTAAGTCACAAAAGATAAGAAAAAAATAATTTACCATTATAATCACTTGGAAACAATTTTATTTTTCAACATAATATCCGCCAATGTTGATGCACTTATCCCATCGTTTTACCAGCTCCCTGATTCCAACTGCATAAAATTCTTTGGGTTGCTGTCTCATCCACAGTAAGACTTCGTGTTGAACGTCGTCATCATCTGCAAAGTGTTTGCCTCCAAGATGTTGTTTTAGTGGACCAAACAGATGAAAATCGCTCGGGTCTAAGTTTGGTTGGTCAGTGCTACAGCATCCACCTTACATCCTAGACTTAGCTACAAGTGATTTTCACCTGACGGCGACGATGAGATGATGGCAATGTTCAACACGAAGTCCTACTGTGGATGAGATAGCAACCCAAAGAATTTTATGCAGCTGAAATCGGGGCGCTGATAAAACGATGGGAACGATGGGATAAAAGCATCAACATTGGTGGAGATTTTGTTGAAAAATAAAATTGTTTCCAAGTGATTATCGTGGTAAATTATTTTTTTCTTATCTTTTGCGACTAATGAGAAAGATGCACTTTACTTGTATAAAAAATTTCAAACATGTAGCTATAACAGATTTTGAGAAAAGATACATCGATATTGCCAATTTCACATTTTTTGTTCTGACACAAAAAAAATTGTAAGAAATAAGTTTTTGAATATTTTTAAAAAATTATTTCAGGAAATGTCAGAGATGTACTTTACTTGTATAAAAAATTTCAAACATGAATCTATAACAGATTTTGAGAAAACGTACATCGAAGTAACAAGGTTAGGGTTAACGGACTTAGGGTTCCAACTCCCCTTAAGGACATTGGCTTCAGCTTGAAATTTTTGGTACACCACACCACCTCCGCTGCTGTTTGACTATATGCCAATGTTTCACTAGTATTGTGACAAATTAAATTACTCATAAATGACTTTCAAAATAATATAGTGCTTCAAAAAATCATGTCTTCTAAATAATGTTTTTTCAACTTGGGTAGACCCTTTATTGAATTTCTGGATATTTTTCGTCTAGAAATATGGGAGAAGTTTTTTTTTACTACAAAATGGTGGGGAATCAGAAATTGTACAATAGTGTAAGCGAAAATGAATGTGTATATGCAATTATTTTTATAATCAATTTAATAAAATACTACTTTTAAACCGAAATGTAAGAAT
The DNA here is from genome assembly GCA_013235015.1 of Araneus ventricosus. Lineage (NCBI taxonomy): Eukaryota > Metazoa > Arthropoda > Arachnida > Araneae > Araneidae > Araneus > Araneus ventricosus. The sequence continues at coordinate 385,603 of BGPR01000348.1, forward strand.
TTAAACATTCATGAAATATGGTTTCGATCGATTTTTTCCCTAGTTCAAGCTTATTCGAATGTAAAATTCATGTGCAGCTTTCTTATAACCAATGTTCGCCTAATCAGAAGGCTCTAGTGCCGGTTCTAGGGCCCAAACGAAGCAAAATTTCACTAGAATGTAATGCAAGTGAAGTAATCGATGAAAACAAGAAAAAGTAGTGTCAGGTAGAGATCTTGTCTTGCATAAAAATTGTATTTTGAACGAAAAAAGACTTTACGTTCTCAACTGGATTTCTGCAGCAATTTTAGATAAGGTAAAAAAACTCAAACGAACTAACCAAATTTGCTTTACTAATAAAAAAAATCTGTAAAAATTACCTCAAAAACTGGTGCAGAGTCACCTATTGGCGAAAATTTTAACTTCTTGCTTTTTTCTTCTTTTTTTCTGATTTTCACAGAGCGAGTCACTTGTACTCGTACTAGTGAAGTTTAATTTCGTTTGCAGCCCTAGAGCTGGCTCTAGGTACTTCCTAATAGGCGAACTTTACTTAAAACAACCCTGCACTTATAGAAGTTTACATTATTTTTTTCATGGAAAGAAAAGAAATAAAGCTGTAATCAAAACCTGAATCAGTTGAAATTTTGGACCAAAGTGCCAAGATATTAGATTTGGTTTTGTTGAAAGACGATGTAAAACTGTATCTTACGGGAGTAAGAGCTATGAAACTCTATTCTTGTTCTTTCAACACTGCCTGTTTTTGCCATGCTCCTTTTCTTTTATTCTTTGAAATGTCTTGTTGTGGAAGTTTTCAAGCTAAAAGTCCTTGCAAAGTAAAAATACTTTCGAAGTTTCAAATGTAAACAAAGTTCTGACTGTAAACAAATTGTATAAAAGTCATTTGCATGCTGAATAAAGATAAAAAAATCGATAGTTTGTCTTAAAGAAATAAAGAAAAATATAGTAATAAAATAAATGGATTTACAAGGACAAAGCGGAAGCGATGAAATCTTTTCAAAAAGAATTGCCCTTTCTAATCTATTCTTTACTAAACAGTTCCTTTGTTCACACAGGTGTTCATTACCGATACCGATTTCTTCTTGTTAAAACATCTTTTGTTGTACTTCTTTAGAAATAATAAAAAGGAGGATTGAATAGCATTTAATCAAAACCAATTAATTTTTAAGATTCACAATATTTTTTACATTTTGCTTTTACACGCAGATAAAAGCTATTTATATTATTAGTTTATAATAAGAGAAATCAGGATTTGAATTAGAAAACATTTCTTTATCGTACTACAAAAGACCACAGAAATATTTATAAGGCATACGCAGCCACTTATAAAAGTTTTGGAAAGCAAAATATTTAAATTTTGTAAAACTTACAATAGTTTCATTAAAAAAAAGAGTATAAACATATTTTGACGTGGACTTGCGTCTCTCCATAGCGGTCTAATGGTGTGTCGGGAAACGAAAAAATTATGACGCTTTTCGTGGTATTTTTAAACGCTTTTAGCTCCGCAACCAAATGACATAGAGTTGGTTTTAGTTTCATTTAACAGAGAAAGGTTGGCATTGAAGATTGCAAAAAGAATTGTGGAATTTGGAATTACTGTTTAGTTACAGTCGAGCTGCAAATTTGGCGAAAATCACAAAACACTTTGATGATGTCACAGCACCCGATGCGCGCGCATGCACACTAAGGAAATTCATTCATCGATCGCGGGAAATATTACTCAAAATTTGTTGAATTATGAGGCTTTTCGTGATATATTTAAACGCTTATAGCTCCGGAACCAAATAACATAGAGAGTTGGTTTTAGTTCCATTTAACAGAGAAAGGTCGACCTTGTAAATTGCAAAAATAATTTTGGAATTACGGTTTAGTCACAGTCGAGCATCAAAGTTGGTGAAAATTGCGAAAACTTGTACATAGATAAAGTACGTAGTCACACTAGACTAATAGTCACTATAGACTATAGAGTAAATAGTCACATAGAACTACTTTGGACAGAAAGTCACAGTTGAGTAAGGTAAGTAAGTCTATGCCCCTCAATCCCAGAGGCCGTTTCGCAGAAACAGCCTCCCATCGCTTTTTTTATTTTGAAAGAATTGCGTATTTATTCTTTAAATACGTGTAAACATTTAATGTATCTGTGTCAGATCTAAATATTAAAAATACATTAGGTCCACTAATAATCATAGGCCAAATTGACTATTTAAAAAAGAGGATAAATCAATCCTACTTGTTAAAATTATTTATAATAGTATATTACTATTAAAGTCCTTGATATTTTTTTCCAGAATTAAAGTAAATCATTTGCCTTTCGCCGAAAGGATTAAGAATGGGATATTATCTATCGAAATATACGTTGCGGCTAAAGCAAGAATGAAAGGTAAACCTAGGTTTAACCGTTTAAAGTGGGGATTACCAAGGCTTTGCGGCTAAAGCCCGAATATTTCCCAACGCTTCCACCTTTAACTGGCTAAAACTGGGTCTAACCAATCCTAGCCGATTAAAGGTGGAAGCGTTGGGAAATCTCCGAGCTTTAGCCGCAAAGCCTTGGTAATCCCTACTTTGACCGGTTAAACCTAGATTCACCTTTCATTCTTGCTTTAGCCGTAAGATATATATAAGAATTTAATAATTATCTCTCTATATATTAAAGAGCGTAAGTTAGTACTATGTGTGTTTGTTCGTATTTTTCCTTCTCTATGCACGCCCAGACCTGATTTATCGGGACACATTTCGCACAGTGATGGATTAGCACAAGTGGAAGCTAACGCCATAAAAGCCATTTTAAAATTCAAATTTAATTTTTTATTTATTTAATCTTAAGTAGTAAATTTGGGTGTTTTTTGCCTCTTTTCGAATCATTCTCAACGTAATTTTTATATCATTGCAGTGTCCAGAATATATCGGTTCTAATCACAGTAATATCTGCTGTGTAACTTTCCTCATTTTTAACGTTTTCGGAAACGCCCATCTTCTTCAAACGATTTTGGTCGCGCAAGACAAAATGTTATGCTCTGGTTTTTAATAAATTAAAAAATAGACGCATGAGTTTTTCGTACAACTTTTTTTGCTTTGCGATGTTCTATTTGCCAACGTATATTTTGACAACAATTTGTTTGTTTTAAATATTTTTTATATTTTTAAACAGATAAAATTATTTCCATTATTAACTACCTTACGCGAGACGAAATATTACACTTTCGTTTTGTAACTTATTAATACTTGCCTATTTTCCTCTCTCTTCTTTGTCTTTTGTGGTTTTAATAAGCAAGGTATATTTTGGCAGCATTTTGTTCGTTCTAAAAATACTTAAGTTTATATTTTTAATCAGCAGTGGTGGGTAAATTTTGTATAGTATAATTGAACATTGTTAAGTTGTTTTAGTTATTGAATGGCATAAAAATTTAAAATAAACGTCCTTTTCCAAACTTCTTGCATTTCCCATCAAAACATACTGTTATAAGGTAATAAAAAGGTTAGATTTGAAGGTTTTAATTCAACAAAAAGGGATTCAAAGTAGATTTACGTCTTTTGAGGATAGTAAGTGACATTATTTGTAGAAAAAGTAATGGAGGAGGCCATACGAAAAAATTTGGATCCCGAGAAACGCCTGGTTATCAGCTAGTTTAAAATAATAGCATTTGGTGTTTTAGTCACCTGATATTTAAGTGCGTTAGCTCTCTGAACCCGGCTAGAGTGAGAATTTCAGTACCTCAAAAACTGAAGTAAATTTTCGAATGAAATCCTTCCTTCCTTTCTTTACAGAAATTTCAAGAGGACGACACTCAAGTTTGGGCCATCATTTACACAAAGAAAGTAACAAAACTTTTCTTTCTTAAAATTCACTCAGGGGCCCGAAACCACCCGAGTCCGGTCTTTGTCGAATGGGGCGGATTAGGACTCATAGAGTTATCTTACGCTGTGGAATGAGTCCGTGCCATTTTCTTACGTGTATAATGAGCAATGGATTAAAAAATGGAATTGGTGCGTCAATTTTAACTTGGATTACGACATCATGATTTGATTCCAGTTCTTTCCTCGGTTACGTAATAAAGAATTGTTTTAGAGGAATTTGCCGTATTAAAACAGTTACTACGCGGAATAAAAAGTATTTTTATGCAATGTAGCTTGAATGATTTTATTTCAAACAAAACAGAAACCCTCAACCTTTAAATTTCTAGCATTTAAGGAAATCTGCCTCTATTTCACTCAAAGAAAGTCAAATCAAAAGTATTCAAACACTGCGCCTACCGGATTAAAATTTTGAGCTAAAGTGACATGAAGACGTAAACACTAATTAGATTTGGACTCAACCGAAAAACGTAACAAAACTGCACTTTACGGGAGCAGGAACTGTACAACTCTACTCTTCTTCTTACTATTTCTTTTCAGTACGGTGTGCTTTTTCATCATTTTTCGCGTTTATTCTTTTGAATATCTAGCAGTAGTTCTTTAAAGGTTAAAATTATTCAAAAAGTTAAAATAAAATTTCAAAGTTTTTCATTTGTAAACAAAGTTCCAAAGATAAATATACTTCCTTGATCACTTCTGCATACTTGATAAGAATTTCGAACTTTTTGAAGAATTACAAAAAAGTGCAAAAATAAAATAAGAGTTCTCTGAGTATAAGTGATTTGATCAGAATCTTTTAAGAAATAGTTATGTTTTCCAAAGCTTCTCTCAATAAAAAATCTTTATTCAACAGATGGTCGATAAAACTAATTTTTTATAGTTAAATTATCTTTTGGCTTACAGTAATTATTTCTTTTGATTTAATTAATTAATTCCGTTTAAATATAAAATTCATTGAATTAAAAAAAAGGTTATATGAAGATTCAAAGGTATCTTTATATTTTGGTCTTTATTCAATTATTTAATAAAAGAAACTGGGTTCTGAAGAAGATTTATACAGGGTGTCCCAAAAGGTCGTTCACAAACTTTGAACTCTCTGAACCCGGCTGGAGTGAGAATTCCAGTACCTCAAAAACTGGAGCAAATTTTCGTTCACTTAAGCAGAATAGAATCCTCCCTTTCTTTACAGAAATTCCAGGAGGACGACACCCAAGTTTAGGCGATCAATTGTACACAAAGAAAGGAACAACTTTTCTCCCTTAAAATTCACTCTGGCGCCCGTAACCGCCTGAGTGCGGTCTCTGCCGAATGGGGCGGTTTGAGGCGGATTAGGGCTCATAGAGTTAGGGCAGGTCAAACATGCAGAAACAAGTCATTTTTGCAATAGAACATGTGGTCGGAAACTCATATAGGAAACACATAAGAATTATGGGTTTGCAATAAGTCCTTTAGTGTACCATGACACTTACATGCTCTTCTGACAGCATCCGTTATGCAATTTTTAATATAATTGCTACTTTAATTTTATAATCATACTTTTAATTATAATAATTAATTTAATATTTTAATTACCAGTTTTGAATTATTTCAAAACCTGACCCACAAATATTTGTAACATTCAATCACCGCAACTTGAACGAATTCGGGCTTTAAATAGGATCACACTCAATTTGCATGTGGTCAAGTACCAAACAGATAATTATAATTATTAGTTATTGCATATACATACGCAGGCAATCCTAAAAGAGATGTATCTCGTATTTACCATCAGAACTATTTGGCGGCCCGCAACGTTGTATTTGTGTGGTTGAACTAACGTTATTGCTAGATGATAGGTATTGTATGTGAACAAAGTAGTAAAGATGAGGAAGTTTTGAAAATAGTATAAAAACTCCCCTTTAAGATTATTTAACGATTTAGCTCGCAATAATTCTTCATTACAGCAGTCATTATCATCACAGTTCTGCTCATTGTCGAAGTACCGACCAGTGCTTATAAATTTAAGAGGACAATGCTTGCCAAACGAAGAGATAAGATATGTTATTTATCAAAATATAGATTCCTAGAAGTAACGCCTCGCACTTGCCTTACCTGTCGTACTATTTTAACACATTCGTTGCGTATTCAGTCGCTGGACGGAGACCCAGCTGCTCCTACCATGCACGCCCGGTCTTGGGACAGCTACTTCGGATTTGAAGAGGGAGTTACTGTTCCTTCTCTAACTTCCACTGTTCCTTCTCTAACTTCCGATTGGTTGCAATTACCTTGTAGTCCAGTTATTAGGTAATTTTTTAAAACAAATTCTGGTGGAGTTATAATTTTTTGCTCATTTATGTTTTTGGTGTTGTTGATTGCGAATCTGAGGTTTTCCTCCAAAATTTTTGTTGGAATTTTAGTTATAGTCTAAAAGCATGAAAAAAAAATAGATTTTTGCCAGTTTTTTTGCTTATGATTCAAAATTATCAACTTTTGTGTATCATCATTATATATTAAAATTTTCAGCACAAAATTTGCTACAATTTTTGTCAATCTGTCCTACCATTTTAACACATTCGCTGCGTTATTTATTCCCAGGACCGAAACCTAGTTGATTCTACCATGCGCTCTTGTTCATGGTCCAGCTGCTTTAGATATGAAGAGATGCACCACTTTTCCAGCTTTAATATCTGATTGGCTCACCAAAGTAGAGAACGTTGTTGATCTCAATTCATTCATTATGAAACAAACTTAAAGCCTTCCATTGTGTTCTGAAATCGGCGCATCCGTGCAAAAGTAGTGTACCTAATATAAATATCATATAAATACCTAATGTAAATAAATGTATATGGAGGCATAAAAGGTCCTTCAAAATTCAGATTGCTAAATCATTATAATTTTATTATTCTTAGTTTTATTTTCAATTGAAATTTTTCTTATTATATCATCAGATTTGATGATTATTTTTATGCTATGATAAGTGAAGAATTAGATAAAGAATTCCCAACGAACTGTGCGATAGACGGCATTGTGCTACGCAGGATTGCTTATTCAAGTTTTACTAGCTTTGCGCACTAGATACTGGGGCTGACGTGTTTTTTAAGAACTTGAAATGAAATGTGATTGATTGCATACCTGAGGCGTGCGCTTTGTTCGTTAGAGTGTTTCATCAAGATGAGTTTAGGGGACAGAGAGATTTCTTGGAACATTCATTTCAGCCAAACCGTTTTCTTTCAATGGATTCCCCCAATTACCCTCAGTGAAGCAAAGTTCTTTTTTGCATATAAAACGATTAAGAATGCAGGCTGTGATTGAGAGAAGAGGAAAAACA